>KK500210.1:0-397010 GCA_000688715.1 Glossina pallidipes | reverse complement strand
ACATAGTGTAAAAATACTGACTTTTCAAATATTAATTAATTTACATAAATGCATGTTATGCTTATTATATTTATGACATAGTGTAAAAATACTGACTTTTCGAATATTAATTAATTTACATAAACGCATGTTATGCTTATTATATTTTGTAAAAAAATTCTCCAAAAGTTTTATTTTAACTGAATTTTGACTTAAATCCCTTCGAGACTTCGTTTTATAGAATTCTGTTAAGGCCTTAACAGAGCTCTGTAAAGAAATGTTGGTTTGTGTTTTTGCTAGTTATATTTAAATATAACTTCACACCCTTTGTTAATTGTTCGCTACAAAAATCGTTGAAATTTTGAGTTTTTTCGTATTAAAAGAAAGTGCAGAATTTCGATCAGATGAGAATATTTGGCGAACCTCCTCCTTTATATTCATTTTCTTCATTCATTTTCTTTCATTTTTTTTATGTTGTAACAAGTTATAATGATATTCTGCGCGAATTACGGTGAAAGGACACAATAAACTTAGGCGAATGTACGCAACACCCAGAAGCGCGGGAGATTCACTTAGATAGGTAGAGACCCACTTAGATAGATAGACTTTTATTAAAGAATTTGTCTCTCCGTCTGTCCCTGCGTCTTGTATTCAACCTACAGATTTTAATTTCTGAGATATTTTGATGAAATTGAAAACGGTTCGCATCGCCCCACTTTCTCGACACATACAATGACTAGTTTTCAAAAACCCTTACATGAGTAATTGAATCAAATGAAGCAGTGTAGGGTGTTTAATAACGAGCCTTTGCCAACTATGGTTCTTTTAGTTTATCTTAGAATAGTGCTGTTTCGGACTGTGTTGGTCTATTTTCGAAAGGTGCAAAAGTCCAACTTTCAAAAAAGTCATCTTTGTAGGGCTAAAATTTCAAGTTTTCATGGCGTCGTGAGTTTAGCTGCGATTATCGCTTGTTCTCTTGATAATTAAAATAGTTCACTACTAAGGATTTGTTTGTTGCTTTTTCGAATGTTCCTATCAAACACATGAAGTTAAAATTTTCTTTAAAATCCATTTTATAATTTTTATTTATTAATTTTAAAAGTACTGAACCATCCCTTCAAGCATATACCTAACCTCTACTTTACGCTTTTAAAATGCTACTGCAAGTACATGGCTGCAGTGTAAGTATAATTTTTTTGTTCTTTAATAACGCGAAAAATCACGAATTTTTCCCGTAAGTTTACTTATTTCTGGAAGGCCACTTTCGAAGGCCTGTGCGCTTTTTTTTATTTTTCAAGTAAGCTATCATTTATTACCAAAACAAATGCTAGTCCGTTTCCCCTTTTATGCGCTTACAAAATTTGTTCGTTTTTTTAAAAATTGTACACTTTGATGGGCAAAAAAACTTTTATGTTAAAAATGCAAATGGGTAGCAATTTTTTAAGAATATTCGCTATCGCAGTCTGGTGGACTGCTGTGTGTGTTTTAATAGCAAAATTAAAATAAGAATTTAAAGTTTCGGGAAAATCTATATATATTATCATACACACACACACACACACACACACATGCACACACACAAATACGTAGACATAATGTAAATCTTTACATCCCTTCCTAAAAACAACACAACTCAACAGATTAAAATTGACATAGCAGTAAACAACTTCGCCTATTGTCTTTATGCACTGAACCGTTCTTCATAGATTCAAGCACACACTAGCATAACCAAAACGAAAAGAGACTTTTTCAACTCTAACATGGCTTATATTCAATTTTGGTGTACCTGCCTTGCACATATGCAACAAGTAGGAAAAATATTTCGGCTTTAGGAAAATTTTGGATACCCATCGTTTAAAGAAAGTGAGCAAAATTCTTTTTCTTTCTGTTAATTGAAAATTTCCGAGTTAACTTCGATAAATACTTTCGGCAAATTTCCGCTTTAAATGTGTTATGATGGAAAAAAAATGTAGAAAACAAAATGAAAAAAAACATTCTCAACATTTCACCTGGCAAGCGGAATAAAGCGATTTATATTCGTAACTTAAGATGTTTCTATTGCTTCTTTCTAAAGAGTTGCAAACGAAATGATAAAAGTAGTTATTAAACAAAACGGTGGTCTAATTGTGGCTGTTACAGAAGACCCACTTATTGTAAATGCTTTTGATGCTTGCGAAACCATGACATTGTTTTATTTCTCTCTTCCACTCACAACTGTTGCTGGTGTCTACAGATGTCAATCTAATACTGTACATGACCCCATTGTTCAGCATTGTTTTTTGTGGTACTTACATTTTCTCAGAAAGTTTTCATTTTGTGGGATTTACAGATAATATTGCCTTCTATGGCTTATAATGAGTGCATATTAAAATAATGCGATCACATCAGGTAGCTTAAAAAGGAATACATTATAAAAAGAGAAAGGGAGGGGGCAAACAGGGGTTATATTTAAAGGCTCTTTAGTAAAGATTTTCAATTCCAAAATATATTAAATTCTTTCGCTTTAATGCGTACATTCCGTTATATATATGCCGAATGCTTTATCCAACGGGCAATGCTATCTTGTGGGCATGAAATTAAATGTCACTTTGTCAAGTTTATTTACCGGTGACCAATTGGAGTATTGGAAAACATTTTTGCAGATGTTTGCATATTAACCGCTATATCAATTGAAAGCAACTTGACGGCACAGCAGCCCCCCACAAACAAAACCCTTAAGATAAAAATGAACACAAATTGAAACCTTATCTGAATTTTGAAATGCGGTATATGTACTTTTGATCACCACCTTGACCTTGTATCAAAACAGTCAGTTTCACATCCGCTTGCCCGTCTCCTGTTCAAACCATGAAAAGTTTTGTTGTAAAGAATTGAAATATGCCGCACTTTGGCGTATTAACTTAAAATAGACGTTTTTCGACAATTTTTTTTGGACGGAAGGAAAGATGGTAGAATAATAACATTTATTGCTATTATTAAACTCATTTTTAAGTGCTCGAAAAAATTTTTTTTTTTTCGAAATATTAAAAAATTGCAGCATCGCAGCCATTCTCGTGAGGTATCATCAATTAAAGGGGTTCTGCCACCCACGCCTTTTTTGGAGCAAGTTTGACCCTCAAAAAAATCGTTTAGCCTAAATTCTCATATCTATAGGAATACATTGGAGTTTTTGAAAATGTTGATCTTTCTCTGGTTGGGGAGAGCTTAAGACAAAACGTACAATCTTGTTTTTTTAACGCAAGAAACCTTCTTTTATTAACAAAAAATTTTTACATCAACTTATCAGAAATATCGCACGTCTTTTTATATCATCTTTGACTATTTAAGCGATCATTTCAGCCAATAAAGGAAAACTTGATAGTTTTGAAAAATGTACCCTTTTCTCCCTTTAGCTGTCGTCCCTCAAAGAAAGAAAGCATCGATACGTATTTCAATACATTCTTGTCAGTCAGCTCCTAACTATAGAAAAAACTGATGGGAATCTTCAAAAGGAAATAGTTTTGAAATTATTAAAAAAAAAAAAAAGCGAGTCGATATTGGACTCGCAAATCCAATATACTCCCACGTTTTTAGCATTTGTCCAAATCATTTGGGAACTTTTGCAGATTTTCTATTTTCCAAACAAAGCGCGCTTAAACTATACACGAATCTTGAACTGTTAAATAGATTACAATCTATTTGGTATTGAAAGTACAAATGAATTTATATCGAACTTGTGCACTTATGATCTTCATCCGATTCATTTTGAAAAGTTCATGACTCCGTACTTGATTGTTGTCATTAATTTGATAGCACAAAGGAGATCCAATAAAAGATTTCGGTGATTGAGACGAGAATTATTAATAAAAACTTAAACGAATTTTGTAAAAATATATACATGATATACATAACATCTGGCTGTTGTTTTGTTTGTTTTTATAATGACCTTTCCCTAAAAGGTTGAAACAAAAATGAAAAAAAAAAAACCATGGTTTCTATGGCAGAAAAAGTTTTCATAATGGGATAGGAAAAATAAACAAAAATTGTGGAAAAACGTTAATGTGTTTTACAGCTTGATGATGTAATAATCATTCCGAAGGGTTACAATAAAAGTAGTTGAAGTAACTTACCATATAGCAATATCGAATTGTTTTAACTGCTCCTCCTCACATTATCATCGGTTGTTTTTTTTTAAAAAGCAATTATGGTCATGGATGTAAGCACGCGTGAGTGTGGTAAAAACAAAGAATAAAAATTTCCATATAACATAGAAAGGCATTAATCAGCGCAATTGACGCATAGTAAAAATTATGAATAATTCTGTTACACATATAATCATCTTAGTCATTAAAATGAAATTACATTCATCGTTACATAGACCTTTTTTTCATAATTTACTTAAATGTAACAAATTCTATTAAAAAGTATCATCATTGCTGGTAGCTGCGGGAGCTGTAGCGATTTTTACAAACGGCGGTTACTTAACTGGTCGTTTATATTTTCTCTTATAGTTTTATTTATATTATACGTTCCAATAATAGAAACAATTCTTTACAAGATATCAGATGAATATCTTTTTATTTTATACTCTACACTACTTGTATTGCAAGTCTATATAATGTTTGCACGGATGTATACAACGTAAAGGAATGTTTGATTCGTTCAGTCATGGTGATATTTTGATTAAATTGAGTACAGCGTTGTGTTTTGCAAGAAGTATGAACGTCAGTGAAATTGGTTCGAATCGGACTACTTTTTCGAACACTGTCCATATTAATTCATTCCATATTACGTCTTATTTAGAAAAATTGTTATACGAATAATCGTATTTAGAGAAGTGGCGTAATGTATTTAAACGTAAAATATGTCCCATCAAAACATTTCCACTACTTGTATACTGAAAAATTGGAAGAATTCTTGATATTTGGCATAAATGGTGGAAGACTTTTATTGAACAGAGCAATAAATCCAGGATTTTTCATTGAGAGCGTCCTTATCTAGACTGGGTTTTCTAGAACGTCTTTCGCTGGACGTACGATTTCAAAACTGTCGAAAACTGTAGGTTTTCATGAAATCTTAATAACGCGTCCATGTGCAGCCACTTTTCTTCCATGAAAACATTAAAAATTTTTTATTAGTTCTACCATGAAGACGATTGTCTAACAATTGTAAGAAACAATACCGTTAATTAAAAAGACTTGCAAATTCAAACTTCAGGAGATATCACAACGCGGTGCCAAGGTTAGATTCCATTTTTTCCCTTTTCGGTTTTGCAAAGTAAGAGAAAGGGATCAGTAACTTATTACATATTTAAAAAAAAATGAACCTGATAAAAATAAAATTTCGGTTCTCTCTTTCATTTCTTCAAATTATATTTGTAAAAATCAATAATACGCTACAAAACAAGTAACAAGGTCATAAACGGGTAGACCTATCTTGCACTATCCTAATAAAGTTTTTACATAGCCCATAAAAAACTTATTTCTCAATGCAATCTTTATTTGAAGAGAGGCTCGAAGCACACTGCAAGTAGTCCAAGCTTATTACAATAAATTTATCCGTCAAGCGACAGTTGTTTACAAACATTCATCATAAATTACTAAGGCTTTATACAAAGACTTTCATTTTGCAAAAAGGCCCACTAGGCTTTCGAAAAATGCTCAGATTCTATCCAAGTTTTGCACTCTTACTTACGATGCTAAAATACAATTTGTCACTGATTATGCTCAGAAAATATTGAAAGTGAAATAAATTGTCATATAAAGATGATTTCAAATACTAAATTGTGTGGTTCCAATCCATTTTCGATAGGATCCTCCTTACGTTAATGTGTTAATTATCGTCAAAACATCCACAAACTTGTAGGTTAAAAGCAAAGTAAATGAATAGATAGATGGACAGACGGACAGACTGGCTTGAATCATATAAAAGATTAAGTGTTTTTCTGAGTATTGCATGACTGCCTACAAACTTGCTACATTCTTATAGGTGACGCGCGGAATACAAGGGAAGTCGAATTTTTTTAATATCTTTCTGTCTTTTTTTGCG
The DNA here is from genome assembly GCA_000688715.1 of Glossina pallidipes. Taxonomy (NCBI): domain Eukaryota; kingdom Metazoa; phylum Arthropoda; class Insecta; order Diptera; family Glossinidae; genus Glossina; species Glossina pallidipes. Next base: position 391,004 of record KK500210.1, on the reverse strand, counting down.
AATGTACTGTTTATTTAGTGAGGTATTGCCTTTATTTACCGATTGTCCATCCATAAATAAACCTTTAAATATAAATCATAAAATATATATATATTTTTTTTTTAACTGATGGTCACTTTAGTTGCGTTGAGTTGCACTTTCACTTTTGTCTGTGTGTTTAGTTCTAGTAACATATTTAAACTTATGAAAGAGAAACAAAAGAAACCTTTTCAAATCACGACCAGTAAATTTACACGATTTTTTAAATGACATTAAAAATTATAAAACAAAAAAGAAAAGAAAAAAATCTTCCATCACCAACCCACAATTTTTTTTTCTAAATCCTAGTGCATCGTACTATTGATGATCCATTGCAGCACTTGTGTAAAAGCGTGTACATACCTTACCCGAGATATGCCAGAGTTAGCTTACATACACGTATACAGTGTACGTACGTTCAACAAATCACTAACAAAAATAATTATATTAACTATAACCGGCCGGCTTGTATTACTAGTTTTTCATGTTGCTGGCGTATACAAAAGCATGAAAATGCCTTGTGTGTGTGTGTGTGTTTGTGTGTGTATATGTGCGTGTCTTTTTGTTTCTGTACATTCGTGTTGCATATATGCATATATGCATTCTGTGCATAACTTGGATGGATGGATATAAGCTTGCTTGCGTTCAAACAAATAGATAAATTCAATAGCAGCGCCGTGCTTGCTTTAGCACTAATGCCTTAAAGAATTGGCAACAAAGGAAGTCGGGCGAGAGAAATAAAACCACCAACAAGCAGCCTGGCTGGCAGTCAAGCCCAGCCAACCAACCAACCAACCATTTTACTATTGCATCTATTTTTAACCGGCGCGCAGACATTTTCAACAAGTTGTTGTTGTTGAGTCGTGCTTTTCATCATCATTTTTTTCCTATTCTGTTTTTTTTTTTTTTTTGCTTTACCTGCGATAATTTTGAGGGCTTTACTGACTATGGTTTTTTGTAAACTACTTGGGGAGAGGGGAAGAAGAGAAGAAGAAGGAAAAAACCATACCCTAGACTTAGTTACGATTTTTTTATTGTTGATTGCTGTCGTAGTGGAAACGTGCGATTACAATAACTTCAATATACCATCGCTAAGACTAACAGTCAAACAACAACAGCAATAACAAATGCTGCACATACATACACACGCAGCCAAACGTATATAGGCACCTACCCGTATTATGTACTTTACAGCACGTACAAGGCCTTATCACATGCTGTAATGCTTCTTGATGAATAAATGTTTAGATGCGATTTTTTTTTTTTTTTGTTCTTTTGTCTATAAACGATGACAAGGTTTGATTCATATACTCGGTGATATATTTTGCCTATATGGACGATGGGAGGAAGGAGGAGGTTTTTAGGCTCTTTATACGTGTACATAAAGAAAAGCCGAAAGCAATTGATAAAAATGTACAAATTGGCAAAGATGTGCCACCAAAAAAAAAAAACTAAAAGAAATGAAATGAAAAACATTTCTGGGTAAAGCAAGCACACAAGGACGGAATGCGTGTTAGTAAATAAGAGCTAATACAATTTGTTAGGATTTTGCACCTTACCATATCATAGCATATCATCGCTTAAAAGCTAGTTAATGTAAATTCAGTGGCATATATATCTCGTCACTGATCATCCAATGGCGATTTCCGGTTTTACTGCTTATCAAGTCAGTCATTGGCATCTGATTCATATGTATGCCGTGTTTGCCGTTTTTTACAATACGTAAACGTCATAATGCCTTAAGCGCCTCTTTGTATGCGTTGTTCATGTTGGCTCTTATACAACAGGTTCGACTTTAACTTTTTCTAGTTACACGGCTGCCATCATTACAAATTTACATTGTGTACAATTCAGATGGGAGTCCATAAAATGCCAAGAGGTTTTTCCAATTTACTGTAGATTTCGCTAAGGGGATATTTCTTTAGCATACACACACGCACGCACGCACACACGTCACATTTGTACTTAAATACGTAAGCACGTTTCTATAAGTTTTTGGTGTTTTTTTTTTTCGTTATGGCTTTCCTTTTTGTGAATATACAGGAAATATAGCAGAGTGCGAATTTGTTGCGCCTCTGCAGAATAATTCTATTTCCATGTTGCCGGGCAGGCTCTTATCTACTTTGGTGTGCACGGAGCTCCCATTACAAAACGTTATGTGAAAAAATTGTTTGTTATTCTTTATAGGTATATGTTGTTATATATATCGTGCATTCGTGCAGCATATGGCATTTACTTGTGTGTATTTCTTTGCTACGTAAATGCCATGAAATAAAAAATCCCATCGTTTCTCTTTACGTTGACTATCAGTATCACAGAACCAATCAAATAACGTAGTAATCCACACAAAGATCCGCTTTAAGGCTTAAGTGAAATGAAGCACTGAATGAATTGCTTTTTTTCGTTTTAGCTTTTTAACTGGAAAACAGGCATGAACTTTGGCAAAACTTAGTTTAAAATGTTATTAGCGACACATTGAACGAATTATATTTTTGTACTTCTCATAGTAAAATGAACATTTTTCTTGTAAATTGCCGAGAGTGTAAATACGCATGTGATCATTGCGACATTCAAAGTCCATAGTGAGTAAATTACTCATTCTTGGAATTCTCAAAGTGAAAAAACTCCCGGTAGAACTTATATTCTTGTATTAATCCCACAGAATAAGCTGAAAAATGATGCATGCACTACTTTTTGTCAAGAGATGACAAAGCTTACTTGAATAAAGTTATTTATGGTTGAAAGTGAAAGTGAAGAGTCTTGGTTCAGAAACCTTATAGAACAGAAATGGCCATCAAGGAGGTTACAAGCAGATTTTAGTGATCTATTCACCCTTTGCACTTCTAGTTTCTTCCCCATCAGGGTCTCTCGCGCAACATTATGGGCCGAGGGAAAGCAAAACATAAGCTCGTCCGGTAAAAGAGCTTCGTCTGTCTTCATAAGAGCTTCTGCGCGTGCTTTTCTTGATTGTAGCCGTCTGTGTTTGCTGGATAAAAAGTGAAACCCCCCATTGCTGCCGGAGCAGCTAGTTTTACAATGACACGAGTGTTTATCCGTTACAACCTCCGACCGTCTAACCTTTTATTATATAGTTCATGCTCGTAGACAGATATGAAACAACAAACAGACGGGCAACTAGATAGACAGACTTAAATGGTTCTAGAAAGTGTTCTGAATCAATTGCTATAACAAAAGGAGGGTTCACCTTCAGTCCTTCTTCTCTAAATACTCTATGCCATGAATGAAGTAAGAAGAGCTGGTGTACGGTACCGCAGATTGACCTTTAACATGTTTTTCATCTGAAATGGTGAATTGAAAATATTGTAGATCGTCATACCACCTATATCCCTTTCTTTCCGATAAAATATGAAGACATTGCGAAAAAGTCAGTTGTTTCTTATTTGAGGTTATCCATGCGTAACAGTTTTTCGATAGCGTTATAGGAAGCGAAGCACTGCTCGAGCAGAAAATATGTCAACGATTAAAATGAAACACCTAACACCTACCTAAAACGAAACACCTAAAGGAAGTAATGGCTGGTATAGTGCTATATTCCTGTACGTTTCCTATTGTCGTGCTGCAAAATGACGATGAGCGTTTTGCGCCTGTTTTTTGCAGAGTAGTATTGGTAGCCTTCTTTAATGATTGTTCTCGTCAGTTACACCAAACTCTAACGCACTTAACCCGAGTTAACCACACTCAGCCTTCGCTTATTCAACTTTTTCATCAATTTCAACACTTCGCCTCATCTTCGCCACGGTTATGTGCGCTGTGCATGTCATAATACGTCTTTTAATTACCTCTTCTTCACCATTCAGCACCATAATGCCTCGATTTGAACAGAAAAAGGAACGCTTGCCGTGGTTTTGGTTTTTTTTTCGGCAAAAAAGTCCAGCTGTTTAAAATTCAAGAAAACAATGTTGTTGGTTAAACATAATGCAGTAAGATAACATGCTGCGCTGCATACAAGTTGAAGATAGTAATTTCACTTGGAATTCAACATAAGGTCACAGACAGAATACTGCCTTCTTTGCATTCCTGATGTAGCTGATGTTAGTCTGAAATTTTGTGCAAGTTTTGCAATGTGGCCTTCAGTCAATGACATATCAATGGATGAAACTCATCAGTAAGAAGAGGGACAAAAAAGGTCTAAATGCGTTCGAAATAAGTAACAAACCTCTATTTGATCCAAAAACTGGTGCAACTATTCCCTATATGACACGCCCATAATTAAGATAATACTTCGTCATTGTTTCTGTGCTAGTTGTAGGTGACATCAAAGATTCGTCACAAACTGACTGCAGCTTTTTTAATTGTTGGTAAGAGATTTTTCTGAATGCTACATATATTTGATGACTCTTAACGGAGTTGTTGGTGATGAGTGCAAAGAGCAACTTCAGGCTGCGGCTGTGGTTTTTAACCACAGTTCTTACCATCGCTTTATTTTCACTATAACCTAAAAATTTTTCTGCAATGATTAGAGTTATAAAAAAAAAGTGCCCATTCATATTGAACATAATCATCGTCGTAGCGTCAGTTCATAACACTCGTCGCTAATACAGATATTATTTTTTTTTCGTCGCACTTCGTGTATAATTTGTCTTTTAAAATAAATAATGACATTATTTTGGTGTCAGTAAATTTGAATTGAAAGTGTCCATGAAAATGGTGTCAGTCTTTCCTTCCTGTAACTAATTTTTTTCTTTCTTTGAACTCTTGCAACATATATATAACAAACAAAAACGTTTGCCATTGAATATTATTCTTACCGAAATACATATGTACTATATATGTACACAATCTGTTTGTATATAAAAAAAAAAAACAGTATGTATATGAATAACATGTCTATGATTGCCTTCTTATAACCAACCATCCATCCGACCAACCAACCAACCAACCATCTTTGGTTGTAAACACTCTGTTGTTGTTGCTGTTGTTTGCTATTCTACCTTTCTATATGGTTTGGCACGTATGCATTAAAAATGTAAATTTAATGCCACAAGTTCTTCTGTACAACATCAGTTGTTGTTTACTTTAGCAAAACAACAATCATTTCATGCGGCGGCATCCATTCAATGTTCCTGAAAGCCTGTTATTTATGATTCATCTTCAATTTCTAAGCAACGAATCTAAACATTGTTTGTTGTAAGTTGAAGAAGTTGATTAAATAAATACAAAAAGACATGTGAATGCGATGTTGTATAGTAACAGATGTACGTGCGTACTACGATGTATGTAAGATATTTCGCGTTTAAGTTGCGTGCAGCTTAAAATTGATGTTTTTCGCTTTTTTCTAAAAGACATTTGTTTGCGAAAGCCGTGAATAATTATGAAGTAAAGTAAGTGACTGTATGTATATGTTTGACAGTTTTTAAGATTAATTGTCTATTAAAAAAAAGCTGCAGAAATAAAATATAGTTAATGGTCCATCACACACACACATGCACACATAAAGACAACTTGTTTCATGCAACCGTCCATTGGGTAACTACACATTATGTGTTGTGTGCATAAAGCTATATAGCTTTGCGCTGAAATCTTCACCTAAAGAACGTCCGATGATTTTGCAAAAATTGACTAAACACAACAACACATATGTACGCAATGCTCTAGAACCGGTATATATAATTTTTATTTTTATATAAACAACACAGCATTGACCAAGTTAATGCTGCAAATATGTACTATTACGCGAGATGGCATTTAAACTTCTACTTCTTCAGTTATATTTTTAAAAAGGCATTGCAGAGCTAGTATAGTTACTAGCATAACAATTCTGAGAACCTGGTATCTTTTGCTCATCTTCATTTTCTAAGCATTGGCTGGCTCTATCTAAACAGTGAGTGAGCAAATAAAAATTAATGGATTTCCTAAATAAAAACAAATCCAATAACAACAAAAAATATCATCAAATGTTATATATACGAGTTACCGGTATTTAATTCAAGCCACATACAACAACAATAGCAACAACAGCATTTAATCGAAAATGTAGATAAAAAAGAAAAAAATATTTTGCAAAACTTATTGAAAACTAGTTTACAGATAGAATGGGATATGAAATGTTCACATATATACATACAAATATACAATACAACTTCTCTAAACTTGTGCTCATATATGGTTGAGAGATAAGACGGCAACGCTTGTAATGTTTCTCAAGCCGACCATATTCGTACATATGTGAGCCAAATTGATTACCATAAAGTAGTTGGACAGTAAAAAAAAAACGACTAACCACCTACCTCTTCTACTACTGGTATTGTTGTCTAATTAACTTGAAAATTTATGAGTAAATAAATTATGATGCCATTGTATGTTTAGGAACTAATTTTAGATTTGAACTAAAGTTTGTTTTAATTTGAAACAAATGAAAACGCGCTATAATAGTTCACGACACACCATTAAACACTCTACACCATCCTACAGTAATTTATATAACGATTTTTCAAAATGAGGCGTTATATGAGAAGTGGCTGAAAAAATGGTCCCATCCAAACCATTGTTAACGGCGTTTGTTTTTAGGCCGGGACATGTAGCAAATTCCATCAAAATATCTCAAAAATGGCTACCTGTGAGTTGAACAAAAGAATGCAAGACTGTCAGACGGACATGCTTAGCTTGATTCAGAGAGTGGTTCAACTCAAGATCAGTATCGGTATGAATCGGTTTGCAGGTTAAACAGACGACGGACAGAGGTGGGTCCGATCCGCACAATTCTCATTAGTGCATCGTCCTTAGGCCAGAACAATTCCCCGTCTACCAAATTTCATCAAAATATCTCAAAAATTGCGACCTGATGGCTGAGAACAAGGAAAGAAGACAGATGGACGAACAAGGGCAAGATATAATAAAAGATGGACCTATCCCAAGTCCTTCTTTGTGTAAAACACATCAGCGCAAACTTAGTATACGTTAACATCAAAAGTGGCGTAGGGTATAATTAAATATTCTTTAAAGTGTATTAGTGTTTTCTTTCTTGGCTTTGATTAGCGAAAAGTAAGCAGAGCTGAGTAGATAAAAAATTAATTTTTTTTTTTATTATTTACTGAGCGACGAGTGAACACATTTACAAAGTGTCTCCAAGATAATAGGCTTAAATCTAAATTGCAAGAAGTTTCGAATCAAATAAAGCGCCGAATATAAAAATAGAATATTTGTTTGTGTGTATAAAATACGTTCATCAATGGGGGCTTATTGCCGTCAATTGCAAGCAAGCTTATGTTATATGTTGGTCGTTAGGTCATATTGTGAGAGGTTTTATCCAATGAACGATGTTGTTGTGTCTCATTGTCCTAATTTGAAGGATGTTCGTAAACTTTATCTATGTCTAGCATTGACATTAAGAATACGCCATCGAGTATTTACAGGCAATAGTTAAGCAAAATCTTAAAGCTTGAAGAGGTGGCAACTAATTTAAGACTCATCACCAAGATAGTGTTAGACTACGACTTTATTTGTTTTCTTTATAAATGATATTTTTTTCTCTATTACAATTTGTTTTTTTTTTTTCTTATAAAGTGAAAGAGCTTTTCTGTGTGTCTGCACACGACATGCACGCTCTGTCTCTTCGTAGACAACATTTTTATATTAATGGAGCGAAATTGCAAATTTATTTTTATTTATGCAAGGAAAACATATATATCATATATATATATATATATATATATATGAGTTTAGCGTTCCTTTTGGCCTGGAGTTCGTGAAAATCGTGTTAACAAGTTTTGTAAAAGTGAATGTGAAGTGATGCCCTACATTTCTTTGCCTTTTCTTTCAAATCAAAAGTATTTTCGTTTGGATATTATTTTCTAATTTTCTTTTAAGCTTTAATTCTTCGTAGTTACTCTTATTTTTTTTTTTAATTTTTTCTTCTATTTTCTTAACATCTTTATAGAATTTCTTCAGATTACATCGTTTACGTAAACTGGGCTTAAGTGACAATGAAATTGGCCGCCTACCGCCAGATATACAACATTTTGAAAATCTAGTGGAATTAGATGTTTCCAGAAACGGTATGTTATAATTTAAAAACATTTACTTTTTGTTGTATTGTAAAGATTTTTGACTAAATGTTTGTTGATTGATGTCAGGATTCTTTGCGAGTTTAGCTTATAAAATTTATTTCGCTAGCCAGTCAATGTGTGCATTTTTAATTTAATTTACTTTAATAAACGTTCGCGCGGTTCAATTTGAGATCCGTTTTGCAATAGCAGCTTGCTTCCCTTGACAGACAGACAGACATACAGATGGACACACAGACAGTGACATAAATTTTTACATCATTTGAAAAAATAATAAAAATAAATTAAATGTAATAAATAATGCAAAAATATACACAACAACCATTGCGTATATAAATGGATGATACTGTAGTCGTAGATTAAACCACGCCGCAAGACAAAAACTGTTAATCCCGATATGTAGCAGCAAATGAATCATAAATTGAAATTCTCCGTTATGCTGAAGGTTTTCATTAAGCGAATGAATAATGTATGTGTTCATGTGTGTAATGAAAAGTTTCTATTAATTTATTTATTAATTTTTCTCAATTTTTCTATTCATTCTTGCAATCGACTGCTTTTTATACAACAATTTTTGGTCTACATATTTTGCGTACATAATCACATAATAAACAAATAAAAATGCTTCTTCCAATTTATTACGCAACAAATAAGAATATTACAGTCCGGCAAGGACGACTGTTAGGTACGCTACACCACTTTGCCACTAGTTCGTAATACACCAAAAATTGCACATTATTTTCATGCAAAGCCATATCTTTCATGAAAGCCCGCATATCGGAGGATGCCCAAAACATCGCATGACGCGATGCAAACTTAAATTTCATTCTAAAAATTTTATTATTTTTCAGCTTTTGTCAGAAAGGAAGTAGACTTTCTTTCCATGCGAGGCCTTCCTTTTGATGATAATCCCTATATATGTTAGGGTTAAAAAAAAGACCCATGTGATCCAAATTTCCTAGCGTTCATTTTTATGCTAAATTGTTGCTGTGGGCCCTCTTTCATCAAACTATATTAGACATTAAACCTTTATTGAACGACTTACTATTCATGAGAAGTCTTATATGGGGTAGCGTGCAAGAAATAGACCCATGTATTTTAAACTGGGTCCACACAATTCTCATGCCAAATTACTATAATGAACAAATTTTCATCATAAAACAATTATACGGCCCTTTTGGCATAAAAGGGGTTTACATTTCATAAGATAAGCGAGGATATTCAAAAAATATACCTACGAGATTCAAATTCGCTAATGTTCATTTCTATATCGATTCACTATCGGGAGCCGATTTTCACTATGAAATATTGAAAATTAGACCTTTTTACCATATAAAGATTCAGTCTTCTTAGAAACGGTTATAGGGGAAGAAGTTCAAAAAATTCTCCCTCCTGAATCAAATTTTCATAGCAATCTACAGAATCGAAATATTATTACTCAGTGACTTTTGTCGAATATTTGAACATTAGAATTAATGTGTGAAGTGTTCGATAAAGTGGACCGATGCAAACCATTTTCAATGGAGTTCGTTCTTGGGTGAAAACGTGTCTGCGTACCAAGTTTCATCAACATATTTCAAAAATTGCTACGTGTAGCTTCACCACAAATTTACATGGACAGACATTAGGCAGGCAGACAGACAGACTTAGATTCAGAAAATGATTCAGATGGATCGATTGGTATAAAAAAGAGGGATATATATGACCGCACAAACTTAATATACCCACAAATGGTGTAGGGTATAAATAGATCACAAATTGCTCATACACATGTTCAGGGCAGGGGAACGGCGTGCAATGGACAAATTCATAATCCACTCTTTATTTCTCTGCGTTTCTTGCCTTTTCATACTCACTTGGCACGCGAATATCATAATTCGGTTACAAACTTTCAATTTTTAATGATGAACTGTTAGTTTAGACAAGCTAAAAAAAGGGCGATATAACTTCAAAGGTCAATTTAGAAGAATCGATAGCGTTTAATATTCGGGATACGAGAAGAGAAACTGACGTTGAAAAGAATAAGTCTTCGAAGTGCCAAAAGAAGCACGCAATGGTTTAGATGTTCAAAGAGGTTTACTTCCCTGCTGCCGATATCCGCAGTAATTACATTGACCAAACTTATAGTCTAATACGCAGTTGCGGGGACTGGAGGTGCTAGCTGTTACTTGAAGAAACCCGAAAGCGTTTGCCCTTCTCCCCCCTTCTTGTTGTGAAGAGGAGTTGGAGCACTTTTTTTTTAAAGCAATGTTTGGGGGTCCGCTTTGGCCAAGCTAACTACTGCGATATTAGCATTGCATGAATCCTTGATCAATGCCGACATTGGCCTTGCAAGGAAAGAAAGTCTGCCATGGTGAATATTAATGACATTCATATTCATGAGAAATAAAAGGAAATATTTTTGTGGATTATGATGCCGCTATCAACAAAGATTAAGAGACGTAAAATAAGTACATGTGCAGCATGAGCATGAGATTCGCGAATGAATGAAAGAAATAAATCGTTTTCATATGATTTATATACAAACGCGTAGTCAACGGCGAAGTAGCAATGTGAAGTTTCGCTAAGAATGTTGCCATGTATGGTGGCTGCAAATTAGCGGAATAAATCAATTTTTATGCAAAAACAAAAAAAAGAAGGCAAACTGAAAAGAGCCACCAGAAATTGTGTGCTATTCATTCATAGTTCATTGATATTCACCGTACAATTTCTAAACTTCAATTTGCGCCTTTTAAATTATAACTCGAAGCAGTGTGCAGTCCAATAAACTTATTTATATATATATATATATATATATATATATATATATATATTTAAAGTGATATTACTTTTCTTTTGTGTTGCTTCTTTATGATGATTATGGGTCAAATGGTTAGCGAGCGCTCTGTTATTTTTTTTCGCTCTTACTATTGATTTAAAAATTGTGTTTATTTTTTGTCTTTTTTGCAATGACTTTCACCAAAACTATTTTGCACTTATATGTTTTGTTAATACTTAGACAGTTAGTTAGCTAGTTATACATTCACAAAACCAGGGACATGATATCATTCATGTTCCTTTGCTTTTTTTAGTTTTAGTTGCTGTGAAATTATTCGGGAACAAAAATGTTAAATGGTCTTTAAGATCATTTTAATGTTTCACGATCACGTTTCGCTTGTAATTACTTTTGAGATATTGCTTAAACCACTTTTTAATGGAAACAAATGTGATACATATTCCCATTAGAAAGTAAACGTTCGCTTAAATTGTAAATGAGTTTCATCTACGTATTGGTCCTGAAAACGTGTTATATTTAGTCCAATTATTTACAAAGGTCACAGCAGATTAAAGAATAGTTCTACTTAGATAGCAAAATAGAAATTTTTTTGCACGCCCACACACACAAAATTCTACTGCATTTGAGATTAGAACCCGCGATCTTTGAGTTGTTAATCGAGATGCTTTGTTTACTGGGCCACAAAGGCGGATCAACATTTGTACCTTTCTTATATAATAATATTTTTTTTAAAATAATGTTTTTCATACAGTTCATCGCTCGTGGTAAAAGGGTATATTGAGTTTGTGCGGATATATACAACACCCAGGAATACTTGAAATAGATTCGCCTTTTAATATGTCGTTATGGATTCAATCACTTTCTGAACTGATTTAAGCTTGTCTGTGCGTCTATCCATCCCGTATTCTAGTGTTCAACCTACATGTCGCAATTTTGATAAAAGTCGGTACACCGATGTGTTTCGGCCCAACAGCGGCCGCTATTAAAAACGGTCCAGATCGAAACACTCTTGCGGCTACTCGCCCATATAAAGCTTTATTCTGAAAAACTTATATGGATGTGGTAGGCGGTTTAGGGTATTTAACGATGGGCCGTGGCCTCCTATACTATTTTTAATTGTCTTGGCAGAATACAATAAAAAATGTCAACTATTGTTTTACAAGACTATAGTACTACTATATAGCTTTTTCTATGTCTGAATTATTATAATTATAATATATTTATAATATAATATCGGAAAGGGCACATATACACACTTAATGATTTGTATTGTGCCAAAAAATAAAATATACAGCAAACTATTTGCGAAAAGATTTTTACTAAAAATAAATGTAATTATGAAAATCTATTCTAATGACCAAATATTCATGGCTGCATCAAAGAGCTGACCTGATAAGGGAAGGAGAGAGAAAATGCGAAGATGAGAAAATTTCATATATTTTAGAAGTAAGCCTTAAGTTCCAAAAGGTTTACAAAGAAAAAGAAAAAAGGAACTAACATTTCAAGTTGGACTAGGGTTCTCCATAGTTTTGGTCTAAACTTCTTGCCCATATTGATTTATAGTATTGCAGGATAGTGTAGGAGTTTTCAGTAATGCAAGTATCAAAGTATGATTTCATTAAACGCGAGCTCAACTGCCAAGTCATTCTTCTCAAACTTTCGCCTTTAAAATTGTTGCCCTTTTAAAAATCGCTTTCGAATTGTTTTGAAGACGATTACGATGCATATCTAGGCATGAATTTCAAAAGTGTGTATGTTCATATTTCCGTTTTGCTTATCAAGCTAATGGAACCGAAATGCCAAATAAATATAATCAACTCGATGATACGTTCGGTGAAGTAAAATGCGTGAGATCATCAAAGACTTCAGAATCTGCATACTTATTGCATCCTATACCTACACACACCAACATTAGCAACTAATCAAGGCCATTTTTGTTATTAACCCTAATACATTGTACATATTCTAGCAAAATGAATGACATGTGTTATGGCTGCGATTAGGTGTAAAAATAAATTCTATCCATTTGTGTTTTGATAAAATTCAACTTTATTTAAAAAATATTTGTTCATTATGCTACGATCGGGTAGCTAACGGAGGTGTCGAGATCAAAACTTGATGGTTTAGAGACAGAATCGCTGAGCTGTCAAATGTGACTGCTTCGATCTGCACCTGTGCTAATCAGAATGCGGAGAAGGTGAAGTCTGAAGCCTAAATTGAATATCCCTTCCTAAGTTGCTTTTGCTGGACACGGACGACACTATGCGAATCTTCATCGCCCGTGAGGCTACAATTGTTTGCACAAAATCTCGCAAAAGAACTTTGTTACTGGCTTTTCCCTTCAAGTCAAGTTAATCATTTCTGTAACTTCAGCTGCTTTTTCTTTCATTTTAATCCAATTAAAACAGCCCGTACACAACACAATGACAGCCTGTAAGCGACTATTTTTATTATTTCTACACCCCCCTACCCCTCCCCAATTAAGCAAAAGGACAAAAGACTATAAGCAATTCATACTAAGTTGTATCGCAATAGAAAAGATTAATTTTTATTAGGTGCAAAACAATTGTTGCGACGTGGATTATATTCATCTTAAATTTTTTCCCCTTTACTGATTTCCGTTTCTAATTCTTTAAAATACGCATTGGAGGCGTATGCTCTGGTTTAATGAGTACATACTTTCCTCGTTCGTTCTAAACTAAGTGTAAAATTGCTTTGCATGGCTTAATACTTTTGCTTGTTTGTTACACATTTTTATGATGTAGAAAATTCCTGTTCATTACCAATTACAAAATTGCAAAGCTTTCTGGGAATGTGGTAAAAGAAAGCAAATATATATATATATACATATACTTCATATACATATATATGAAGCTGCGTCAGGTGTTTCAATTGTTTTGATAGACATTTTTGCTATTCTGTAAATAAGTTTACAAAAGTGTTCATTATTTGTTTGTCAAGTACTTATCGCTCTTATAAACGAACGGTAGAAATTAACACCTGAGATTCTTTTAAAACATTTTACATGTTTGGCGTAGTCGTCTTTTTGTTTTTACTATGTTTTCTTCACTCACTTATTTACATATTTCAAGTACGTGCTAAAGCTAATATGCCAAATATGGCCGAAAATATTTTGCGTCGCATTAACATACTATTGATGTATCCTATTAATAATTGCATATGAGCACATATGTATGTAAGTATATATATATATATATATGTAGGGGCAAAGTCTTACATTAGAATAATCATAATTTGTTTCTCGAAGAGTTTCGTATGAAAGTAATTGCGTTATAATAAAAGGTGCTAATATTCTCTCAGCTTTAGAAAATAGATTTTACGAATGCAAAGCTAAAATCGTCCTCAAGTTTTTTACGTCAAACAAATCTATTCTCGGTGAAGATGTGAAAGAGATTATTATTGCCAAGAAAATTCGAAAGTCACCATTCGCAATTAATTATTGTTTACATATCGCAAAGGCATTGGACATGCCCTTAAAAATGTTCCGCCATGTTGGTGTTAAACCTCTACGAGTTTTGAAAGACTACCTTAACAATTGGAATCTTTTATATGCAGGTGGCACCAAATTCTTCGGTCCGCCACCTGCTTGTGTCGTGGTAGATGCTTCAGGATAGGTTCTTCTTAATCACATATTTCACGAAATAAACTTCAATTTTCACAACCGAAGCCAGAGGTTCACGCTACGAACCCTTCTCATAAAAATAAACTCAAAACCGTCATTGTTACTGATTGATTGTTCGTCTGTATTAAAAGTTATTCGGAATTCTTCGACCTTCGGGTAAAGCACCATCAAGGAATATCATTGCAACGTGCGACGATAAAATTAAAATGCTTTGGGTACGAAGTTATATCGGTTTGCTGAGAAACGAGCAAGATGATCGAGCGACAAAGTATGCTTCTTTTACAACTCTAATTGTGGATGATGTCGTGGAAAAGTTGAACCTTCAAAGATACATTGGAAGAAAAGTGAAAGAGAAAATTGTGGAAGAAAATCTACTATATTATCATCATCATCGATACCCTTCTATTAACCTTCAATTAATTCCATCTTTTTATCCAACAAATATTTGAACTCACTAATGAATCTTAAAGAAGTCTTCTTCCCCAATCTGCAATTGTGGACAAATTCTCACTAACTATAAAACACATTCTTCGTGACTGCCTTTGTGTTGCCTTTGTTAGAAGTATTTATTGTATTTAGAGCAACTAATCCTATGGATATCGTAAAATCAGCCACAGAACACAATATCAATACAATATATTACTTTATTAAAACTACTAGGCTCAATATCTAATGTACATTTTTATAAATTACAGCCGATGGCCCGCGTTGCAAGCAGTTACTGTTTTTTTTTTCTTTTTAGCGTAAAATCATAATGATAGTAATTCTAAGAACCATCTTTTAAATGTGAAGTGCGTCTTACCGTTCGGTATGTCTTATATTCCGAAAAATACGGTACATACTCTTAGGAGAAGTAAACCGAAAAATAATAAATTCAAGTTTTCAACATTTGGATTGCGTCGTTCGATGTTTTGGAAATCCTCCAATATGCGGGCTTTCATGACGATAATGCCTTTGCATGAAAACAATGTGTAATTCTTGATGTGTTGTTACCACAACGAGCGAATGAATGAAGTAGGTGAATTGGTGCAGGGTATCTAATGGTCGGCCTTACTTATTCTTTATTATATTTTACGCTAAATAAATAAATAAAGAATTTTCGTATCACAAGATATCGATGAGAATTGAGTGCGTTATACGCGAGACGCCTGTATCAGATTACTTGCTTGTAACTTTTAAATAGAAATAACTTTTGTAGGGAACGCATAAAATATGTATTGGAATTATTATCAAAATGGTCTAAAAGCCTGCTCTATTTGTTCTCTCTCTCAAGTGTCAAAATAAATTTCCCTTCTAACGATTTTTCTTTTTATTTTGTTTGGTGATTAATTAAAGTGAATAAAAATAAAAACCATAGGGTAGAATAATTTTACACATTAAGCCAGCTGGTGTTGGAGAAAGGCCTATTAATTTATATTTCGGAAAATAAATGAAAAAATGTTATAAAAATACACTCAATATATTAACAATGGGGTGGTTGTGTTAATAGCTCAACGAAAGTCTCATATCTTTCTATTGATTGTTCACAACACTCCCAACAAAGTGATTTATAATGATGTTGCCGCGTTCATGTTCGTGGCAAAATGACGGCGTTTTAGGGCTATATGAAATCAATAGTTGAACAAGCATAGGGCGTTTGCCTAAATGTTAATGTAACGCTGTGTGATGCCATGATATACAAACACTCAACTTGTTTGGCAACGCTTCACCTTCAATAGGCTATGTGGGATGCTGTAAACAATTTTGTAAGCACATTATTGATTGATCGTATGACAATTTAAAAAATTCTAAGCCTTATAAACTATGTCTGAATATCTGTTAATTTCACATAAAAACTATGGGTTTTAAAGCCATCGGAGAAACGTTCATTTAATCAATAACCACATGGAGGAGAATATTTGAATTTTTTCCCTTTGTTCTTCTCACTTAACGCTTTTGATAATGAAAATTTATTCCGCTTTTGCTGGCAGTTGCAGAAGTTATAAACCACGATTTTGAATACAAGTAATCACGGATGACTATATATGTTCATAAATGCATGTTTTTAAACTCCATGGAACCGTAAAAAAGGCAAAAGAATTTCAAATGAGTATTCGCTTACATGCAATAGCACGTTTCAATTTTTAGTTATAACAAAAGAGCAACGCACGTGCTTGATGAGGAAATTATAACGATATCATTATGTTGCACATTTCATGGATACAAATGCATATCTATGTTGAAAATGCATTGCGCAGCGATAAGTAGAATGAATGAATTCATTCTTCAAAACATCATTATGATCATTCTCATTCATTATTGTTAATGCGAGTGTACATTAATACAAAATAGAGAGAGAGAGAAAGACAGATGTACATATATATGAACATTTACCCATACACATATATAGACATAAACATAAAAGAATTTTTAAATCCGCCTGTTGTTAATATGGAACCAAAAAAAAAAAAAAAGGAAAACATATTTCTCCCCCAACAGTCTCATCAGAATAAAAGTATTTGTTGAAGAAATAATATATGTAGCACCGAATATACGGAATAGTTCGTATACACATAAATATATTTCTATGTATATTCATAATGCGTACGTATGTTTACAAATGTTACTGTTGGAAATATTGCCTGATGGTTGTTGGTGATGATGTTTTGTGGTGTGGTGTAAGCGCTGATGATGAAAAACACTTGGCGGTCATTAAGTTCAAGCAATTTTAGAAATCAACGAAGCAAACTATGCACACACATTCAAAAACATACATATATTTTATATATAAGAGATTTCTCTTATACGTATATATGTACATATCAAATTTATATATATCCAAGTTACTTCTTTGATTTAATTTCTTGAGTATTTTTGCTATACTATGAAAGAAGCCTGAAGGCTGAAGGGAAGGAACTCCAACTCTCTTGTGTATCAGTACGACATATGTCAAATTTGCAATATCTAGAAATGATCAAAACAAACTTGTCAAAGAAAACTTGTTAAGTGTCCGTCCCTTCATCCTTCCACCGTTCATCCACCTTTCATTCATGGTTGGATATAAAAGCCGTTAGGAAAATGTTAAACTTCGTTGTCAACTATTCCTCCTCACCTGTCAGAGGAAAATATCTTTATTAGTATTGTATGCTTTAATGGAATTATTTAAATAATCGTTGTTAAAATGAACATGAATGATTGAGCAACTGAAACGTCCAGAATTCAGAAATCACTGTGCACGTATTAAAGTGAAAATTTATCCTCAGGAGGTTTTCTCTTTATGTAATACTTTTAATTTGCTTACTAAGCAAATCATTCAATTTTGCTTCGTGATGATTTTTACCTGCAAAATAAATCTAATTAGTATTCTGATAAGAACCAAAAATTGCAATTTTCAAAAGTCTGGCAATATCGGGAACGAAATCGGTTTTTATTGATCTTACTTTCAAAATGTTTGCATGTTGCAGTTAATAAATTCATTACGTTTATTACATATTGTGAGGAGTCAAAGTCGTCCCTCGTTTTCACCTCTCATGTCCTTCGTGTCGCATTGGAGAGTGCTAGGTTTAAGTTACTATCAAGTTTCAATTGTACTCGTAAGTTGACATAACAGACGGTGGAATTGAGGAAACAGCTGTCTTCTGATTGGGATATGGTAAGGTTGTCAGAAGCAACCTTGCGGAAGTCCGAAACATGTGACTTCCACTGTCGTCCGAGTCGAGGGATTGACTATTTCTAGTTGTGTTTCTTCTGAACGGGGAAGCCAACTGACCAGCACGCCGTCGCGCGGGAACGTAGTTTTTTCCTTCTGTGTTTTCCCCTCTAGAGCGTAAGTCAGTAAAGAAGTAAAGGATGAAACTACGAATACCTGGAGCCCGGAGAGTTACCTCCGGCACCAGAGTAGCGGCAGAACACTGCCTCACAATATACATTGCGGCGCTATTGTCATTATCATCTTCATAATTACAACGATCATTATTATGCTATCAATTGCATTGAAATTAATATTAAAGGAAATAACTTGGGTTTTGACAAAAGCTTTTGACATTTTCACATCAAATGTATTGTTTTGCGTTAGTTGTTAACAAGGGCGAGATTATTTTGCCAAAAAAATAAACAACTTGGAAATGAATAAAAACATATAAGTGAAGCTTTTCTTCATTTTGCAAGGCATTTTGATGAATACACATCTTTCCAAAGCTTTGTTTTTATACCCTATGCCACTTGTTGTACAAGGCCATATTAAGTTTGTGTGGCCGTATGCAACACAAAGAACTACTTGAAGTAGACTCATCTTTGTTATACGATTTAGAATCACTTTACGAACCGATTTAAAGTCGTCCGCCTGTCTTGCTTTTCTGTGTTCAAACTAAATGCCGCAAATTTTGACACATTTTGATGAAATTTGGTGCCTTGACGTTTTTTGACCCAAGGATGAACGGTATTGAAAATGGTTCCGATTAAAGCACTTTTTCGACAGTTTCTCATGTAGCCTCGAAATTTTAACGAATGAGTGTAGGGTGGTGTAGGGTATTAATGGTGGCCCGTGAACTACTACAGTGTTACTACACTACTACTGTTGCTTGTTTTGCTGGGGCATTAGTGGATGATTGTAGTTGTGAGAATTACAACTACCCCTAGGGTGTATTTGGCTTAATTTCTCGTTCTGAAAAATAATTAAAAATTTATAAACTTTTTTTTTTTGCTTTAAATGTTTATCAAAATTGTTCGGCTCTTTATTTACGCGAAAGCGTTTGCGGAGCTTCTATAAAGTGATTGTTTAGAAACCCTGGTGAGGAGATTTGATAATTGAGCTAAACTCGGTCTAAGCTCTTCTCATATTTTGAGTGATGTCACATCGCCTGTTTGTACAACTCACCGTAAGATGTTTGGCAACAACACCGCAGAAAATTTTTCGAACAGTTATTTCTAACAAATTGCATATCGTTGCTATAAACAAGCGTAAGATGAGTGCATCCGCTCCAAGGACTTAAGTAAATTTATAAAATCTACATCCTTAACTATAAATATTTCAGATCGGCGTGATTAGCGGAATAGATTTATCCATGTCTGTCCGTTCGTGCGCCCGTCCATTTGTGGAGGCAATGATTACGATATCAAATTTGAGCTGAAGTTTTTGATTTGCCTTTGATTCGAAATTCGATCCATCACTTTGTGAAAATTATTGTTTATATAAAGCTACTGCGAGTAAAAATGTTACTTGAATAATATCGCAATAAGCGATATGTACGACACATATAAGTATGATATACAAGCGAAGTATCAAATAAATGAATCTTTAATCTTGTGTCCATTGTAATTAATTATCGTACAGAAAGAATTTCTTAAAGAGTATTGAAAAGAACTCAGAAATGGATTTAAGAAAAATATTTCGATTTCAATTTTTAATATTTGATCAGATCTTTAATATGAATTTTAAACTGAGTTAAATCATTATTGCCAACAGTTTTTAACGTCAAAATCAATATACATGAGTACATGCAAGTAAATACAAAGTGACAGAAAGGAAATGCAATATGTGCCATTTTTATTCATTTAGGGTATAACACTTGTTGATAAAATCACATCTATACTGTGCACGTCATATACTTATTTAATTTCTCTTCAAACAAACAAAACGAAGAACAACAAACCAACATGTCAAGCATGATATGCTTACATACAAGTCCAAGACAATTGAATTATTCTTGACATTTTTCAAACATGCAGACAAAACATTTCCTTCTTTGTTTATGGGACAATTTTACCAGTACTTGATAGAATTCATTTTCAAATAACAAGTGCAACCAACAACCCTTTTTATGGTTAATAAAAAAAAAAAAAAAAAAAAAAAAAAGAATGAAGAAGAACAATATCTGTGTATATAGCAAATGCGGGGGGGTAGGAAAATGTGCTCAGTAACCAATAGAAACAATAAGTTTTCTATTGACCTACTTTTTTATATACAATTTTTTCTTTTCCATTCTTGGACACATGTATATGTAAATTTATGCATACATATGTACACACATACATGAAGGTAAACTGGTTCACAGTCAGAGCTTATCACCCCACTATTTTGCGGGCTGTTGTAACCAATTACCTATTGTAGTAACAAAAACCCAGTATGCACAGAATGCTTTGCTATGTAAATTCTAAAACGTTTCACATATTAAATGTGAAAGGAATACTAAGCTTTTCTCTCGGCTTGTAATTGCTTAAAAAGACGGAATATATATAAAAAGAACGTTGTTTTTACTGCGACGACTAATAAATGTTCTCCAGAAAGACTACACAGTTTCAATAGTTTAAAGTTACATACTACAAAACGATAATATGAGATTCGACCTAATTATTTTGTTAGCAATCATTTGTTAGTAATGGCACCATCATACCTTATGAGATTTATGTAATTATTATTTATTGGTTGGGTGATTTGTTGTTTTTTGTTTTTCAGTTTTTCATCTTTTTTTATTTTTTACAGACTTACAACAAGTTTTATGTTATTATGACAACTGCTCTTTTAAAAAACTTGTAACTTGTTGTTTCCATTTGGTCGAGTTAATGGGAAAAAGAAAAACATATTAAGTCGTGATAGATATCTGATGATGAATCACTACCGCTTCTTATTTGTACCTCATGATGCAATTTAAGCACAGATGGTTTAAACCTATTTTTTCTCTTATTTAATTAAGAAATATTAGCAAATATTACTTAGTTGCGCATAGCTTACCAATAAATACTCTACAATGCTTCGCTTAGTACAGATATTCATGGAACGACTTTTCAAAATAAGCCGTTATATGGTAAGTGGTCGAAGAGATGACTTCATCAGAACTATTTGCAATAGCGGTCTTCCTTTGGGTCAATGTGCGTCGGTATACCGAATTGCATCAAAATATCTAAAAAATTGCGACCTGTAGATTAAATACAAGAATGTAAGACGGACAAACAAGCATAAAAGATGGACTTATGGCAAGTCCTTTTAAGTGTTGCGCACATACGCACGAAATTAATATATACTTGTAACGCAAGTGATGTAGGCTATGAAAAACCGCAAGAAAAATTTCGTGGTCATTACTTTTTATCATAAAGTGAGGTATTTGTCTTCCTAAAAGGTTATTATGGTGGCGACATTTGTTTGACCTACAAAACCTGGTAAACAATAGAATTCTATTTTAATTTTGAAATTGAAAGGTGTGTTACTCTAAGGCCACAATATAGTAAAAGGCGAAATTTTCATTTTTTTTGCAATTTAGTATGAACCGCTAAAGCCATTTGTTTGGTTTACAAACGTAGTCCAGTAGGAAGTTAGCATTAGGTTTATTTTTCTAGACAAAGTTTCGACCTCGTTATACGACCTACGTAGTGAACCTATATCTAAAGCAATTATAGTTAGATCAATTCACGCCGTTATTTACGCTGTTCAAAACTTGGACAGACGCTCAACCAGTGTAATACAGATGGGTCTATTTCAAGTCATTGTGGGTGTTGTATACATCCGCGCAAACCTAATATATCCTTGCATAGTCTTAATATACGCTTGTACTTTGTGTAAATAGAAAAACAAAAAAGAAAAAATATGAAACATTCCTTTACTTAATGATACTGAGGGGGTGCAACCAATCTTTTCCGGTTTATCACAGTTAAGACAAAGAAATTTTCGTCGCTGGTGCGATGAGCAGCCAATGAAAACCCAAAAAGCGGAGGTGTTCTCAGTTTATGCCATGCTGTAGGCGTGTCCTTTGACTGTATTGGACCATTTTACAAGGTGAGCAAAAACTGCTAATGCTTTCGCCAAATTTGATGGCTATATCTTAACAAGGAGATCGGGAGAAAATAGCAGTACACACGGACAGACATGGCTAATTGGACAGAGAATTTGATAATGATCAAAAATATGTATACATCCTATGTAAAGTTTCTAAAGCTTATTTCATGATGTCTCAGACGTTGTAACAAAATGAACATAAACCCACGCTTCCGCGTTGAGTATAATTATAGCAAAATGCTTACTAACTGCTTCGTAAGACACGCTAATCCTATGCAAAACTAACTAACACAGAATGACCGCTAAAGCTAAACAAAATAATTTTATTGGCTTTCGGACAAAGCGTGACTGCATAAATTGAAAATATTGTTGGTGGTATAAAGGCGAAATTTTTCCTACTCAATGGCAAAGCTAATATATTATCGCCCTATTCGTGTGAATTGGACAAGAGTTGTACTATATTTTCCGCCAATGAAAATATATATTTCTTATGACCTTCATTTGGGCCATAATTTATTTACTTTTTTTTTCATATATTTTATACTTCAAGCTAAGTCGACGTTGATATGATGATGTTGATTGATTGAAAGCGCGGTAATGTCTATGTGAATGTTGATAAAGGAATCAAACCGTTACGACACCTTTCATACATGAAAATATTTACTGACATGATGAAGTTTGTATTTTCTTCAGGCAAATGTAAATATGTATGTGTAAGTTCGCATACGAATGAACCTGGATAAAATTATAATGAGTAAGATGGATACAATGGCCGTAGAGAGCGCTTCTTGAATACCCTACACTCGTAAGGCAAATAAGAGAAAGCAATGCGGACGTTATGATAAGCCACCGTTTATTATCTGTTATGTGTTCCTTTCCAATTCGTTATTAAGCACATGTTGGCTGTTCGTTAAAAAGCGATTTTTACTTAAATTTAAATTGAGATTAATTGGAGATTAGGTTGAGTTTAGATTTACGTTAAAATTAAGTTGTTAAAGGGGTGGTTACGAAAACTTGATTTTAAAACATTTATTTTTCAACGAGACTATTTTTATACTCTACACCACTTGTGGTATAAGTTTGTGGCGACAGTATACAATACCCAGAAGGACTTGAGAACTCATTACGCCGAAGGATTACGAGTCACTTTTTAAATCGATCCAAGCTTGTGTGTCTGTCTGTCCTTCTTGTATCTTTCAACCTACAGATCGCAATTTTCGAGATATTTTTATGAAATTTGGCATATTGACGGACACTGGCCCATGGACGTATGCTATTGAAAATTGTTCGGTTCAGACGACTTCTTAGACCACTTCCTATGTAAAACTTTATTTTGAAAAGTCATGTGAATAATTGTAGGGTTGTGTAGTGTGTTTAATTGAACCACTTTTTCGACCATATCTCATATAAAGCTTTATGATGAAGGGTCGCTATATAAATAAGTGTAGAGTGGTCTAGACTGTAGCTGTGTTTGCAATCATGCGTCACTATAGTGATTTTACTACTTTATTTTAAAAATCATGTTTAAATCTTATTTTTTTTTCTTCTTTTTATAGATATTCCAGACATTCCTGATGACATCAAACACTTAAAAAGTCTACAAGTGGCTGATTTCAGTTCAAATCCAATTCCAAAATTACCTGCAGGTTTCTCGCAATTAAAAAATTTAACTGTTTTAGGTTTAAATGATATGTCGTTAACCACATTACCAGCAGACTTTGGATGGTCAGTATAAAATTGGAGTATTTTTTTTTTTTTGGTCTAATTAATTCAAATCGTGTTTTTCCCCCCTTTTGTGTTACGTTACAGTTTAACGCAATTAGAATCTTTAGAGTTACGCGAGAATTTATTAAAACATTTGCCAGAGTCTATAAGTAAATTAACAAAACTGAAACGCCTTGATTTGGGCGATAACGAAATCGAAGAACTGCCACCATATTTGGGTTATTTGCCCGGTCTACAAGAATTATGGTTAGATCATAATCAATTGCAAAAATTACCACCAGAAATCGGTCTCTTGACTAATCTAACATATCTCGACGTATCAGAGAATAGGTAACTTTTCACATATACACACGCATTGCAACAGCGGCCCAGTAACACTTATAATATATTAATTACAGATTGGAAGAAATTCCAAATGAAATTAGCGGACTAATTAATTTAACAGATTTAGATTTAGCACAAAATCTATTGGAATATTTACCAGATGGTTTGGCGAAATTAAGTCGACTAACGATATTAAAATTGGACCAAAATCGTTTACAAAGACTAAATACGAATATAGGAGAGTAAGTAAGACAAAATAATTAAAATAAAAAAACATTTAATGACTAATCGTCGTATATAAATAACTTTTCTCCTTCTTAAAGCTGTGACAGTATGCAAGAGCTTATACTCACTGAAAATTTTCTCTCTGAATTGCCGGCTTCTATCGGCCGTATGACCAAATTAAGTAATTTGAACGTAGATCGTAATGCCCTTGAGAGTTTACCAATTGAAATTGGAAATTGTGCAAATTTGGGTGTTTTGAGTTTGCGTGACAATAAGTTGAAAAAATTGCCACCAGAGTTGGGTAACTGCGGTGTATTGCATGTGCTCGACGTGTCGGGCAATCAATTGCAGTATCTTCCCTACTCTTTAGTTAATTTGCAATTGAAGGCCGTCTGGTTGTCAGAGAATCAGGCACAACCATTACTAACATTTCAGCCGGATACTGATGAAGCAACAGGTGAACAGGTATGTACACTTTTATTGTACTTTGTCGTGTGCAGAGGGCCGACTTGTTTTGTTTTTCTCATATATATTTTGAAAATTCTTCTTAAACAAATAATAATAATTTATTACTTTGCATTTATTTTTTATATTTCCCTCATTTTTCTTACACTACAGGTGCTGACGTGCTTCTTACTGCCACAGCAAGAATATCAACCAATAACACCCGGTAAGTTTTAATTGAAATTTTTTTCATTTATTTACTTTTTTTTTTTCACCGAGAAAAACAATAAAAATTTCATATTAAATTTGCTGCTTTCATTGCTTTTGTTTATATCTTTCGCTTAAAAATTATTTCATTTGTGTTTTTGCTCTACGCATATCAGTGGTAATAAAGAAAACAATCGAATTGGATATGTTTTCTGCATTTTTTTTTTCATTTTTCGTTTTTTTTTCCTAATAACTTAATAAAAACGTTGTAAGATGGAAAAGGATTTATTTTAGTTTCTGACAACGACCTCCTTTAGTTAGAAGTAATTTCTAATAGCCTTAAAATTAAACCTAAAGCTCGACTAAAATTTTTCAATTACGATAATCATGTCAGGCAGATCTATCAAACCCTAAGCGTTCTCTGTTCAACTTATTACTTAAGCAGAACAAGTGCATGTACATACTCATATATGTACGAGGTGTGTTTAAAAAAAGAAAAAGTTTCGAAAATCTACTGTACGACTGACTCTCATAGATATCGCTGGTCTGACTACATGCAAGTGCTTGTTAATTTTTCGACAATTATGGCCAAAAGCGTAAACAGAGTCAGTTGATTTTCGTGCTTGAATGAAAAATTTTAGTAAAAAACGATTTCAACGATAGAAACATTTTGCCAACTTTTGCTGCTATCTCTTGCTGATTATGGATGAACCGATTTAGTGAATTTTTGATATAAACTTGAGTACAGTACAATAAGGGAAAAATTTCATGTTTCTTGACATCATTTGGAAATCTTATGCTGATCATTATAGGGAAAATGATAGGCAGACACTCCCATTTGACGGGGATGAAAACCTTATGCAGCATTTTAAAGATAATTAACCCCTTACAAGTAATATACTTCTACTCAAGTAACTCCCCAGACCTGACTTAATTTTTAAAAAATACATTTTACTCTTAAATGGGAATCATATTTAAAAATATTTGTATTAAAATTTCGCTGTAAACTTTCCAACTTCTCCTCGTACATTCTTTGTACAGTTCACATCCCACTTTTAAGTGCCACAGACAGAATAATAAACTTGATTCAAAGAAAAAAAAAAACCACTTACAAACTTACTTATTGGTTTGAAAATTGACATTATATGTATATATATATATATATACATATATATATATATATAGATAAATATATCTATAAAACTTTATCTACGTACGAGCATAATGACACAAAAAGTTTTAATCGCTATCGTTGTAGATTTTCTTGATATGGTGATTTGTATGCGAAATGATAGGCGAGCTATGTATTTACTTATGAAACGCATATGAACTTATGGGCGATAAGATTAAATGGCGTTTCAACTTGGCACAGCACTTTAAGTTAGTTAGCATTGGTATATCTGTAGATCATAGATAGATACTACGCATAGATATGCAATGAGTGCAATAAACACATTACGAAATTATTTGATTACTTCATCACAACTAAAAGTCACACTCACAGGCACTTATTAGTCCGCGCATCAATAAAAACAATCTTGCTTTTCTTATACTCTTTAAATACTAAACATATTCTACGAAATATTTATTCTTATTCATTCTCTATACTTACTACAACTGTAATCAAGGATTTCCGTCATTCCGTTGCATCTATTGCAGATAGCGAAATTCCTCATCTAAGTTTTTGAATTTGCCTATAGCTTTTAGTATCCGTATGTTCCGAAAAATTGAAGGGGTTCATAAAGTTTGCTTTAATGAACTTGAAGAGTTTTAAATTGAACCTTAATGAGAGATTTGAACAACCTTTGTATTCTGACTTAACTTGTTTACTAACTTTCTTCTTTCTTTTTACGACGCACTACAGATATGGAACAAACACAAATTTCGGAAACAAAACGCTTTAGTTGTTTGTGATCGGGGATTACTTAGTTGTTTCAGCCCTTTTTGACTTTGGAAATGTTTTTCTATTAAATTTCCCACGAAGTTTTATTGAAATTCCTTGGGAAAGTTATTACTTCCTAGCTCTTCTCTCCCTAGCTCGGGGAAGGATTGCATCCATATAGTGAAATCGAAATATCTGTAGATGGCTAGAATATTGGATGGGAATTTTTATAGTTATGAACGTTTTCTGCAATATGTAATGCTAACGAATAGCACCTCGATCAGCAAATCCTGGGACTTAATAAAATACTTTTTTTTTTGTTTGCTGGCGAGGTGTTCTTTGCAAAACGAATTGTCAAGACCCTCGAAACACACTTCAGTTTCCGAAATGATTTCATCGTTTGATTCAAATTTTTTCTCTAAATTATCCTTCTCAGATTTACAAATGATAGTAGGCACTAGGGCCAGATATGTAGGATCCGTTCAGTGTAGGTAGGGCAGCACTCCGAACTTCTATTAATGAAACCTTGTCATTATAACTTTTGTCATACGCCTATCCCGTTTGGAAAATAGCTTTCTCACCCAAACACTAATTACAATCTCAGCTATCTCGGTGCTTTTTTTATTAACGTTTCATGCGTAACAATTCCTTTCAGCATCATAGATATTCACACCACGTCGTTTGAATTCTGCAAGTTTTCAACGAAGAAGAGCCGCTATAACAATTTCCTTGTTTCCCCATCAAAATCGAGAAAGATTTGATCAACACAAGGAAGTCGGGTTTTAACAATCTTTTTGAAATTGAAAATCGTCAGCCAAGTTTTTGTAACTAGCATTCAAATGATTCAAATCACAATGAAATTTTCACTGGCGTCGCTTGAGTTTTTAGCCAAGTTTCAACCAAGGCTCTTTGGAATTTTTTTGTTCCGGTTCCGGGAGTTATTGACCAATGAAATATATAAAGTTTTGTAGATTTGTTCAAGTATCTCTCTGAAAATGTCAACAACGTAAAACATGCCACAAAAGAAACATTGAAATTTTACGATGAGCATTCTAAATTCTCTTTGAAGTGATTACAGTTTTATCATTGCTTTAGAAAACTAACTTTAGTAGTAAATTTTTAAATGTTATTTATATTTTATCTATAAGTCTTCGTTTTTTCTTTTTTTTTTCTAAATTTAATACTTCTTTTTTCTTTTCTCTTACCACTACCACTGCCACTATATATGTGTATTCTTGCACCATCATCATCTTCACCACCATCATTATCACAACCCTATCACTATGCATAACAAAAAAATAATTGCAACAAAAAAAAAAACAAAAAAAATTCATTAACGTACTTTTACTCTGAGCCGTTTTCAAACTGTGAATACTTTTAAAAATAAAAAACAAACAAAAAAAAAAAACGCTTAGATTTCCCACCGGGTCAACTTTATAGATCGAGTGAGAGATTTGATTCGTCGGAATTCCATAATTATCAACAACAAGGTTTGCTTTATATTGAAATATTGCTTATGTTTTGCGAACATTCTCATCTGCTTACTAAAAATTGTATGCGTATATATAAGTATGTATGTATGTATGTGTTCATAGTTATGTAGATCGATAACTATTAATCACGACTTTTTTTTTTATGGCCGTCAACAGAAGGATTGCGTATATAAACAACAGCCTGCTTGTTTATACTAATATTTATGTTAATTTTAATAAAATATTTGTAGCTAACCAGTGATCCTAAAGCTTCACATTTATGTTTATGATTGAGTTTCATTAGAATTCATAATTTTACCTTCAGAAAATGCATAATTAAAGTCCACTAACAGAACAAAATTTTTTACGGTTTCATCATTATTAATAAAAATAGACCAGGTAACCGGTAAGCGCCACTATGCAGGTATTACTTGCTACACTTGTAAGGTGAATATGACATAATTTCTTAATCTGTGTAAGAGGCGAAAAAATTCGCCAATATATTAGAAATTGTTTCCCTAAGTTTGGAATTTTCAGTCGATGTAATTACATCCAAATTTCCAGATTCTAACAGATTAGTCAATAAGTTCGACGTATGGCGTATAGATGTCAAAGGTATTGACGAATCCATTGATTATTAGATTACACCAATCCTCAAACGAAATATGTCAAAATTGCTTGAAATTCCGAGCATTACTTTAAAAGTTACAGCTTTTTTAGTCTCCCTATTTCTCTTCGTACCTTTGAAGAGCTTGCGATAGTTGTTGTCCGCTCGGCTGAGTACCGATTTGATTCTCATATATCGCATGAAAGATTCTTTTCCGTTCGCCTAAGTAGTATCAAACAGTGCTCTAAACTATTGACTCCTCGTTATCAAAATAGAACACTTTGGACAGAGCTTTTTCAGGGACAAATGCTCATACAAAATAGTGAACAGACTGATTGCCTTCTGATGTCATTAAGGCGTCACTTATCTCATGCAAACTTCGCTTTACGGTTTCGCAAAACGTTTTTGTGTACTTTTTTCATGTTTTTTGTAGCAATCGACGAGTTCGGGTGACCGTAGTCTTCAGCATCATCAGTGCCCAATACGGCGTTGTTTGAAATTAACAAACCAGTGCAAATTGTGAATGGTATTTCTTCTTATCAAAAAGATACGTTTATTCAACAAACTCAGAAACTCCCGTTGCCAATTACAAAAGCACTCCCACTACAACAACTATACTTTGCAGAGAGAAGATCGGAATGGTTTTGTAAAATGTTGACACATTTCAGTTGAAGGTCGATGCGATCTAAAGGTCATATTGATTAGCTAATATTTGAGGAAATGTGTACGTCGTTTCATAAACTTATTGACTGATGTGTTGTGATGTGCTATTGTGAAAGTTATAACAAGGAAGAAAATTCCATTCGGTCGTGGCCGAATCTTTCGTACCCATCAGAGTCATCACTGCGGATGATTTTTTCTGTATTTTAGAATAAAAGTCGAAAGTTTCGTCGCTTATTTGTTGTAGTGTGTGAATAACGAGCAAAGAACACGGAAACCAAAGGTAATCTAAGTTTTTGTCGCATAGGAGTGTGGCTGTGCGCTTTATTTTCATATTATTTTGCAAATTTTTGGGCGATATCTTCATTTTTGCGAACGGGAAAATGTTTACCACAGATACTACACAATTGAGGGCAGACGGAAAGAAAGACAGACAAATATGCTTAGATACATTCAGAATTCGAAGATGGCCAAGAATTTATATACTTTTGAAGCTTGCTGCTGCGCATTATAAACGTAGTAAAAAAAAACTAATATTTGATACAATGTAATATTGGGTAGGCGTGGTGAACTTTTCCCTACACTACAGCATTGTCCATAAAATATACGTTACAATTTTTGTAGATTTATCTGCTGCAGTTGACGAGCGATTACCAAAAAAAGCAATTTTTTTACTCGCTTTGAAAAGCGGAAGTGTTCTCAGATTACGTGGTACTGCAGGCGTGTTCTTCGATCGATTTGGCCTGCTTTCACGAGCAACCTTCTGACAAATTTGAAGTCGATAGCTTTAATTTCGCAGCCAGGGGAATGTTTGCAACCGACATTACCCAGACGGACGGACAGGCGGACGTGCTTAAATCGATTCAGAAGTTGCTACTGATCACGAATATATATGCTTTGTAGGGTTTCTGAAACTTCCTAGTAGGCATTGCATACGTTTTATCAAAATGAATATACCCTCCGCCCTGCGGTGATGGACATAAAAGCTGAAAGATTCTATGGGGTGATTTAATTTTTCAAGTGAAATTTTTTAAGGCAATTACGCTCGTTTTGAATTGAAATTGGGATATGATCACGAAGCTTTTTGTTAATTGTGGTCAAGTCAATTTACTTGGCGTAAGAATTTTGCAATGCTTTCCTACTTTCAACAAACATTTATGGTTAAGAGAAAAAAACCACTCCACTTTCTGTCTTTATAATTTTTAATACAACTGAATACATATATGTATATATGAAATATCTGTATATATAAGTAGAAACATAAGTAGATCATGTAAACTTTGTCGAGAGAATGTGTATACAAATCAATAAAAGCCGTAAATTAGATTTCGCAGGCATTAGATGTGTATATGCATAAATAAAACTATGTAAGATATAATGGAAAATAAACAGAAAACGTAAGGTTGGCTTACAACGAATATCAAAAACAGCTCTAAAAATAAGTTAATATTCAGTATTCACATAACAAATTAGAAAAAGAGTTTCCAAGTAGATGGAAATCGTCAACTTTTCGTGCGTTGGCTTCGTCAAGCCAAAGTACGTCAGTGAAGGTTCGTGACGATTCGGACTTGGCAATTTAAATTGAAATTAGACCAAAGTGATTGACGATTAGAGCCCCAGTCTGTGAACAAAGAGCTCTCTCTAAGAAATGCTAATACGACCACACTTTGCTTCTGCTTCGAAAGAAACTTTTTATGAGTTTCCCTATAGAAAGCAAGAAGCAATGATTAAAAAGTAAGTTCTCAGTGTTTAAATCGTTTGCTATTAAATTTCAATTCCTGCATCGGCCACCATATAAATCTGGAAAGTTCGGTATTGAAAATAGATAAAAAAACGATTAGCGAGTAAGAGTTACGAGTAAGTCTTCAGTGTTTCAAAGCGTGAAACTATATCCAGGGAAATTTGTATTAAATTCCGTAACTTTTTGATGATTTTAGAAAGGCTTGCTTTGAAGCGAACGTGCATAAAAAAAAAAAAAACCTAAAATAGTCTAAACTTGAAAAAGTTCTTTCTTTCATTTAATAAACGCAGAACTAGTTTGCTAAGATTATTGTTTTGCCATTCCAAGTATGTGACAAAGTTAACCTGCTTTCAATTTGCTATGGCATTAGAGACATATAATATAAAGTCATAAGATAAACAAATTGTAAATTCAATTTTCACATCTCTTGCACGTGCAATTGTGAGTCTATTCGATAAATCTTTGAATTTCTAAATTGATTGAAATTTAAACTAAGCAAATTATGCTATCGAGATGATTTGAATTGATTTATGGCATCTGAACCACTTGTTGCTTATAACTGACTGACTGCTTAGTTGAACACAGAGAGCTAAGAAGAAATAAAAAAAAAAAACAAAATTACGAGAAAACACATACCTGCGGTAAGAAAATTAGAGTGGAAAGATGTCAAAAAATATGGCATGCTTTCCCACATTTGATGCTATTATTATGATTATTGATACATTAGGCAGATGTGAAAGTTAGTCACAACAAATCAATCAATCAATCATTGTTTTATTTGAGATTATTTTCTATTCAAATTCAAATTTAATTTAATTGAATTTTATTAGAAAATTTTTGCGAAATTTATTCAAATCGTTACGAACGAATGATGAACCATTTTCTGCGTTTATTTTCTTAGTATATGAAGCAGACGAAGGCAAACCGTGAAGAGATATTTTATTTATTTCATTTCTTTTCATTTTCGCAGCATTGTTTGTTCCATTGAAGTGATTATAAATAATAAATAAAAATACATTTAAGCAAAGCGTTGTTAGCCAAGGCTTTTTTGTCTTTTTTTTTTTGTTTTTTGCTATCCGTAATGACGTCATAGTTGTGCCATTTTTACTTTATTGTGGAGGCTTTTGTTTAATTTATTCGTCAGGCGAAAATTCTTAACAATTCATAGCAAAATTTGTTTACAAATTCACTGAAAAGGACAAAACAATTCTTCATATGAACAAACGGTACGCGAAGACTCAAACATCAACGAAATGGAAAATATTCGTAAAAGTTGATTTACGAATAGAAAAAAGCCAAGTTAGAATCGTTGAAAGATTTAAGTCTGTCTGTTTTTTTGGCTTTCTAAACAGTTTATTGTAATTAATTAATATTTCTGAATATTTCTGAATATATTTACATGAGTTACTAAAGGGTTTTTTTTTGTGATTTAATATCCACGACATAGAAAACAAGTAGGAAAATTATATTCAGTCATGATCGAATCTTTTATACCCATAACCAAGTAAAAAAAGGAAAAGGAACAAAGTTTTCATGTTCTATAACGTTGGGTGGGCGCGGTTGGTTTTTTCTCTTTTCATTTGTATGGCGTGTGTTTACCATTTTAAAAGTGTAAAGCAAAAACCACGGAAAGAAAAGGTGCTTTCAGTTTCTTTTTGCAAAGGTGGACGGTCGTAGAAGGCGTGTCCTTTGACCAATTTAGGTCGTTCTCAAATTTTTTTTGCAAATTTGTAGGCGATATCTTCGATTTTGCAAACGAAAGAATGTTCACCATAGATACTGTAAGGTTTAGGGCAGACGGACAGCTGATAGACGGACATGTTTAGGTGCATTCAGAATTTGAAGGTGGCCAAGAATTTATAGGGTTTTTAAAGTTTGCTTCTGCGCGTTATATTGGGTGGACGAGGTCAATTTTCTCTTTTTTGTAAAGATACTGCAGCAATTTCCGTAGATTGTACGCTCAAACTTTTGTAGATTTATCTCGTGTAGAAAGTTTCAGGACGTATCATGGTCCCTTCGGCATCCCTGTT
The DNA here is from genome assembly GCA_000688715.1 of Glossina pallidipes. Taxonomy (NCBI): domain Eukaryota; kingdom Metazoa; phylum Arthropoda; class Insecta; order Diptera; family Glossinidae; genus Glossina; species Glossina pallidipes. Next base: position 357,479 of record KK500210.1, on the reverse strand, counting down.
GGCTGGACAGTCCGCCCTTTCGTTGCCCTCAACATCCGAACGACCAGGCATTTATATTAAGTGCACTTCACTGTGCCTACTTAGCTCATTCAGTGTTTGAAGGCACTCCAACACATGCCTGGATGTTATCATTGGCCCCTTTAGGCACTTTAAGGCGGCTTGGTCGTCGGAGTATATGCAGGACCGACCGCCTCCTGCGCTGCCTGCTTTAGCATTCACATGCACATGCGGTGATTGCGTAGACTTCTGCTTGGGATATGGAGACACTGTGTCCTATTGGTATGGCGTAATGGGTATGCTTAAATCGATACAGGATTTGATGTGCTGCTCCTTCGGTGATGAGTATGAAAAGATGTATAGTAAATCAGTAAAAGCAGAATTCGTATAGATATAGTCATACGGGACCAATAAATGCTTCTATCTCGGCTTAGAGATGCTTATCTGTTCGCCCATGTGCCGGTTGTCTGCTGTTGATGTTACCGGTGTCCAAAAGTTTAAGATAGAAAGTTGAAATATAATGAAGTTAATTGGCTTAAGTAAAGTTTGAATAACGGTGTGGTAGATCGAAGCACTGCCCCACTGTCTGTACAGAAGTTGAGGACAAAGTTTCATCCGGCTAGGGACGAATACGCTCGCAATTCAAATGATGATATTTATACCGTTGAGTATGCAGCTTACAATGTCTCTTTATAAAAATGCTCGATTAATTTTTCTTTTGTCCATAGGCATCATTAAAATTAACTAAAGTTTAGAATTTTAATGGTGGATAGCCCTGAAGAATCGCCATAAAAGGTGAACATCGTTTTCTTATTTATTTTATATTGCATTGCTACCTGCAAGCGTAAAGTATTTACGCCCGCAACTGTTCATATTTATATAATAAAATAAAACACAATTTAATTACATAAATGATTACATATTAACGAGAAAAAGCATTTCAGCCTCAAAAAAAAATTCACTTACATTACATGAGAAGTATTTGCATGATTTATAGACCTACTTATTATTATGTTTTAAAGAATTTTGTTTAATTATTTATATACTTAGAATAAATTTTAATGCCTAGAATGAGGTGTTGGCGAGTTTTCCATTATTTTAATTTTTGTTTTCTTCTCCTTTCTTTCTAAATTTGTCTTCTGTATGCAGCTCGTGAACAAGAAACTGATTCTGAGGATTGGGACTCAAGAACACATTCTGTAAGATTTTCGGATGTACCAGCGCAAGACAAGGATACGCCATTCATCCGCCAGAATACGCCACATCCCAAGGAATTGAAAGCAAAAGCTCAGAAGCTCTTGGCTAAAAGCCGTCATGAGGATACATCGTCCAATTTAGATACATTAAATGAGGAGGTAATTGCAAGTTTAATAAATTTCCATAAAAGATTTTGTGCAGAATTCGAAGAAAGGAAGAGATCAATAGAAAAGGATGGTTTCTTAGTATAAAATATATACAGAACTTATTGGCAGAGATGGTGTTAGTTATAGTCGTGAATGAAAGAATGTATGTATAGGAAATGTTGTGAAGGCTTATTATTATTGTTAAAGTATAGAATGCTTCATATCTCCACATACTCACCGAATTTGTGGGACCTAGTCGATACAATACTAAGCTTAATTGTAAAAATATCTTCAATCAGTGCCAAGTCCGTATAGGTGTGGTTGGGATAAAGCATCTTCACACAAGATCTCTTCTTCTTTTTTTTTTTTTTTTGGGTTTGTTTTTGTTTTAATTATGTGAGTAATCATTCAGGTGATGGTCCCCTATTCCTTTAGTGTGGCGAGGATTGAAACGGAGTGAAGAAAGAGTAAGAGATAGGGAAGCTAAGTGTGTTAAACGTTATGTCTTTGTCAACTTAGCAGCACTCACTATAACTATGACCAAGGCAAACTCTACCCTTAGACGGTGTAAAATATGTTGAAGCGGCAAGCGGGCAAAGTTCTTTATATCGTTTACCTCATTATTTCACACCTACATAGAAACTAACTACTTATAGCTTTTTTTATTTATAAGCTTAACATTTTTTATCCTACGTAATGCAATCTTTGAAATTTGAACAGACATTCGATTATTTTCTGTTGTTAACATTGCTTTATGCTATTGTTGCAGAAGCTCAAGCAAGAAGTGGAATTGAACTCCACAACAGTGGAGAGTTTAGCAATGACAAATCCCACTAGCGCAGATGTTGACTTGGGAAACGCAGTACTGCAAGTTAATTCAGAATTACCAATGCAGCAACAGCAGCTGCGTTTAGCGATGCCACAAACCTCACAAAATCAACAAGAGCTCTCTAGCGAAAATTTTGGAGAAGAAAAGTTTCAACAATCACCAACACTAGGAAAGGTTGAAAATGTTTTTCCCAATAGAATAAATAACAATAAAGATGATAATGAAGAAAATGAGGATGATGATGATTATGTAAGTTAAAAAAATGATAAGAATTTCTCGGAAAAAAATTGCTAAAATTGTTTTTTTATTTTTAATTAACAGGATGAATCTGATCGTCGTGTTGGCTTTCAAGTTGCGGGTAATGAAGATGACGACGACTTCCATAAACGGCCACCGAAATTGCACAGACGGTAAGCTTGATGAGCTCTACATTGTTAAGGACGTTATTACGATTGTATTTATTTTTATTTCTTAGGGATACTCCTCATCATTTAAAAAATAAACGTGTCCAACATAATCTTAGCGATAAAAAAGCTCATGAAATCTTAGCGAATGCTTTGCATCAGGAGAAGAAATATCAACAATTATCTACTGTACAATCGCCGATTGCTGAAAATCCAGCTGCTGAACAATATGAACAACAGCAGGAACAACAAAATAACAGTGAAGAACAACATCCATTTGAATCTTCCTTATCACCTATACCACCAATAACAGCTATTCTGCAGCCATCTGCTTCGCAACCAGCAGTGGCTGCAGGTAACTTGGTAGAGGGTGAGTACAAGAGAAGAACATTATTTGGTGATGGCTTCACAACATATGTTTAAATAGATTTTTATTTATCAACCATCCATGTCAATGCAAGTCATTTCTCTGCAGGAATGAATAATTTTTATTTATTTATTTTATTATTGTATTCTTTAATAAATTTGAATTTGTATTTTGATACCCATCGCATCCTCACCATCAAAGCTGTAGATTATTTTCATTTTGTGAAACTTCAGAAACTCCGTAAAATATATCTGTTCTTGATCAGTATCAAAAACCGATTTAAACATATCCGTCTCTCTGTTTGTGTAATGCCTGTAGCAAACATTCTCTTGGTCGCAGAAAAGAGACCACGACTTCATCGACTTTAAATTTGGCAGAACCATTGGAAGTTCTTGCATGCAGGCTATTATCGAAAATTGGGCAAATCGATCGAAATACACGCCCACAGTATTACGTAAACTGAGAACACTCTGCTTTAGCAGATAGATTTCCAAAAATTTGAGCGTACGTTCTGCGGGCGACGCTGTGGCACAAGTACAGATATGGGAAAAGTTAACCACGCCTACCCAATGTTATAGTGTATCAAAATGTTATTTTTTCCCAATACCCTATGACGCGCAAAAGAAATCTTCAGAAACCCATCTAAACATGTCAGTCTGTTCGTCTGCCCATCTGCCCGGCTATGTAATATCTGCAGTACACTCTCTGCTGTGTGAAAAAATGAATGAATTAGTCAAAGGATTCGCTTACAGCGCCCACACGCCTGTGCAACAAATCCTGGAAACACCTTTGCTCTTCGTGTTTTTGCCATTTTTAGGATAACTGTGATGGGTGTAAAAGATTCGGTCGGAACCGGATAAAATTTCCTTACCTATTTTTCTTATTATTTTTATTATTATTATTGTTATGATTATTACTCTTACTATTGTTGTCCTTACTATTACCTACTATTTTATTATTATCATTATTATTATTATTAAAAGATGGAATTTGTTAATTTCCTGTTTTGCAAATTTTTATATATGGGCGTGGTTTTTGTAAAACTCAATTGTTGTTATTGTGGACTGATACTTAGTTTCTTTGCCGAGGTTTCCTCGGTAATGTAATATTTTCACAAAATAAGTATTTTTAAGTGCAAATTCTGCTTCAATTTCTAACCGGCTAATGAACTGAAATGTAATATATATTTTCTCGCCGGATGAATATAAATCAAGTTGAAAAAGAATGATGATTCGCCTGTAGAACAGGCTGAAACTAGGTAGACAATTACAACTTACAATACCTTATAAAAAGCAGTTAATTCTTTACGGTAAAACCGGTTTCATTAACCAAATTGCGCGATTATAATAAGCGAATACTTTACAACTTTCATAAATATAAAGGAAAGATAAGGTCAGGTGGAAGGCATTAAAATTGAAGCGCATCGCCGTCAAGTAGAAAAGTACGAATCGATATGAAAACTTAAAATTTCAGTAAAATGTAGTTTAGTGATGTGGATTTATGGATTTTGTTACATAATTTTTTGGTAATTTTTAAATTTTCGATAACAAAGCTCTTTCAACAATAAATTGTTCATTTTCGTTCTACTTTAATTTCTCGTAGATTTTATTATCCGATCATTTGCATTGCATTAGATATGCGTGTCAACGCTTAATTTTAATAACGTACGGTGTGAGGCAAAATTAACAAGTGAGAAAATTATACACGGTTGTGGCCGAATTTTTTATACCCGTCAACGTTATTGTAAAGACGACAAAAAAAGTAAAATAACTCAATTTTCATGCTCTATAATATGGAGTGGAGGCGGCTAATTTTCTCCGTCCTTTGAAAAGTTTAGGTAATTTTCAAATTCTTTTAGAAGTTTGTAGGAGATATATTCATTTTTGCTAACAGGAGAATGTTTACCGCAAATATTGCACAGTTGCGCAGACAGACAGATGGACAGACGAACAAACGGACATGTTAAGATGCGGTCCAAATTTGAAACTGGCCAAGAATTTATTTATTTTACCGGGTTTTTGAAGCTTGTGTCTGCGCCTTATAAAGGTATAAAAAAACAAAACTCACTTTTGATACATTATAATATTGGGTAGGCATGGTCAATTTTTTCCATAGAATCAACCCTCAAATTGTTTTAGATGTGTCCGCTGTAGTTTAGGACTAATAAGTAAAAAAGCAATTTGTTTATTCCCTTCGACAAACAGAGATGTTCTCAGTTTATGCGGTACTATAGCCGTGTTCTTTCTTTGGTCGTGTCGCTTTTCAATGTCTGCTTACAAGCACATGCAATGTTTCTGCCAAATTTGAAGCCGATTGCTACATTTTTGGGACGATGGCGATGTTTGCAACAGACGGGCAGACGGACATGCCTAAATCGATTCAGAATTTGTTGCTGATCAAGAATAAATATACTTTATTGGATTTCTGTAGCTTTCTTCTGGTAGTGATAAACGTTTGGACAAAATGGATATACTCCTCATCCTTCAGTGATGGGTATAAAAATAAACTATGCAGGTAATTGGTTAAGTGACAGGCGATTTTGTTGCTATACTACAATATCCCAGTTCAACGGCAACAAGTGGCAAATGCCTTTCGTTAGATTATTTAATTTTTATAAATATTGATTTTCGTCACTATTTATCAATGGCAATGTGGCCTGAAAAACGGGAATGTTTTTTTTGCGGAGGAAAGTGGCGATATTAGTAATTCCTATTATGGCATATGAATATTTATCGCATATGCAATCTATCTAAGTCCAAGAATTTTATTGTTTGCTATTTCTTATCAAACAAATAATTTATTGTTAAGCAATTAGATCATTTGTTTTAGTTGCTTTTTTTTCACTCTATTTGTGACATCAAGAAATATGCTTTAGAAGCTCAATAAAGAATACACTCCTTTGATTAGAGAGAACATGTTATTTTACTCTGCAGTCGCTTGCGTGTGACTGCCGGTTGATGAAAAATCTAAAATTGGAAAAAGTTGTGTCGAGTCGTGTGTGTGTGATTTCTTTGACGTTTACCGTCTAATAATAGAAAAAACATTTATTGAGCTATTCAGAAAGTCATTTCGTTTTTTGTTTTTTTTCTTCAACTGGACTTGATTATATTCTTTCGTAGCCGAGTACACCCTTAAGCCGCATTGTCAGGACTTGATTATAAAAACTTTGTTTGATTCTGCGTAACAGTTGTTGTGGTTCCGCGAAACCAGTATACTCTACATTATTCAATTTTTGCCAATCGAAAAGTTTAAAATGCTGGTCAGCCAAGAAAGAAATTATTGGATGTGTACAACGAGAACCTATTGGCGAAACGCGAGTCCCAAGACTGGGCAAATTTTCGCTCTGGGAAATTTTAATTTTAAAGACACACATTCTGGGAAGCCATTAGGAGTTGGAAACAAAATAAAGGGATCAATTGATACAAAGCGTCGTATGACAACTCGTGAAGTCGCTGATAAATTAAGTTTATCGAATTGGACCGTACATGATCATGTTCATTTTGACCCTAAAACAAGTGAAATAACTCCGCACGGAATATTGTATTAGAAAGTTGCTTCCAATTTTATGCCTTTCTCTTAGCAAAGAAATTATAATCTTTGTCGCGTTGATCACCCTATTCGATATTTTCCCCATTGGGGGTCTGTTAGTTGAGTGGTTGTTAAATTTCCAGACGACACCAGGATGATATAACAAACGTTCGATGAATGTCTTCTGCAGTTTCCCTTTGGCTTTTGGCTTTGTTGTTAATTTTTCGCGATAGCGAATGCTTTCTCAAAAGAGTGTTTGATCAACAAGCTACAACAGTAAACGTTTTAGAGTCAAGTAAAAGCATTAACCTCTTACACGACGAATTGTGGCAAATAGTTTTCCTGGTTTCTATCACTGTTGCAGGAAATTTATTACAATCGTCAAGACTAACACTTTAATTTCCCGTATTCGCTTAAGCATTGAAACGTGAGTGCAACAAACTGATGTGTAGGCACGAGTACGAAATATTGTGGAAATTATTTTTAAAATCTCTTCTTGGAAAATGAAAAGTCTATTTTTAATAACTCAATATTGTGCGTTACTTCATAGAAGGTATACACTGCTCGATTAATAAACTATTTATAAAATACAAAAGAAAGGAAAAAATGTGTGCGCACGTACCTCATAAACACTTGAATAAGAGCATTTCAAAGGCAAATTTCCGTAATTATGCATTTCAAGTGTAGGTCTGCTAAGCAAATTAATTCATATATTCAGTCTTTCTTTCATCTTTTTATAGCCAACTTGGATATAAGGTGCTTTTTTATTTGAATATAAAATGCTTCCTTAATTGTATCCTACACATTAATAGTTGATCGAAGAAGAAGTTAATTTCCTAGGGTTTTATTTTACAGAAGTAGATTATTTTCCCGGTAAAAGCGCTCACAAATTATATATATATATACATATATAATAAATATATATATATGTACATATATATAATTTAATATACATATATGTATATAATAATTATATATATATGTACATATATATATAATAAATATATATATATATATGTACATATATATAATTTCGGGACAATGTATAACCACAACACTCAAAAGAAAATCCTTTGAAACTTCGTTGTTATTTTATTTTATTTGTGTAAGTTATCAACTATACAATAACGGTCGAGTCTTCTAAATTGAAGTATGAGTGTAGTAATCGCAAATAATACAGTCTAAATTATGATGCAAATGATGAGGAAAACAGAAATACAGAAAATGTTGCCCAAAGTGCGACAACGAAAAATAATAGACCGCCTATTAGCTTAGTGGTTAAATTGCTTTGTAAGATTCTGTTAGTAAATATTTAAATCTACCAGTACTGGCAGTCGTTTGCGAATTCGATGCTGAAGCGTTCCATAACTTGATAGCATAGACATGCAAAGTGTCTTCCGCAACAATAGGCTATAGTGCATTGTCCGTATAATCTTCACCCAGAAATCGAAGAACGTATAAAATATTCTCAATTAGTCAAAAAAAAAAAAAATTAATTAGTTTAGGGTTAACTTCAACTCGTTATTTCAACTAATAATAGCTAAATTATTATATAAATGATTCGATAACTTTTGACTTGAACGATTGTTTCGATCATCTGTTACTCAGATGTTAATGAAACGACCAGTCAAACAGCGTCGACCACGCATTACGAAATTCCATTGCGAAGGCTAGTTATAACATGTATCGCTGTGTAATGGTTGCTCACAGGACCACAAGACAGACACAGATCTACGTCCGCTACAAAATACAACATAGCAATAACGTAGAGTAGCATTGACCACTTGTCTACTCTACTTGTAATGTAAAAGGCAGCCTTTAACTCCGAGCTCCTATTAAACTGTTATTATACAAAGATATCTAGAAGCTAAACTATATATCAGAGTATGATAATAGATATAACGCTGCAAACAACAAAAAAATTAGCCGCGACTAAGCGATAGAAAGAATTTCACAGATTTCAGTATTATGCAGCAAACTTAGATACAAATAGTGCAGTAAACAGCAGAAAGGAATACGTGACTTCATTAAATGACAGGAAAAAAAAAGCATCCAATTTCAGGGTAGTTAGGACGTTAAGGGCACGTTAAAAGAGATTCTCTGCACTAAACAAGAGGAAGATATTATACGTTTGTTTGTAGTTGTCTTTCCAGCAAGGGTAAAGAGCACGGATCTATTTTCATAAGGTGGAAACTCCAAATGAGAACATCAGCCTAAGCGTTGTAGTGCCGAAAATGAAAAGCTTCGTTGTATCGATTCGATTAGGTTAATGCGACATCTGCAACTTGGCATGCACTCTACAAATAAATATTTCAAGATTGGTCGAACAAGAGCAGTATACAACCCCTTAGTAGCATAACAGTCATAGAATTCCCTTAGCTAGAGCAATAAAGTATTGATCCGATTCGTGAAAGTAATCAATGTAGTAAGCAATGAATTATTAAGGATACTGGCCGATATATTTGGAATTTCTCAAGCATGCGCTTTTTTCGCAAATATTGTAAAGGCACTGACGAATAAAGTTAACCTTCTCTGATATTGTGCTATTTAACATAGTGGACCTTTATCGAGATCTATATAGTCGACTTTGTTCTATAATGGATTCTTAGTAGAAATCTTTGACTTGGTAGAGTGGTAGAGCTGTTGTGATAACATCTCTAAGGAAACTAATTTTACTTACTACTTGTCATCTTTTCTACATGCCCTAAAGAAAAATACCATTAGCCGATTTATTATTCTTCTTAAGTCCTTCGCGGTATAAAGTTTTCGAAATTTATTAAAACACCACTACCCAACATTTTTTGGAAGACTTGCATCACTTGCACAATGATACGAATAAAAAGTTGGAAATTGTACAAGAGAACGTTGCATTTGTCATGAAGTACGTGTTGTTCATTTGGTGTTGATAAAAACCCAAACGAGTGATAATATTAAGCAAATTCTTTTTGTTGTCTGTTTTTTTTTGTTTTTGTTTTTATTTTCATTTCCAATGAACCCTTCTGATGAATGTAAATAAAACACAAAAGACCAAAGTTCTAATAATCATGTTTATTTGACAAATGTATTACAGTTTCTCTTTGCATAATATTTTAAAAAGCAAATTCTTATACGAATGAAAGTGAAATGGATAGACAAGAAATAATTACGTATATCAGCAAAGGAAAAAATTGTAATGTTTTTTGTGCCATCAAAACAAATGTGGTGACAATATCTACATGTTTATGTAAACATATGTGTATGTATGTATGTATGTATGCATGTGTTTTTACATGAGTTGTTTTCAGTTTTTATCTTTACCTCGAATTCCTTATTCAATGCCATTTTTTGGTAGTTTATCTTTCAAGTGTAATCAAAATATGTACATACATATATATGTATATGTATATGCATATGTATAGATAAATACGTGTATATATATGTACAAAGAAAAGTATATATTTTTTCCACATTTTACTTATAAAAGTTACTCACTCGGTTATAAGTTTTTAACAGACAACCAACACCGTATTTGTAAAGAGAATCAGGTCTGTCTTGGCTATATACGGAGGAGCCCTTGCGACGTTATATATATATTACTAGAATGCTGTCAAACTTTAAAAATTCCAACAGTAGTATTGTTCATTTTTCTTCTTATATTATTTGTAGCGTAAGAGTAGTGTGTGTAAACAAAGATCTACAGACACTAAGCTAAGAATATAAATTACTAATATGCTGCGTTACTCATACGCTCTATCTTGTTAAAGGGCGGTAAAGAGAATTGGGAAATATAGAGCTGTTGCTTTGCTATCAACGACCGCAGTTATTATACAATAGTATAGGTAGGTGTACACTCGTGCAAAAAGCTTCGTTCATAGTATACGTATATATGAATGTGTGCATAGTCTTGGAAAATAATATGCGATAATATTTTTAGATAAGATTTTTTTTTTTTTGTTGTTTTCTTTGCCCCTCTTCCTCTACACCCAGCGTTTTATAGCCAAAGAGAAGTTTTAACGTATATGTGCCAGAAGTTTGAACACGAAAATATTTTTCTCTACAAGTATGTAAGTAAGCGTGTGTGTGTGTGTGTTTTTGTTTGCGTACATTTAGTATGCGAAGTTTGTGCTATGACAGTTTTTTTTTTTTAGCTCCCACTCTCATTTCTCAGACGCTTCCTTAACTCTGCTATTTATTTATAAGTTTTCGAAAAGTTCACGAATTTTTTTTCCCCCATAATTCTTCTCTTTCAACTCGAATTTGTGGATTTTTTTCTTTTCTTTTTGTTGCTGTTTCCCTGGGGTACTCGTAGTAGTGTTCAACGAAGTGTATGAGATTACAGGTGTATGCGTGTATATATACTTGTGTGTGTGTGTGCGTGTATGTATGTTTGAGTTTGAATATATGCGTGTGTATTTCCCTTGTGTAATTACTTTAGTAGGTCTATAGTACTTGTCTGTTTACGTCTGGCTTTAGTTATTTTTATTTATCAAAACAAAACGGTGCCGTTATTGTTATTGCCATTTACGTGACGGACGTGTGTGCTTTTATTTAAACGGTTAATATTTTCACACATTGTCTTATTTTGTTTTTTTTTCTTTCATCGATAATAAGCTTATAAATTGTATACTTATATACACATGTATATATGTGCATACATACGTGCATAAATTTTTTTAAAAAAATTTTTAATATCAAGAAGCTTTTGAGGGTGAAAAGTTCTTAAGTGTAGCGTAGGGAAGACGCAAAAATCGTTCCTTTTTATTAAGTAATTTAAAGTTTTGCGTAATCAACCCGGAGTTGACTAACTTATGTCTTATTCATTTTCGGTATGCAATATTTACAGTTAAAGAATCGGGAAATTCATAAAGCTGTTCATTTTTAGTTTTATACCAGGCTACCTTTAGCTGTTTTAGGTATTCGTGTACTGATCGTGCCCTTTATTTATTTTTAAATTACTGAAATGTTGGTAAAGCGTCTAGTGATGGTGTTGCACTTTCTCTGGTATTGCAGTTAAGTTTCTTTAAAAAGAATAATTATTTATTTGGCAGAATTCTTTCGCATTGCCATTTAATTGAGAGCGATTTCAATCAAATGAAGGCTTAAAAGAAAATTCGCAAAATTGAAAAAGTGCTCAGTTATTTAAATTACGATTAAGAGTTTCCGGTGCATTTAACGATTTATACAATAAATGTATGTACAAATCCAAATATTTTAGTTTGATCAGAAGAAAAGAGAAGAAATTAAAATGTTAACCATATTTTCGGACGGAGTAGATGTCATTTTTGGCGAACATAACAAAATATAAAAAGTTTTTTTTGCTGTGTCAAGTGATCTTCACCCTATACGAGCAAATTTAGAAGTGAAAGCCGTTCTCATACGATATGAGAGCAATTGAATTGCTTGGCATACATTTCACTATAGACAATTTGCTAACTTCAAGTTGTTTCATAAAGTAGTTTCAATTTGCATTTGGCATCGTTTCTATAATTAAATTCTTGAGTTTTTTAACTGTTTTTTTTTATTTTGTTCGTATTTTTGCTGAAATAGCAGCTATACGCTCCTTGAGTTTCACTAATTCATCAATTTAAGATCCCCCTCCGTAATGTCCGTCTGTATGTCCCTTTTTTTTTTTTTTGGAATCATCATGACTTCACGTATACAGATAGAAATCTAAAGTTTCCCTATAAAAGCAGAAAGGCGTAGAATTTATAAAAAGAAGAAATTCTATAATATATAATAATATCTAACCAAACATCGATTTAGGATTTTTTAAAATTATTTTTCAAATTTCAGCGGATTACTTGTCAAGTGAAATATTTTGCAAATTTTTATACTTTACCTTTAAATGGTAAAGGTAAACATATATATGTTTTTCTTTACGTGTAGAAACTTGATCGCAATTTCATTAGTTTTTTGTGCAAATTTTTCTTCATATTAGTAAACACAACCAACTGGTAGATATTTAGAATTCTTCCCCTATGCACTTACTATTCGTTATAAAGTAAATATTTGTTTTGAAAAATAAGATGAAAAGAACGTTTTCGTATTGATGGCAATTTAGAAGTTTAAAGTATGTTTTCGAAGAATTTTTTAAGAACTTTAAAATGTCTTTAGATACCTTTTTTTTTGTTCTTTTTTGTTCTTTAATAGTAAACTGCATTTCAGTGTTAAAACCTACTACTGCGAAGTGTGTTCGGTTGTAATACTTCGAAATCCGCGTCCATCCATCCGCTCATCGTCCATTCTTAAAAATTTTCTAGTAGCAATGATTTATGTAGAAGGGGGATGCAGTTGGAACCAATCTTCTCTTAGTCTAGGGCAAGCGAGAAAAAAAAAAATTTGAATTGTAAATGAAAATGAGAATTGAAAGGCTGTTAGCATTGATTTGATAAAAGATACCATCTCAAAATCTAGCAAAAGTACTTTTCCATCCACTTTCCCCCCACAATTACGATGGCTAATGAAACAAATGAAGAATTAAGTGATTAATACGCTAATTATTAATAAAAACTTTTTAACGATTTGTTATACTTTTGCTTGAGGTGTTGTGCGGTACACACGGTCTGCTTTAAGCCGTTTGGAATTGTGCTCCATGTTGCTGTAATGCAAAGAGACGAACTGCTGGAGAACTGTCAATAAAAAACAATTTTAGACAGAGATGTATGCACTTGTCTTTCGCTTGAAGATCCATACTAGAAAGCACGTATTTTTAAATAAATGTGGATTCGGATATACATTTCTCGGAAGAACTCTCCTCAGCCAGAGCTTGGATTTCTACAGACTGAGATCGAGTATAAGATGGGAATGAATACGCTTTTAACGAGAACTCGTATTCATCTCTGGACGGATGTGCTAAGTGAAGCGTTTCGGATCTTTTTTATTTTTTTTATATAAATTTATACCCAGTGAAGATTCAGTTATGCTTTTCTAGAAAGTCATCAATTGATGTGGATACGGGTTTCGATAGCGAAATTGCTTTACATACACTGATGACTCGCACTTATTTCTAGATGAACGCGGGTATTGAGTGATATGACCAAATAAATTATTACTTAATCAGTTCATATCGGATTTCCTCCGTTGATATTTCATTACAACCTAATTTCAGATACTCTGCCTATGACGAGTATGCTTATCATCGCTGAGGTTTTGAGACGTATTTTAAATGAACGAAGATCCGGTTATAGGTTTTCAAAAAGTTGTGTCTCACTCTTCCTCTTTCTTAGAGGGACCTAGATTCCTACATTTAGATAGATAAATATCCGTTTAATGAAATTTTAAAGCCACGTTTCTAGATGGATGCCTCTAATCCTTTATCGATGGTATCCGTATTTCTAAAAAAAAATATTCATATAGTAAAAATTCGTATTTCTGTGCATTCCTAATACGCTTTTCACCTTTTTATGGAACATAGACTTGCATTCAATGCGAAGTTTTGAATGAAGCGAACATTATCACTTATCGATTAGGCAGACAAACTCATTAGAAGATGCGGCCATCACCTTTGCCTCCTTTTTCGCTTTCCTCAATTCTTTCTAACCGTCGCTGTGTTAAACGAATAAGATTCCCATTGGTGAGGTCCACGTTAAAAAAAGAAAGTAAGAACGTTTTAGTCGAGCAAGGTCGTCGATTAGATATCCTGCATCACTCCGCGTAATACAGTGGTGCCAATTTAGTGTGTTGAGGTACTATTACCCGGCGATTTTTGTCGAGAAATATTGAAAATTGCAATTTTTTCCCGTATAACGACTTTTCAAAGTAGGACGTTATTTGGAAAGTGGGCGAAAAAGTGGACGAATCCAAACCATTTCCAGTAGCGTTTGCCCTTGGGTCAAAGCACGCCAGTGTACTAAATTCCATTCAAATATCTAAAAATTTGCGACCCGCAGCTTGAACATAATTTCACATGGACAGACATCAGACGGACAGACATACTTAAATTGATTCAGAAAATGATTCTAAATTCAATTCAAGTTGGATCTATTTTAAGTTTTTCTGCGTGTTGCATACGTCCATACAATCTTAATATGCTCTTCACAACAAGTGGTGTACGGTATAAACAATAATATGAATTTTGATCTCTAAGAGCTCAATCTGCTTTGTATGTCATATAATGTATCAAAAATAATGAAAAATTGAGTGTACTGGCATTCACTTTTCTATTTCCATAGATACATAGGAAAAATCCAGTAATCTTTTATTGACATAATCGTATACAAAGGAGCTTTGCAGGAATTGAGAGTTTGATGGAGATTTACTGAAATATTTTCTTTTAAATTTAATTTGTTTTCTCTAAGCTGAAATAGTTTTTATTTTAAATTAAATTTTCTGAGTTTTATTTCTTTTTACAAATTAAATGTCTTATGATGCTGTTTAGTATAAGCAAACAAGATTTTTTATTTTTTTTTGTTTGTAAACTTTTCAAAGGAAAAGCAAATGATTCCACAAAAATGAATGTAAATAACAAAAAAAAAAAAAAAAGAAAAGAAAGCATATGTGTACACACATATCCATATAAACATGTATCGAACACATTTTTAAGGAAAAAATTCTTTATTGATGCATGTGTGTTTATGTGTAAAAATTGAAATGCAATGTTGTTGTCAATGATAATGCTTTGTACAATGATGGCAACAATGATCATCATTTTGTATATTTGACAATTTCTTTCACATTAGTTAACCTACCCCCACATAGACAAGTTGAGCTGAAGTGCATTATTCGAGTTTTTAATATTTGTTGTTACTTGTTGTTGGTGTTGTATTTATTTTGCCAATGCGGTTTCTTAAGAAAAACTCATATTATTTGCATTTGCTTGCAAGTTGCAAACATGTGTACGTTTATCTGTTTACTAACACTACCGATAATGTCGATGATAGTGATGACGGTGATGATGATGGTGATGATGATGAAGATGATACATTCATGCATCAATGAAGAGCTTTTTTTCTATAATAGAAACGCTATTCAATAAAAATTTATTGTATGTGTTTGATTTTGCAATTGAATATATATTTTGTAAGCTATGTGAGAGTGCGAGTGTGAGTGCGAGTGCGAGTGCGAGTATGCGTGCATGCGTGCGTATATGGTTGAATGCATGCCTGTGCTAATGTTACAAATTTAAACATGTGCTTGTATATCCTGCAATAATTTCAAAATATCCTTTCAGTTTGTTGTTCCCAAATATTGTTGTGATTTATAATAAAATCTAATATTTGCATTTTTAAATGAACTTTGAGGTCTGCATTATTTACTTATTTAAATAAAAATAAATCTTTTTCTATGTATTTAAGTTAATGAAATTTCTATTTATATTGAGGGCACATCGGACAGGATAAAGAAAAATGATAGGGATATGCAAGTGTGTGTGAGTAAAGTCTGAGGTCGCCTTAGCATAGCTAAAACATTCTTTTATAGTAAGGTCTGGTGTTAACTGAATTTTAAAAGATTCTTTTTTTGTAACTTTGTATTCAAAATTCTTTGATTTATTTGCTCAAAGATTTCTATTCTTGAGCACAACGTCTCACTTTCTTTTGATGGGCTGTGTCCGCACAAACAAGATGTAACGATAAGAATAATGGAAGCTAAAGTAGAGCTTTTTGGATATTTTTATAAATTTTTCGGGAACGCATATAGCAAAATACATGGCTTCTATACAACACATACACCACACAAATTTCCACTGTTATTTTAAAAATCAGTCGCGCCGACTCAGTAAATATAGAGTATGAAAACTTAGATCTTTTCCTTTTTTTTAGCCTTTTTCACGATAACGAAGATGGATATAAGAAATTCGATCACGACCGAATATAATTTTCTTACTTGTTGTTTTTTTAATATAACCATTTCCTTATATATATAGGCATCTTCTTTATATATTTAAAAAGGGGGCGGCCATAAAGAAGTTTTGAAAAAGATAAAATGGAAAGGTTGTGAAGTGTGCGCCCATTCGGTAAGAGTATTCCATTAACAACTTGAGCACTCCATATAGCTACGATCAAAACAAAGTCCACCGTACTTGAGATTTGAACACTGGCCTCTTAGTTGCGACTCTTACCTTTTCGGTTACTCATGCGGGTTACCGGGAAATTTGCGATCTCTATACTTTAGAGTGCATGGCGCATGTCGTATACTGGAGCGATAAACCAGAAGAATTTTAAGATAAGCGTTTTTGACAGTTCATTGACGTTAACTTGTGGATCAAATCTTGCTTGTAATTTAATCATATTTTTATAAAATAATCATTTTTCTTCACAAGCATTTATTTATTTGTGCGAATCTATTTCCATTAAATTGTCTTACATTATATGTGTGTTATTGATTTTTGCTTTCCTACTTTTTTTTTTTTTTTGCTCGGTTATATAAAAAGCGTTAATAGGTTTTCATTTGCATTGCAAAGCTTTCGAAAGGTTTCACTTTCAATTTATTTGTTGCGAGTAAGAAAAAGTAATAAAAATTGCGTGTCAAATTACCTGAATGGAAAATTTACGTTCATTTCATACGGAATAGTGGAGGGTTTATGAACAGGCACAATGTCTATATGATTTTGGACAGATCACCACAGCCGCTGTGTAGCATGAAATACGAAGGAATTAATTATATTCAGCATAAATCGGGTCCTCTTATGCTTAACGCTTACAAATTTTTCTACTTTTCATTTTTTATTCTCCCGAGCTTAAGTTACATTTTTAATGAAAAATGAAGAAAGCATCAATAAAACTTAATGTCAACACTACAATTGTAAATATGCTATGTAAGAGTAAACATCTTAAGAGACGAATTGCTCAAGCATGCTATTTTATAAAACATGTATTAATATTGTAAACAACTGTATAACATAAGGCCATATAAGTCAGTGAACTACTAGATATTATATACCAACGTTTGACATGAACATCACTACGTACTAACCTGGTGAGGGGACAATTAAAAATTGTCTTCTTAAAGATCTAGTTCTAGCACCACAAGAAAAGGCAGCTCTAGGTTGTAATCGTAATACTAGCTAATGGACAGATAGCCAGACATGATGAAATCAATTTGAATTAAAGTTGGTTAATATTAAGCTGGAAACAAAGCTTGGTAAAGGGAGAAATGATGAGAACAGGGCCATTATTGTGGACAACATTTTTGTGATTTGAGAATAAATGAACAGGTTGGCTTATAAAAAGAAGACCACTTTTTCAGATTTATAGCGTTATTCTGAACCGAGACATCATCAGTCGCAAGGCGTTTTTTTTTGTGTGAATAGCGGAATTTAACAACCCTGTTTTATAATAAAATTGATATACGAGCG
Source organism: Glossina pallidipes (assembly GCA_000688715.1). NCBI lineage: Eukaryota > Metazoa > Arthropoda > Insecta > Diptera > Glossinidae > Glossina > Glossina pallidipes. Next base: position 339,739 of record KK500210.1, on the reverse strand, counting down.
TTTACTCATGAGCGTTTCTTCGCAATACTAAAATTGATATTGACTAAAACGATTCGGTTATATACGTTGACCAATGTTTTGGAAAATTTTTGAGTCCAACAATTCAATTCATGAGAAAATTTTAAGGAGAAGACAAATCTCAGAAAAATTCTATGGCCCTATTCTAAGCAACGTCACAAAGACATCAGAAGTCACAAAGGCTTCTTTCCTAAGAACCCTGTTTTATAGTAAACTTGATATCGGATAGTTTTCTTTATTCCTCCGAAATTGTAAAATTAATACAAAGTCAATTTAAGGTTGGGACTGGTGACCGGTCACAACACCAAAATATACTCCCGAATGTATCTTTATAAAGGAAAAGTTAAGGTCATAACTGCCCCAAGCAGATCACTATAAATAAATCGTTGGCTCGAAAATGCGAATTAATTCAACAAATCTCTCCGTGACAAAACGTGGTTATATTTCTCGATTTTATAACGATAAAGTGAATAAGTTTCCTTTATACATATTATTAACGGCACTGATGGGATGGGTATCGTAAGATTCGACTAACATCGATTGCAATCACACGCTTGTTTGCATTTTAATTTTCTGCATTTATTACGAGCTTTTGAATATGCATTTATTCAAAATGAACAAATTGTCTTGTAATTGTTGTAATGAATTCTCATAGGGTCTGTTTTTGCACATGTTTCAAAAAAAAAAAAATGAGATCAAGACTTTACTTAGAAAACACTTTTCTGCCACAATGTGTTTTATTATCATTATTATTATTGTTTTTTTCATGACTTTGTAATTGTTGTTGGTTTACCTGAATTTTATTCATAGCAAGGATGATACATAATAATCTGGATTACTTGGCTCTCAATCATACACTCATTTCAAGTGTTTAGCACTGAAATCCATTATATAGAAAAGAAGAACTTCCGCCATAATCTTTTTAGTTAATTGTTTTTAGTAGTGCAACAATAATGGAAGAAGAAGGTATGACAGATAAATGAGAATAAGTGTAAACATAGTATTCTTATTTTAGTTTCAATTCTTCGGGAAGTGGGTGCTCTAGTGACTAGATGTAGAAATTCACAAAGTGAACGCTAACGAGACCATAGTGAACATTTCGGTACTAAGTCGTCCAATCATGATTCTGTCAATCCGCCTGGAAGGCGTCTTGTTGACGTTGTTGATAAGTTGTTTATTTAAAGTGAAAATACTTTGTACGAGTTTTTGTCGTTTTTAAACGGCACAACATATTTAATATATTTTCATTTTTGGCTTTGCAAACAATAAATTTGAAGACTAAGTTTTAAACTTGACATAGACTAACAATGACGTTTAATTGCTGTGATAGGTCAGAAAAATGTGAATTGAAAAATTAAAAACATTGTGAAAACATGCAACAAACTGAAAATCAAACAAAATATTTTTTTTTATTTATTTACTAAACAATGTACAGGCGTCGCCCGTTTAATGCGCTTAATTTGTACCGTGCTACATCGAGTCGTTATCGCATTATACAAACCTTTCTTATTTTGTTGTTTAAATTAAAATATCATAGAAAACACAATTGAAGCTTAGATATAACATAAATGAAGAAAATGTGCATCGTGTTGTGCCGAAACTATGTTCTAAGATACCTTGAAATAATGTAAACCAATGCAATGTGTGCCGCGTGTTGTATCGAAGATGTGTATATATTCCGATTTCGTTTCAAACATACAAATAAATGGAAAAATGCGTCAAAGTTTTCTAAGTGGTGACCGAATCTTTTATACCCATCACTACACTAAAAAAAAGGGAAAAGAACTACATTTTCATACTATGTAATATTGACTGACTTTTTCTATTTTCAGAGTAAAAATGCAAATTTGTTTATGTGATGCATGTGTTGTGCCTTGTGAGTAACAAGCAAAGAACGGAGAAAACGCAAATGTTCATAGTATTTTTTGCGTAGACGTATGAACGGGCAAGGCGTGTCCTTTGGCCGGTTCAAACCATTTTCAAATTCTTTTCCAAATTTATTGACGATATATTCACTTTTGCGAGCGGGAGAATGTTTACCGTAGATATTACATAGACGCGTAGATGGACCGGCAAACAGACGGATATCCTTAGATGCACTCCGGACTTGAAATTGGCCAAGATTTTGTACAGTTTATGGGGTTTCTGAAGACTCCTTCTGCGCGTCATAAAGGTCTTGACAGACAATTAAATTTTGATACACTGTAATATAATATAGGGCCTGGGCCTGGGCGTGGTCAATTTCCCCCTTTTTTATGCAAGTGCTTCAGCATCGCCAATAAAATATTCGCATGAATTTTGGTAGATTTATCTGCTGTAGTTTATGAGTAATGAGCAAAAAACCAATTTTTTATTCCTTTTTTTTTTAAAAATTTGTTCTCAGTTACCACACCGTACTCTTGAACCGGCTTGGCTTGTTTTCAATAGCAATCTGCGTGCAAAAACTTCCAATGCTTCTGCCAAATTTAAAGCAGATAGCTTAATTTTGGGACGGACAGGCGGACAAGCTTAAATCAATTCAGAATTTGATGCTGATCAAGAATGTATATAATTTATGGTATCTCTGAAGGTTCCTTCTAAGCATTGCAAAATGTTTTTACAAAATGAATATACCCCTCATCCTTCGGTGATCGGCAGAGAAACGCACATTCGATTTTTTTAAAATGTGTTGTATCGAAACCGCGTTATAATGTTTGGAAATTTTGTACGCTATTGTGTCGAAACAGTGCTTTACAAATACGTTACGTTACAAATACGTGTTACGCAGGGCACGCCTGTATCACGTTTATAAAAGATGTCCCATAATTTACGAAAGACTTCAATTAAGTGGAAAACAAAGTTTTTTTTTTTTCAATTGTTATTTATTTTACTAAATCATAATGTATACAGAATAGGGTTATGTGGGAAATAGCAAATCAGTCAAATGGCCTCCACCTACACCCGCTTTTTTCATTATCATATTGGATTAATGTAGCTGAATCTTCTCCTTTAATGTGCGGGTAATTGTGGGCTTGTTCGCATAGATCTTTGACTTCAACTCCATCCAGTCTTCCTGAATTTTTCGATTACAGCCTTCATAGTTGGGGAAGTTTAATCAATATTCCAACCGCTTAGATTATCCAACATCTCTTGTATGTGTAATGTTTTATTGGATTGTGCTTAGTAATGCTGGAGGGGTACCGAAACACCGTTCAAGATGTTCCTACTCGTCGGAGGACAGAATTTTTTGACAAGAGAATTCTTGATCTCCAAGAACCATCTGTTGTTGGAAAATGTAAAAAAATCCTTTATATTGTTTAGTGACATAAGGCAAATTCCTTGCCTTTTTTTTCTCGGCAAGTAATGCACAACCAAATCGGTTCCTCAGACTTAGGTAGTGCAATTTCGTTCTCTTATGTAGGCTTATACGGCATGATATTTATAAAGTCACTAACGCTTCATGGGTTCACTTTTTCAACCATTTTTTTTTTATGCTTTTCGTTAAAAATTAGTTTTATGATAAAGTTTGCGTTTACAAGGGTCTGAAGCAATTGAAATTTAATTTGTTTTATAAACTGTTTAAACAAAACTTAACAACGATCAATGAAAACAAAGTTTACCTTGGATTGAATCAAGAATAAACTTTTGTTTGAATTGCACATCGACTGTGTAAAGCTTTTATATATAAAAAATGAATTTTTTTAATTTAGTTTCTCGCGTTGAAATCAGTTGCATTACAATTTTCAGCGAAATGCCTTTTTAAGCATTTAGTCATTAATCTATTAAAATCGTCAGAGAAGAAGAAAAGATTTCATATTCGTTCAGCACAGCAGGTAGTTACTCAACGGTGCTGGGTAAAAATTCTCGCGTGATGATTCCGGCTTAGCGCGAGGTGTAGCAGCAATTCAATATAAATTTGCTTTCCTTTTTTTCGCTCACGAGCTGTTTAGGATTTAAAAGATAAAAGACAGAAGAAGAAGAAGAAATACAAAAAGTAAAAGAGTAAAAGGAAGTCTGAATGTTGTCAAACTTCTTTTTTTATTAAATTTTTTTCAATTACCGTGAAGTGTAGTCCATCGCGAATTATTTTCGCTGGATCGCACTGATAACAGAGAATATTACCAGAGTTTTGTTATTCTATTGCGTGAAACTATGTGAATTTTTCCTTAAAAATTGAATTCAGGTTGTTTCGCAGCCGCCTTATTGATATCTGACCACGACCGAAATTCCTAAAACAGCTTCAGGAACACTGACGTGATTCAGTCGAAATTTTGAATTGTCCAAGAAGTCAATTTCTCATGTCATATAGAGAAACGTAGTACAAATTCTTCAAGTCTCAAAAGCTTTTTCTCAAAACCATATTTTCCAAGTTTACCGTACGGCTGGTTCTTTTCATTCGATATTCTTGAAATGTTGACTGCAGCTTTCGAATAAGATTCTTTACAGACCATTAAGGTGTTTTTTTCATTAAATTAAAATCCGTAAATTCTAGCTAACTGTCTCTTTAAAAAAAAAGAAATTAACTTTAAGGGGAAGAAGGTCAGGAAAAAACGGAATGACTTCTTCGAGATGTGCCACGCTACCATGTTGTTCTTAAAAAATCTGAAAACAACAACAGCATTTAATCCTGCTTTGTTTAAGAGAAATAGATAATGGATCGATTAATTAAATTTGTTTGGATTTTATCGATACACAAGAATAGTTTGCCTTGATACACGGAAAGCTTTTATAAAGTGATTAGGCTTAATTCTATTATGTACTTTCAACAAACGGATTAAAAATTCTTTTGCCAATGTCGAGGTACAAAATGCTTTCGATGCAATGACATGTCAAGGAAATGATGTCATTTATTTATATTGACCTTTAATGGAATCAGTTACATAACTTAATCGTTCTTAATTCAATCTAATGCATTATAAATCAATGTTCACCAATATTTTTAGTCTTTATCAAGATGGATTTATACAAACCTCAAATAAAATGATATGCTTATCTATTAAAGAGTTATTTTTGGAGATGGAATTTGTGAGGACCTTAATCTGTTCTTTGCAATACATTTCAATTACTTTGAGTTTAATAACACTGTCGAAGAACAAGAAGCAGTAGTCAGCTTTTCTGCTGTTCGCTTTAAGTATAAGAACGTAAATAGCAAAGCAATTATATTTGTCCTTGCTTAAATTATTTAAATCCATTCGTTTCCTTTATTATAAACCTGCCCAACTAATTCGAACTTGTAGTCATCTACTTGTGGCACGATGTATGTGTTGCAATTTGAATAAATTCGGGACCCATTTGGAAAACAGCGTTGACATAGCCAAAATGCAATCTATCTGATGCAACTTCACTTTTCGACTATTATCGAAAATCATTTTTTATGAAGTTTTAAGCAAACTCGTCTTTTGCGCGTCCATAGCGTTCACTACCGTTGATGTCCATATAGAGTAAAGTTAAAAGAAAAACGAGGAAAGTGGAAAATTTGTGAACTGACGTTGAGTTTACCAGCATATTGTCACTGAAATTTTGAAAGACGTCGCTTGAAAGTTGCCATTTTCTGTACCCATCACCGAAACATCAGACACATATTCATTTTATCGAAACGTTTGCAACGACCAGAAGGATGTTACAGAGATAATGTGTATTTACTCTTTGTCAGCATCAAATTCTGAATCGATTTAAGCATGTCCGTTTGTCATTGTTTTGGTCATAAAAATGAAGTAATTGAGTTCAAATTTGGCAAAAACTTTGGATGTCCTTGCACGCAGGTTGGCATTGAAAATAGGACGGTCAAAGAACACAGCTATAATACCGTGTAAGCTGAGAACACCTCTGTTTTTCAAAAAGAATAAAAAAATTGGTTTTTTACTTACTACTCATAAATTGTAGCACCCCTTAAGCTAACCCAAAGTATTATGAATAAATCTAAATTTAGTTTACATGAGAGCTCCAGTTTGAACAAATGATTTTCACGTATACTAAATTAAAGTTTTAAAGTGGAGAGTAATAACTTTTTAATAAAGCTCTTTTAAATAGATGCATATTTATGAAGAAAAGTTCATCCACACAAACATAGGGTAATTCCACGTATTCAATGGAAATTCAATTGCATAGCGACAACACAACGTACAAATGTTAGAAATTGTGTACAAACAAACCTTTGCATAAAAAAAAAATAATAAGAAAAATAATAAAAAAAATAGTAAGAAAAGTTACTGTCACCAATATTGAGACTCTGGCATTTGCTTCTACTCTCCCAAGGGTTTATAAAAAATCAAATAAAATTTTTTGCTCTGCATCTAGACACAAAGAAATTTATACATAGAGAAATATTATTAAAAAAAGAATATGATGCGTAATTGCATCCCCATCACGCCAGATAGAAGTTTTTTTTTTAAAAAAAAAGTTAAATTAAACGAAAAATTTAAATAACTGCTTATTGTATAAGTAGGAGTGTACTACACACGCCATAGGATGGCACCTTAAAATGTTTTTGGGCGTTTCTGTAGATCAAGCGCAAGCATATGCCGTTCCCATACACACTAGGGCCGCACTCTTTCACACATATTCCTTGTCTTTGCTGGCGAAGAATTTTAATAATGCTTGCGTTAAAGGAAAAGCAATAATAACAATAAGAAACTGACTGGCATAAAGAAAAATACAGAGTAAAGATGATCAAAAACTCATTCAGGTGTAAAACTAAAGAAAACTGAAATCATAAAATATTAGCAGCTAGTGATTGTTAAGACCAAGTAAAAAAAATTAAAGGTGTTTTTTTTTTTCTTTAGAATAACCGCAAAAGCAAAATATAAAAGAAAGGAAGAAATAATATGATTCTCCTCCTCGCTGTTAACACATCCTTGAAATTGATGAAAGCATTAAAGGACTATCATCATCAGCCCCGCAATAATAAATTTCAATGAATCCTCTACTCAAAGCTCTAATACGAATAGATTTATTAAAAAATTCCTTTTAAGAAACTAACAATTCTCGCATCGAATGTAATAACTCGCGCACATCAGTTGCACCAACAACGCCAACGATGAAAAACAATAATAATAGGAATGAGGCTTTCAAGGTTTCTGACGAGTTCGAGTTTGTCTAGAATTATTATTTTACCTGAGTGTGTGTGATCACACACATGCACATACAGATAATGTTAACCATTGCAACTGGTTGCGTGAAACACAATTTCTTTTGTATTTTGCCCAAAAAAAAGAAGCGAAAAAATGTTGAAATTTTATATAAATAACGTTTCAGATGTAAAATAAGTTTTCATTTATGGTATCCTCGACCTTTCACAGGCTTACTTTTCACATTTACATTTGCTAGTCAAGTTTATTATCATACTACTAATCGCATTTTTGTGTCTGACTTTATTACCGTATGCGTGAATGTAAGTATTTGAGTATTATAAATATTTTATTCTTATTTCCGATATTCGAAGCAAAAAAAAAAAAAAAATTACTTTGCCTAATAAATATATTTGATTAGAAAGCATAAGGGTGGGAAAATACTTGTGTATACCAGATCATCATTTAGGCTTCAAAAACCACTTGCTTGAATTATTGGGGAAATCCTTAAATGTCGATAGAATTATAAAAAATAGAACAAATGTTGGATACCCATACTGATAAAATGTATAGATTTGTTACAAATTTTCTTCAAAAAATGCATGGAAGAATCTATTTTTTTTTTTTTTAACCCTTAACCTTTAACCTCTTCTACGAAAAAAAACCCTTCATACAACAAAAGCATCCAAATTTTAATATTTCATAGTGAAAACCTATCCATAGAAGTGAGTTGACATGAAGATTAACAGTATCAAATTTGAACTACGATGGTTTTCTTTACACCCCAGCCTATGCAAAGGTTCTCATAAAATGAAAGTCTTTACACAGGACAAAGTTTAATTTTGAAGTCAAATTGTAAAAGCAATCGAAAAACAATACGTTAGCAAATCCATGCAATTCAATAAATCTGCATTATGTTTGTTTACGTACTGGACCCGGTTCCGTATAACGGCTCTCCTCGAAAGTATGCCTTTACAAGGAAACAAGTATAATTTTTGCTATTTTATCCCGAAAGTGAAGTGAAGAGCTTTATTAGGCGATTTTGCCCAGGGTATTCAATGGTCGGCCTTACTTGTCTAGAATACTGTTACTGAATGAATTTGGCCCCATCCTTCGATGACAGGTATCAAAAAGCAAAGTTTTGTATCATTTCATTGTATGTTGTCGGGTTTACATTATGTGAGAGATGTTAATTCGATTTATGTAAATCACATTTGCGGAGAAAATAAATATTACTGTGAGAAAAACATAAAATGGATTTTTTTTTATGTCATCATCATCTTCATAAAATTCAAACTGTATACCTTATTAACAGTTTGGCTTGGCGGAAGAAATTCGTAGCGCGCGGCACCGCAATAATCGAGGAAAACTGTTCACTTCACCATCAGTTTTAAGCGACTTTGAAACTCTTCGTAGATGTCAAAGCCGATAGTACCAACACACTAAGAAAAAAAAAGAAAGAAAACAAAAGTAGTTTCATGATGTCATAGCATCCAAGAACAAGTCATTTTTTGGTCCCAGTATTATGTAGCTATAATAGTGTAAATGTGAAAGTATATAGGCTTCATAGCTTAGGGCAAACGCATTGAAAGCGAGGAGTATTTTGTTTTCTACCGAGAAAATTGGGTCCTTAGTAGATCTTAGGAGATTTTTTTAACATTTAAGACATTTTTTTATCAAAGCATTCGTCGACTCCTGACTTTTCTAAATAGAGTATAGAATGTATATAAAACATTTGTGTTGACGTCATGTCATGCCCATATGTCTAAGAAAATATTTAAATATTAAAAACTGTTTTTGTGTTTTTTTTTCTCGTTATCATTATTTATTTACACTTCATAATGGGAAAGTGCTGTATTTATATTTTTATTGTTTGTGCACACACCTACACACAAGAACACACTTAAACAGTCGCACACATGAATAAATGCTGATGAATAATTTTTATATAAATTTTAAAAAAAATTTCTTAAAATAATTTCTTCTTCTTGACTACAAAAAAGTCAAGATTGCTTAACACATCTTAGAAGCATCAAGTTCGTTGTACTTTTTGCTTTTGTGTTTCTATTGGGTCTTTGTGGAATAAAAATGAATTGAAAAAAAAAGAAAAAATTGATCCTTGAATTTATTTTCTTCTTCTCTCTTTCCTTCATTTTTTGTAATACGTTCAACTTGTTGTGTCTGTTTGTTTGTGGGTTCAGGCAATCATTCAATAACCTTTTTATGAATTTTATAGGATTTTATTATTAAAAAATATGAAAAAAAAAATATTCATATTAAATTTCAATAAACAAAATGTATTGGATTTTTATTTATTTTGCAAAATTTTATTTTTTTTTTTTCTTTCTTTTTCGTTCTAATATTTTCTATCGATGCCAAGTAAAAATTTGGCATTATATACATAAGTACATTGCATTGTTTACAAAATTTGAAAAATTAATATTTCTATAGCTTCTATCGAATGATGGATATCTTATGTACGTCTTAAAGTATGCCATAAATAAAAAAACTCTCTTCCAAATACTAAAAGTTTTACTAAAAGTTTTCGATAAAATAAATTATTGCAGCAGTAATGTAGACTTGAATGATATGATTTACGATTCGGTGTAGGAAGCGGAAAATTTATACTTTAGAGATCTTGTATTCTATTGTATGGTATTAAAGGCTGGTGAAGCAATCGCTACTGCGGGCTGAAAGGGTCTGTTGTACTCGCCCGTGCTTCTAGCCCTCCAGTTTTAGGTTCTTTATGAGTCCCGTCACCTTTTTAGGTTCGGAACGTTATACGGTATTCGGCGTTATAAAGTGTTCGCCACCCATCTATTATCTGATCCTGCAGATGGCCCCGCATTCGCACAGGATGTGATGGGCCGTTTCCTATGTCCCCTAGCAGAATGTACATAAACCGATCGGTTTGATATTTCCATATTTTTCAGATGGCATCTTCGGAAGTCATAACCTGTGCGATAGAGATCTTGTAAAACAGGAAGCAATTTTTTACTCGATCGCAAATATATTTTGTTAAAAGCGTTCGAAATAACATAATTTCAGCATCGGTACGAAACTAAATAAAATAAATTTGGCTTGAAAGGTTATGTTATGAATACCTTGTTAGGAGTGCAAATACGTTTTCGTCGTTTATTATCAAAAATGTGAATTCATTGCGAATGAACAGTACATCACGGTTCATTCAATAAGTAGTGTCCATCACTAGCCACTATTTTTTCCCATCTTTTTGGCAACACTCGATTATCACGTCGTAAGAAATCTTCTCATTTTTGAATCTATCCACGAACATCTTTACATGGTCTACTCTATTCGTATTTAGTGCCTATCTTTCGATCGAATCGGTCCAATTTTTGATATCTTCTTATGATGTAGAGCGCTGGTCAGACAGACCAGGAGCAATGTCTGCAGATCACAGCGGGGAAGGTAGGACATTCGAAATTAGAACTTCCGACATTTCCTGAGCGAGTTTTATTATATGGGTTCGATTTGTTTACATTGAAAACTCACGATCTCACGACTTTTTGGCTTATCCCCATTTTTTGTGACAATTGACCGCCATGGATGTTCAGCTTTATCATCGATGTTAATAATTCCCTTAATCCCTACTTGACGTTAATAATTTAATTACGATATTGGAAGAACAGAGATCGTGATTAGTCGCTTTCTTTCGCTTTTGACGAAAGTTTGCCTACAACGAGCCTTACACATAACGTGAGCAATGGAATTTCGAGTGTTGTTGAGTTTGCCTCAATTCTTTTTCGCTCTTGTGACCAGAATCTTTAAAAAACAAACGCATTATAAGCAAGTATGACTAACAAAAGATCAATGAGCTGGCAAAAGGCCAGATGAATAACTTGATTCAATGTTAAGCTTTAAGAGTTATAAGGGAAATGATATTTTAAGTAAAACATTTGTGCGTTTGCAGTGATGATAAGATTTTAATTATATTAAAATAAATTTTAAATACGCGCAATATATGCGTAGATGTGCACGTATGAAATCGAGCCAAGCAGAATACCGTCAGTATGTTTAATGTAAAGATTAAAGTCAAAGAAGGTAATAATACGATGCCACGTCGGAATGGTCGTACGAACAACTACACACAACACACGAATAGCGGTTATAGCAGTCCAACAACCACCGGCAGTTTACGAAGTTCATTGGCTTCGGCGAATCGCAGCCCTAACAATTCACTAAAACGCAAAGATAAACGTGTCAGAATTGTCACGACGTATCCGATTGATAATATAAACCAGCGCACCAAACAATATGGTAAGCAATGTATGCGTGTTAATGAAAACATGATAATACACTCGATAAAAGAAATTAAAAAAAAAAAAAGAGAAAATTCAGGTAATGAGGCTTTCGTTAAAGGAAGTTTAGAAATATGCTGTATTTGATAGTTTCCTCCCCTCGTAATTGTTTATGCACATACGAATACTCTCAGTTGGTAATTGCTAAACGTGACTTGCATTGATAAAATTGTAATTCCTTTCACATACATGCTTGTGCACACACATCTTATTTACCAAACTACTGCTACTACTACTATTACTACTACTACTACTACTACTTTTACTACTATTACTACTACTACTCAAACTGTACCTTCTTTTGCTTTTCATTATGTTGGGGCACACGTTCTCAATTGTATGTACATTTGCATTAACAGATGCCCTTGATGGTATTACGGAATTGCGTTTGGAACAATATGAAATTCACATTGAACGCACTTCGGCCGGCCTTGGCTTAAGTATTGCCGGTGGTAAGGGATCGACACCTTTTAAAGGTGATGATGAGGGCATTTTTATATCACGTGTCACCGAGAGTGGTCCAGCGGATATGGCCGGCTTAAAAGTGGGCGATAAAGTGCTTAAAGTCAATGGTATTTCGGTAGTCGACGCTGATCATTATCAGGCTGTGCAAGTGTTGAAAGCTTGCGGTTCAGTTTTGGTTTTGGTAGTAGAGCGTGAAGTGACGCGTTTAATTGGCCATCCGGTGTTCAGTGAAGATGGCTCTTTGTCGCAGGTAAGAAAATATAATAAAAGAGAATTTCAAGAATAAAAATATCATAACTATGCTTTTCTTTTGTTCTTATCGGTAGATATCTGTGGAAGCACGTCCTTTGTCTGTACAAATTCAACAACAACAACAACAACAGCATCAACATTCAACTCATGAGAAAGCCATTCCACCCCCCATAGAAATTCCTGCAGATAGTCAACATCCAATTCAACAACAGCACAATCTCCAAAACTATCAGGCAAATGTGTTTACTACACCAGCAACAGTGGCTACGGCAACAGCAGCAACAACTGCGATGACACTTCAAGACCAACCACCACATGCAACATCAACAAATGGGATTGTCGAAAACTCCAAGGTTGGTAATTTAAAAGTAAATTTTACTTACGTCCCATATATGTGTACCTTAAACACACAAAAGCAACAGCAATAGTACGTACTGTAGGAAAACATTTAAATTAAATTCTGTCAAATTCTGAATAAGAGTACAAAATTTCTTTGTTATTTAGAATTTTCCTTTCAACATGCAATTGTCCTTAGACAAGGAACATTTTTCCATCAGATGTAGACAATTGCCGACAATATTTAGTTTCGTCGAAAACATTAAATGAATATTCTTAAAAAATGCATTACATTAACTTCAACGATGCCCATAACCACAAATGTAATAGATTGTTAAAAAGTACTGAGCTGTCGAAGAGCGCACGAAATTGGGAATACATTTGTCAGCACCAGTCATAAGTTATGCATAAGTAATCAAATGCTTTTAAGGTTTCAGAGGAAATTCAAGAGAACGAATCAGAATGGAAAAAATTTCAGCCCATTCCCCCATGCCAACAAAAGTATACAAAGTCAAAGGCCTCAGCTTGTTAGAAGGAGACATCTCTCTATTCTGGAACTGTAGGGAAGAGTGCGACGTCCCAATCTTTGGGATGAATGGCTTGCTTCCTCATTTCGCTGGCCGTAAAACGCCGGGGTTTAAACCTCCACGGTAAAAGAACACATGAAACTCTTGATATACATTTGTACGATGTCAGCGGGCACCGTGAGGTGAGGGTTTCATACTCACGTAAAACCGCGTAAGGAATCTGTACGACGTAAGCATCATAGATTAAAAATAAAAAAAAAATTTGTTTTCAAGCGGTTTATTGCGGTAGCGATAACACCTTCGAATTGCTTCCCGCTGCCTCTGTAGTAAACGCTCTGGCAATTTTTAGATAAATGAAAATCGCCAATTCTATAAAAGTTTTTTGACGTTTCCAAAAAAAAGGAAGGAAAATACACCGTTTTTCAAATACTCCTACGAAGAGATTCTTAGATTTTATGTCATATTTCCAGAAAATATTGAATTTGTTGTCCTAGGTGTATAATTGTGACCTTTAGCAGAACAGAAAATGAAGTCATGGGAAAAGTATTGTTTTCTGACAGCCGCTATGCCTCCACTGTATTTAAAAGAATTCTGAAAAACATTTTTTACATGCTTTAGGAATTGTACTTCCATATAAGGGGATAAATTACGAAATTTGATTTAGTTGCTTGAAACACTCTTTCATCGCCATGGTGCCATATCTTATATATTTTCCATATCGTAATAATTTGCACATTTAGGAATGTTAGCTGTTAAGCAATGTTCTACACATGTTGCTATGAAACCTAATGCCATGTTATAAATAAAAAGCTTAATATTTTTTAAATTGCCTAATATGCATGAAACACTGTCGACTATTGAAAATTTAAAAAACATTCATTTCAACGAGAAGTAAAGTACTGAAGCAAGTTTAATAAGAAAGTTCATTCATTAAAAACTACCGACCGAATTCTTCCCAATGTCTTTATAAAGTTTGTACGTCTCTTGCATATAATACTAGTCTCTAGGCGAAATTTCTCAATGTTGTCATGTTATTATTGAAAAATATAAAAATAATATAATTAATCTATTCCAAGTGATTTTCTCTTTCTAAACAACAAACAAAATGAAAGTTAGGATAAAAAAAAAAGTTAGGAATGCGTCCATAAAAATATATGAGCATTTCTGTTACAAATGCAGATTTGCACACTTTTCTAGTTTCAATGCAAAAATTAAAAAATCTGTCAATTGGAAATGTCGCATCATTCGAACTAAAAAGAAATAAAAAAAAGATGTATAATGAAAAATATGGCTTCTAGTTGCTCTACTATATTTTTATTGCTATAGTAACATTCGAGAACAACATCACAAAAGTTAATTAAATGTTAAGCATTGATGTGAAATTTTTAGTTAACAATAACCTTTTTTGCATCCTTCACGCTGAACGATCAAGATGTCATCGATCAAGATGTTATATCGTAGTTATCGCGCTTGAAATTCCCGGAAAAGAAAACTACTTTCTACATTTTCTCAAGTCGTTTTAGGCCAATCTAGTTCTTTGTCTAGTCGTTGAAAACAATTTCAATTAAGTCGAAATTTTAAAAATTATTTCTCTTTACTAGCTTTCATTATAATAATTGCCAATATCTTCTACTAACAAACATTTAACTTAAAGCCGTTATTGAAGGTACAAATTCTAAATTCTTTGCTGGGTATCCGAGATTCTCGATTGCGACTTTTTCATTCATTCACTTCGTTCGGTTTTGTTTTTTTTTCTCTTTATTTTTTCCATAAATTTGCGGTAAAGCATTGAGGTTAAAGCGTTTTTCATATATATATATATATATATATATATATATATATATATATATATATNATATATATATATATATATATATATATATATATATATATATACATGGATATATGTGCGTGTGTTCTTTCAAACGCATTGCACTTTGCATACACCAACACAATTATTTTAATTTACTGAAAATTTATCTTTAAATATTTCTGTTTGTGAATATTTTATAGGATGCATTGCTAAGCTATATAACATTGCACACAACATTGATACGTGATCAAATTGGCCAGGGTTTGGGTTTTAGTATTGCCGGGGGCCGTGGTTCACCTCCGTACAAGGATGGCTGTGATGGAATATTTATTTCACGCATAACTGAAGGTGGTTTAGCGCATCGCGATGGTAAAATTACGGTGGGAGACCGTGTAATGGCAGTAAGTATGGTCCCTCCAAAATGTAAATGTAAATGTAGAATTTATTTTCATGTCCATAACATGGTTGAAAAAAAGAGTTCGTTATTTCATGTATTGATGCAAAGGGATAGAAATAATTTTTGTGCATTACATTGCATACGCTTGCGCGATTGTGTTTAAAATTAATCAGAAATACACTATCGTTGGAAAAGGACAGAGCTTTGAATTGGTTTTGTTTTGCAGATTGAAAGATAAACTACGTGTAGGCAAATTAAAATTAAAATTAAAATAAAAGCTTGGCTGACTGGCTCTACCTCTTTCGAACATTGCTGGAATAACACGTTGCTGTTCGTTTCGGAAAGATTACGTTCATAAGCCATTTAGTATGACTCTTGTCAACACTTACTTAAGTCCATCGAAGAAGGAAAATCTACAAAACCAACCAACCATTGAAGCAATCTGTGCACTTTTTATCAGACTTGTTTTTTCCAATGTATGCTTACAGGCACATTCAGCACACGATGTACTTCGTCAACGACAATATTTGATTTTCTCTCAGGAACTTTTTCACGGGAATGAAAATAATCAAGCTCCTGTGGACTAATAGGAACCACAAAAAAATGCTATTGGCTTGTTCGGAAAGTCATTTGCTTTTTTTTGGATCGAAAAGATGACTGTAATCCCTCAGCGCTCGTACGAATCGTTATTCGCCGGTTTGCGTTAGTTAATTTCTTTATCTTCATCAGCTCTAACTGATCTTCTAAAACGTGACGCATCTTCAATAGCAAAATTTTGTAAACCAGTTTTGACACTGTTTTTCTATCAGTATATCATCTTGAACATCATTTTTGCTTCATCGATAACAAAAAACTTCAATACGCACGATATTTGCTGCTTATGACTTCCCATAGCTTATAGGGCACCAAACAAAAAAAAAACTGTGCCGCAAAATCAAAAAATCCTTTGAAAAACAAGACTTGCTATATTAGCTGCTAATGAAAATGTGGCTCAAGTGTTAAGTTGACTGTGAAAAAATGCAACTAACTCCGCTTTTGGGAAAATTGAAGTGATTTTCCAAACAATCTAATATTTTTGAGAAGGATGCCAAAAAGTTCATATAGCAACACTAACCCATGAGATATAATAGGCATTTAAATTAAGTTTAGTCAATGAGTTTTTCTATGCCACTGCTCGCATATGGATCACTAGAGGGTGGCAAGTGTATTTTTGTTGTAGTTTTTTTTTCAATATTTTCAAAATTTGGGATTTTTTGCTCAAAATTTGTATACACAACCAAGAGCGATAAACGATTTCAACGTCAATTCGTTTATATCATGTTTCTAAAATGGAAAATTAGATTTTCAAAGCTCGGAGTTCTTTCATTTCAATACTATTCGCGGTAGTTTTTGAACGTATCGTTAAAATGAATTGTTTTACATACCATGTGCACGTCTCTTTTTTTCGCGAATGAAAATCGCACTTTATGTTACGACGACTATGTTTCAAATATTTTTCGTCGTTTCTTCTCAGATCAATGGCAATGACATGACAAATGCCCAGCATGATGCAGCTGTTCAATGCTTAACGGAACCTCAACGCTTTGTACGATTGGTACTGCAACGTATTTATCGTGGACCATTAGATGCACCTTTAAGCCCTCACAGTCCGGCTGTGTTAAATTCATTAAGTCCTTCAGGTTATTTAGCCAACAGACCGGGTACGTTAAACAAAGAAAAAATTTAGAAAAAAAAGTTATCTACAAATTTATATAAATTGCTCTCTAGTGAACTTTAAACGTTCGATTGGTGATATCATAGGAGAACAGCAGCTATCAACCCCAACTAAATACACAATGCAACCAATTAGTTCTTATGATACAAACAAACCGTTGTCGGTAATGACGACATCTACAGCAACAGTAACGGTATCACAACAACCTACGAGTACTGTTTCTTCGGCTAAATTAAATGGTTTTGCCAATACAAGTGCTTATTCCCAGCCTATACAACCACAACAGCAGCAGACAGCAGCGCCAGTAGCATCAACAATAATGCCACAGATTGATAAATTAACCGGTCAACCAGTGCCAGCTCCTAGGCGTTCTAATTCTGTGCCCCAAAATGAAGGAGTAGGCAGTGAAACTGGCATTACTGCAACCACCTCACATAACGGTAAAATACCTCATACTGATGCCAAAATAGGCATCACCAGCACACCTTCCAATACAGCGACTGCTACCGATACCACCGAAGCTCAGGTAAGTGTTTTTAAAAAAAGGGTTTCGGTTATTATTCTTTTCTTTACCTTTCTTTTCTAATAATTTAAGACTTTGTGCACACGTTTCTTTAAGTTTCATTACATAATGAGCTTTTACTACTATGGCAGTTAAGGCAGTTGATTATTATAGTGCAGCCAGTTAGAAGGGAAAGAAAATAGAAATTATATGTTTTTGATGAATTAACTACAGGTTTGCCTAAACAATTGATGGTATGAAATTAGTAAAGGCATTCAGTTCAATTTAAGAATTATAAACGATCGATAGCGATTGATAGGAAAATTGAGAAACCAATTCCTAAAAGAACTTATATTACATCTAATAATAAATACAAGATGAAAGCAATTTCATTAACTCATATTACTACATACATACACACACACACCCACACACACACACCCACACACACACCCCCACACACACACCCCCCCACCCACACCCACACACACACACCCCCACCCCACCCCCCCCCACACACGCACACACACACACACACACACACACACGCATACACAGCGTTTTCATCGCTCTATCATCTCTATAAACATTTAGTTGTTTATGCCTATAATATGATTCATGAATATGAGTGATGTTCTCTCTCCTTTTTCCATTAACGTATCACATTCCCGTAAATATTTTCAATTACTCCGTTCATGCATACATATACATTCGTGTCATGAGTAAATGTATTCAAGTCCATATTAAATTGAAAATTGCTAAAATATCATATTTAAAAAAAAAAAAACGAAAACAACAAGAAATTATTCATCGTTTTTTTTGCCTAAAGGTCTTCCGAATAAAGTCGGAAAAAGTTGAAGGATATCAAAATTTTATTATCGGTCAAATTCCTGGAAAAAAAATTTCCAAGAAGTTGTGTACACGATCCGTGAATTTGGAGGTCACGAAATTACAATTTCTTTGTGAGGTTTTTTTTTTTTTTTTTTTTAAAACAGAAAATTATGTTTGGCAGCAATCGAATCTTTTGTACCCATCACCGTTATCCTAAAAAGACGAAAAAAAAGAAAAGAATCTGATTGTTATGACTAACAAGCAAGAAACACGGGACCCGAAAGTTTTCACAGTTTTTGTTGCATAGGAGTGTGGATGGTGAGGCTTGTTCTGTGGTCATTTTCAAATTCTTCTGCAAATCCATTTTTGCGAAGGGGAGAATGTTTATCACAGATACTACACAGTTGCGCAGACGGATAGGTGGACAGACGGACATGTTGACATGCGTCCATAAGTTGGAACTGGGTGGGAATTCGTATATTTTATAGGGTTTCTGAAGCTGGCTTCTCCACGTCGTAAAGGTTCTGAGAAAAAAATTAAAGTTTAATACACTATAACACTGCGTAGGCGTGTTACCAATGTTCCCAATTCTTATGCTGATGTTACAACATCGCCCGTAAAATATTCATCGTTCAAATTTTTGTAGATTTATCTGCTGTAGTTTATGAGTCAATGAGCAAAAATTCAGTGTTTCATTTCTTTTGAAAAGTGTTCTCAGTTTACGTGGTACTGTGTGTACTGTGTGTCTTGCGATCGATATGTGCAGTACCAACCCGCGTGCAAGAACTTTTAGTGTTTGTGCCAAATTTGGACATGTGTAAATCGATTCAGAATTTGATGCCGATCAGGAATATATATATTTTATGCGGTATCTGCAGCTTCGTTCTGGTCGTTGCAAACGTTTTGACAAAATGAATAAAAGTCTCTCCCTTCGGTGATGGGTATACAAATTTCTATGAAGGAACACAGGATAGAATAAAATCTTAAATTATAGTAAAAAATGAATTTCTGTTGGAACTTCCCTCAGATATCAACACAAATTTTTGCAATTAAATGAAAGGTAGATTTTGCACATATATTTTCCTTAAATTATATTCACAATAACAAAAAAAAAAAAAAATCAAATATTACTTAAATTTGAAAATTAAAGAAAAAAGTATTTAGGAAATATCTTTGAAGAAAATTTGCTAAAAACTAAGTCTTTTAAGTCTTAAAGCTCTTTAATTACATTGTGGAGACACATTATAAAATTATAAGGTCTTAGTGCATTTGTGTGTGTACGTATTTTGTAAACATAATATAAGTATTTATATATATTCTATTGTTATGATCTGTTGAACGTATTTAACATTTGTTTTTTTTTTTTTTGTTATGTGTAATAACATAATATACAACGTGTGTCGTATTGTTCATGCACATAATAATAAAATTGCATGTGTTTCTATGCTAATGTGTTTGTTCTGGTGTATATTTCCAATTGTCATATTTTATAATTGATATGCAAAAAATATTCTCTATTGCGATTCAATACCATCTCATATAATGTAATTAAATTAAAAAATTATTAAGGAACAAAAAATTCATATCCATTGAAATCTTTAAACAAAAATTTATTTTCAATAACCCTTTTTGCCTTGAGTGTATCTCTTCGAAGAAAGTGAACAGACGTCGGACACCTCTTTTATGGGACGAAAAGTGTTTTGTTCTTTTCCTTTTAAAACACCAACGGGCCGACTTCCACCATTTTCAATTGGAAAAATAGAAAATTTCAAACCTTTTTGACCCTTTCAGGCATTTTTCATTCTCGCTTTAACGTTTATTACGAGTGTGCGTGTGTTCAACAAAAAGATGACTTTTTTTCTCGAAAAATATTTATTTACTCATCAATATCAATTTTGTCCCCTTCAAAGTTATCCCCCTTAGGTACAATGCACTTGTGCTAACGCTTTTTCCAATCCTCGAAGCACTTCTGATAAGCGTTTTTTGATAGCTTGAGCTTTTTAAGCGATGCGGTCTTTATCTCCTTAATCGTAATATAAGTCCGTTCTGTCATGGGTCTTTTTAGTTTTGGAACCCGGAAAAAGTCACAGGGGGACAAATTCTCCGAACAATCAACGACTAGAGAGCTGGCGCATTATCGCGGCGCAATATCCATTAATGGTTGGTGCAGAGTTTTAAAAATTTTTTCATATTGCTTTACGGAAACCGCACTTAACTCCAAGGTAACATTCTGTACTGACCGTACCACCTTCTGGCTAGAACTCACAATGCACCACGCCATTGCAATCGAAGAAAACAGTCAGAAAAACGCGGGCATTTGACTGAACTTGGCGGGCTTTGGTCTTAGGTATTTCTGGCCATTAGAATGATACAGCTTTGCTTTCGACGTCCCAAGCCATATTTCGTCATCAGTCACTACGCTTTCGAGCAAACCTGGATCGTTATTGACGTCGTATAACCGTTTCTGAGCGACGGTTCTACGAAGGCTCTTTTGGTTAAAATATTGCAATTTCGGAACGAATTTCATTGTCAGATGTTTCATGCCCTAAACAATCTGAAAAATTGCATGGCATGAGCCAACCGATATATTATATATATATATATATATATTAATAGTGATTCGAAGATTCTCCATAACAATTTTCTTCATTGCTTCAACGGTTTCATCGGTTGTTGAAACGCTGGCACATCCAGGGCGGGCATCCTTATTAACCTCTTCTCGATCTCCAGTGATGAGCTTGCACCGCTTGTAAACATTAATGTTTTGTCATTAAAAAAAAATGTAATGTCATTAAAAAAAAAAGAAAGAAAATGGGAAATGAAAAATGAAAATTCAAACGTACGTGGCCCATGAAATTTGAAAAGTCACCTGTTTTTTTTGAACACACCTCGCAGTGCTTTCTTGGGTGTAAACATCCCTACATCAATTTTTGAACGAAGTCTGTGAACTTCAACCAAAATGTTTAAAACGGCAAGTTTTAGTTTTTTATCTCAATACTTGGCCATTGGCAAGAGATCTAGACAAAAACAGAAGGACAGACATGCATTAAAATTGACCTGAAATGTCGAGACATATTATTCAATGCACTATATATATTCTCTTTCGTTTCTCTCACGTATATTGCGTACCGAATATCAAAATTATTATATCGTCATACTTTGTTAGTTAGTTTATGAAATTTAAAATTTTTAATTAATTAAAACATTATCGACACTAAAAGTAGTTTGGAATTTTAAGCGAACAATACAGTTTTATAACTAATATGTATGTTAGTAATTCGCTTGACGACTACCTGGGCAAAAGGGGTTAAAGTTTTGGTAAGCATGCAGCTGGAATTCATATGAACGTATGTTGTTGTGTGTGTTTTTATTTGTAGATGCCATCAAAAGCAAGTCCACCTAATTATGCTAATATTAGTTCATATACGATTTTTTCGATTTTTTTCCATATTAATTGTGAATTTTTTGTGTGGTATATAATTAAATTAAAATTTTTTTGTGTACTTTTAGAACAGTGTTTTCCATAAATGCTTTCAATTTTAATTTTCGGGTTTGTAAACAATACAATGAGTGGGAGCATGTTCAACATGTTAGAATCCTTAAAGAGTTAGGAAAGGACCAATACAAGGTCTTCATTAGGAAAATTCGTTCGCGGAAGGTTCAATATATTTTACACCGACTAATATGTAAGTAAATCGCAACTACGAAGTCTGTGTTTGCGGGTTCCAACCTCAATACGGTACAGATTGCTTTGGCCTTAGCTATAGTGAGTGCTCAGTCGGCAAAGGCATAACATTTAACGATTGAGAACACAGCTATTAGACTGCGGCCATCACATTCTATCTTCTTCCTCACTTCTTTTTAAAGGTCGCCGTTTTGCGTGAATAGGGGATACAGGGAATTAGGGTTTGATTTGTCGATAAGATAGGCTTAGTAGTCTGCAAAAATAATCTAGAATCCAGTACTAATGGGGGTAACCAGGTGATCGCGAAGTAATTTCGAAAGGGAATAGCAGTTCAATATTTTTGAAATTGGAATTTTTAGGTATCTAAGCACAAAAGAAAATATAAGTTTGACGCTGTGAAGGCAAAGTATAATAGAAAGTGAAAACCTTTAGCTCATTTTCTTGATACTACGGGGAGTAGTCTTTATTTTATCTGCGTACATTAGTAGCTTCTCAAGTCCTAATTTTCCATGGAAAAATTTAATGAGCGAGCCATAATATCTTATTGATATTAAAGCCATAATAGTTTATGATATATATCCAACCTTATAATATAAGATCTTGACAGTAGTATAGCTTTAATTTAATGTCTAAGTTACGATGTCGCGAGGGCACAATATGCACAGTATTTCTCAAGTTCTTAAACGAAACATCAACTTGAACTTTCGCATGCTTTCTCAATAAAAGCGCTTTGATTGCAGGAATACATCTGATTGAAAGCATTGCATGTCTTCATTCCGCGACTGCCTACCTTGCCTGCCTTTGAATGATATTGTAAAATATATGACATTTTTTGAAAATTTTATTTCATCTTCAAAACGCAATTACATTCGATCGCAATGCACAAGAGCCACGAATTTCCGCCTGCACCATAGAAAGTTAACGCCACCAACGTTAAGCAACTTTTAAGCCATTTATCGGGGGGAAAAGAGGCAGAACACTTTTTCCATAAGAATATCTTTTCACAACTCTTGGCTTTGCTTCGAATGATTAAACACTTTTCATGCCAGCTCCGTCTTATAAGTCGTTAAGGTCGTAACGAAAGCGACTTTCAATTTATAATGAAATAATTTTTTAGCAATCCATGCTATTCTTTAATGGGAGTTGAAAAAGGAAAAAACAACCCATTAAATTTGCAATTGTAGCTCATTACGCGAGCTTTCGCGCTATTTCTTTATATGACAAAGCCGTAGGAAAATTAATTTGTTTTACATAAAACACTGTAACCCGCTTAATGTGTTCTTTTATCACTAATTAAATTAATATAAATACAATTTTTGCGATAAATGCATAAAACAACTTTTTACTGGACATAGAAAGAAGATCAACAATAAAGTATTTAAAATGATTTAATTATATATAAATTATATATTTATTTAATTAATTTTCATTTGGTAACATTTAAAATACAGATATATTTTTTCTCTGTTTTTTTTTCTCCCTTTTTTTTCGTCCTTTAATATAATTAAAAACAAAAATTAATACAAAACATTTTAACGAAACTATAAATAATCTTGAATTAAATTATATATGCCTTGAAATAATATTTTTTATGTATAACAAACCAACGAACAACAACGAACAATAACAACAAACACAAACCCTTTTCCTTCCTTTTTCACCTTTTATATTGGATGTGAAACAAAAACACAAAAAAAAAAAACAAACAAAAGCAGCAATCGTCATCATTGAGACCTTTAACCAGTGAGGATTTCCAAGCAATGATACCTGCACATTTCCTAAGCGGAGGAAGTCAGCACCAAGTGCATGTCGCTCGGCCAAATGAAGTCGGTGTAGGTCCATCCGTTACAGTAACGGTTAATAAGGCTGTGCCTGATTTGCCAATGTTCCCAGCTGCACCCACCGAATTGGGACGAATCACCGAAACAATAACTAAATCAACGTTTACGGAAACAGTAATGACTCGAGTCACCGATAATCATTTAGCGGAACCTTTAATAAGTGAGGTGATTATCAACTAATCATCACAACATTACTACTACTACTACTACTACTACTAGCAACTCCACTAATAGAACTTTCACCTCATTTTTCACATTTCACTTAAAAAAAAAAGAAAAAAAATTAATAAGGATCAATGTAAAAACTCTATATCCTTTCAAGCACATGAAAAGAGAAAATGCTTTGCTTCTTTTAAATGAAATTACAAAAAACGGCGTAAAGGCTAAAACTGATGTTACCCATTATCCAATTCGGTCGCTCGTACCGCTAATTATTTAAATGAAGTGTCTATGTATTTATTTTCAAATCTCTAATGAGTTTCCATCATAAGTTTTGGCATAATTTTTTTTTTTTTTTGATTTTCCATTAAAACTTTTTTACAACAAAAAAAAAAAAAATAATTCTTTTATTTGCACGTCTGCATATTCGACCTTTATCTGAATTTTTAACTTAAGCTTGCACCAAAAAGTGGAAAAAAAAACAAATACTTTTTCGATCAATAATAATTTTTGTAAATAATAAATTTAATGAAAATCACTTAATAGTTTTCATGTAATTTTTTCACAATCACAGTACTTTATGTTAGAATATTTTTTTTCCATTTTTTTCATGTTTTCATTTTTTTTTTTATTTTTTTGTTTTTTAGGTGTTGGTTTTGCCACCGCAAATTTAGCTTAGTTTAGTTTTGTTTCCAATGTAAATATGTATATACATTTGATTTGAATTTGCTGCATATATGTACGTACGTAGCTATACTATAATTACCGCACTACCACATAGATTTTGTAAAATGGAAAAATACCATCGAAAAAAAAAAAAAGCAAAAAAATATTGAAAAATAATAATAGCTTTTTATTTAACAATCACTCAAATTGATTGATTGATAAAATTGATTATATTATAATCTATTGCTTGAACAGATTTACTTGAAAAGCTGCCTTTTTACGCTAAACGTTAAAAGCAGTCTCTGGGCTGCTATTATGCTATTCACATATTTGAATGTGTCTTGACTTTGCTGTTTTAATGCATTTAAATAGAGAAAGCTTCAGTAATAAAGAGCCTTAAAGAGCGGGGCGCTTTTGTCCATTCGCTACTCTGCTTCTGGCTGATGAATAACGTAAATCATTCTTTTTTAATTTTGATTTGCAAAGACTTACAGTTTTAATGAAGGATTTTAATAAAGTTGGACAATGAGGTCGTCTTTGTCTTATGAAAGAGAGTAAACATCTATTCATTCATCACTTCTTTCTTCATCCGCCTTTTAGGACCCATTTCTCTTTGGTTGAACAATAAATTCATGATTGATAATATGCGTGATTTTAACAACAGTGCGAGCGATTCAATAAAATCCTATTCTTTCAATATATGTTATATATGACCATGTGCGGAATGTATGTTCAACTAGTAAAACTGTACGGTCTGCACACATCTTCTCTGAAAGCCAGCCTTCCCCTTTGATTTAGCCTGCAGGGTGGTATACAGGAAGTAACCGACAAAGCGGTCTGACCCAAACGATTATCAATAGCTTTCGTTCTTCGGCCTAAATACGTCGGTGTAGCAAATTTCATCGAAATAGCTCTAAAATGATGGCCTGTAGGTTGAACAGGAAAAAAAAATGGACAGATGGACAGAGAAACTGGTTCTGAATCGATCGCTATTATAAAAGGTGTGTCTATCTCAAGTCCTTGTAGGTAGTGCACACAATCTTTAACAAACAATTAACTCGATTGCCTCAAAGACGAATAGTAGGCTTAACTCCAACTCAAACTCAATTATCATTTAGAACAGTTCCATGGGAAAGCTTTGCACGTGTTTCTTAGCTAAGATTTGAAGTATTAGCAAAATACAGTGTCCTAGCCTCACTCAAACCAATCACAATTAATTCTTTACTAACACTATATGGAAAACATAATCGGTACTAATTGCGCCACTGGGATATTTTGAAAGTGAATTGCCACGTTTCCATTCATCTATTTTTTTATGCTAGTATACGAAAGGTTATTGTCGCCCAATCCTTTTAACATGTGACCAAAAATTTTGCTTTTTGATGAATTTCTTTCAGATAAAAGTACTGCTTCACTTATATGATTGGCTTTTCATTTATAGTGCAATTCATGTGAAGAGAGAAGAATGTATATATGTCATGCTATAAAGTTTCTAAATGACTCGAAGGATTCATTTTTAAAGAAAATATTTCAAAGTTTGCAAATTGCTTTAGTCTTAAAGCGTTTTAGGGTAACACAGGTTTTTGTCGCTATTAATCTTCGTAAACCAATTATATACTAATGTAAAGAAGAATCTCTCCCTATCTCTCCGTCCATGTCTTTCGCTTTCCGTCTTTTCAAAATTTCCTGTTCTTAAAAGTAAATCAAACTTTTTCAACTATCCCTCTTGAACGAATGATTGTAAAAATAAATGGACTTTAATGGGTTACTAATGGCATGATGAATATTCAAAGTAAATAAAATATTCATACATGTAACTGATAGTTAGTTTATCAAATACATCTACTTGTAGAGAGGGAAAGTTGCAATTTTTAAAAATATTATCTTATCAAAAAAGTCATGATTCATAGCAATGTTATTTTTTCTATTTAGAAGGACAGATGCATGAAAGAAACAAAAGAAACAGAAAATTAAATGCAATACACTAATGTAATGTCTATTTGGAATAAGTATTTTTTTTTTGTGCCTTACCTTACCATGACTTGCCTTCATTGTCATGGACTGCATCTAGTACACTCTATATGTAGTTCTTTGCGAACTAAAGAAGCACTTATTGCTTCAAGGTTTAGGATCGAAAATAAAAACTAATTGTTAGCTTTCGCTTTTCATCAATCGATGAATAAAACATAAATAGTTTATTTAGGGTCAGGTAAAGTAAATTCGAGCCTGTATTGAGTGTTTTTTGCTTTGACACAGCGAATGATTCTGGCATGTTGACTTGCTCAATGCCGTCTACGGAAAAGGAGGAGAAGAAGTGTTTTCGTATACCTTCCAAATGAAATTTGATTCTTCGAGTTGCTCTCTTGAATAATAAAAAGCTTTTTTTAATAAAGAATTTTTCTCGTCATAGCTTTTATCATGTAATGAATTATTTCTTTTAAATGACTCGAAAATATTATATGAAATTTTTTTTATTACATTTCATATGAAAGTATTCGTATCTAAAATATGTGATGCATCATAAAGCACAGGGGTTTATGGAGAATTCATAAACATCTGGCAGTAAATGCATTTAAAGAGTAATGCATTAAATATGCTTTTCATTGCAATGAAAGTGTACCATACAACAGGTGGATATCCAGCGTAAGAAATTTAAATCAAGTACGAAGACTATTTTGGAATTGGGTCGAAATTTAAGCTCGCGAAACGAAATGTTTGCTAGGTTTTATAGGAAATATATACATTTTTTTGATTAGCTTGAGAAGAATTCAATTTCAAAAACGATCAACATTCTCTTGGATTCAAAATGGGCATGTATAAGTGGTAATGTCAAGGGGTATCAAATGTATAACACTCCAAATCTACAAGTGGTGGTGGTGTATACAACTATAGTCAGCTCGCGGTTGAAATTGCATGGTTCCATACGAAGACATTAGATATTGAAAGATTGTAATTGAAGATGTAGGGAATTTGTGCAATAGAATAAAATTTTTGGGTTAAATATCGAACCCTTGTCTTCACTTTTTAAAGAGATAAGTTAATCATAATTTCATTATAATTTTAGACATCCACGGGTCTCCCACGTTATAAATAAAGCAACACCTATCGAGACAGAAAAGCCCGTGTCAAATACAGAGCAACGTGAAATTTAACCTGAAACTGTTGAGACGGCCGTATTCATTCAGAATCATTTTCTGAATCGGTCTAAGCTTGTCTGTCCATCTGTCCGTCTGATGTTTGTCGAAATATCTTTGTGTTCAACCCAGAAGTCGCAATTTCTAAGATATTTTGATAAAGTCTGGCGCACTAAACGTTATTGCAAATGGTTCGGATGGGACAACTTTTTCGACCACTCCCCATATAAAGCTTTACTTTGGAAAGTAAAGCATGGCAAAAAATTGCCAAAAAAGTAAAATTTTTAATAGTTCGTGGTGAAAATTGGTTCACGATAGTAAAAGATAATTCAACGTTTGCGAATTTGCGTTACGTATATTTATTTTTTGGATACCATTGCATGTAAGGACTCTCACGAAATGTAAGCCAAAAAGGCCTAATTGTTAATGCTTTATGATGAAAATTTCTTCTTGGTAGTAATTTAACCAAAAAATAAAGTGGCCCGAAGTTTCGGGCATCCTCCAATATGCGGCCTTTCATGAAAACTATGTCTTTGTTTAAAAAAAAATTTGTCATTTCTGGCCTATTATTGCCAAAACGAATGAAGTGATGGTGGACGTCGACCTTCCTCGATCGTAATGTCCATCTTGTTACACTGGACCTGCTCGATCGTCTCTGCCCAAGTCTAAAAATTATCATTGTCCGCATTTCTGAAAACGTTTCACTCCATATATCACCTTTCGTTGAATTCTGCAAATAATCTTAAGTCGTAGCGATCTACGTCGCAACGTTCGTATAAATGTACAAATCATTAAAAATATCAATTTAGTATTATACTTGACTCATAGGCTTCGGCTTTTGATTTACAGTCGAATTCTTGTAATCAAATTTGCATTGGTATGCATGTCTGTATCTAGTTATGTTCATGTTGTAACCTACTGTCGAATGCTTCGATGAAAAACGATCTTTCGCTGCTTTTGTATAAATTTTTTTTATCTTATTGTGTAGCCTTGTTTGACATTCTGTTTATGTCTTTCTATCTTTCTCTGTTTGTGTGCACATAACATATCCAAAAATCGTAAAATTTAAGCTGATATTAAAAAATAATATTTTTTATTGCACTTTTTCTGTTTTAATTTTCTATGTTATTTTCTATGTTATTAGTCTTACTCATGTTTGTTTGGTTAATTAATTTTATGCATTTATTGTATTTTCTCATGCATATGTATTTACTTAAGACTAAATTCTGCGTGGACTATGGTGTTTGCATTTGGGGTATTATTTATTTATTTTTTTTTGCATAATATGTATGCGTTGTATTATTATTGGTTACGTGCCTCTGTTCAAAATTGCATTGCTTTGTACATAACTTAGGTATAAGTACGAATTCATTAGCAATTTCCTTTTTTTTTTTTTTTCTTTTTAGTTTAATAGTCACATATGAAATTTTTGTACAAATATTTGACATTTTTAAAAACTTTTTATAAGTTCTATAATGCTTTTTAAAATTTTTTTTTGCAGGAAGTTATTTTACCTAAAAATCAAGGATCTTTGGGTTTCAGTATTATTGGAGGTACCGATCATTCTTGTGTACCTTTTGGAGCTCGACAGCCTGGCATATTTATATCACATGTAAGTCATGAGATAAGACTTTTATTTGTTTATTTGTTTAGGTATTAGGGTCAATATGTCAACATGAGTCGTAAGTAAAAATATACAAATACAGGAAAGAGGATTGGGGGTAATTTTATCTAGGCGTTAGGATATTTAAACATAGCCCTATAATGCCCATAGGAAGATAAAGAAAATCAACAGTGACATCAACGCTTAGAAGTTATCAATAATAGCACAGCTTTGTTTACGTTTTCATAGAAAGGATAAGTGATTGCTTTAGAAAAAAAAAAGATTCAAAGTTCGCAGTATATTTTAATAACAGAACAGTAATGTCTGGCACTGATACCTTTGTAACTACTGCCTTGCTTTTAAGAGATGATAAAGCGATTAAGCGATGTGTTAACGATATATTCGCTACATGCGGGTGGATGTTCTATTATCCAAAAAAACTCGTTTAAAGATTGTAATGCAAGGAACTTTTACTTAAATGAAAAGATAAAATTCAACATTTTTGGTGGTAATTACCAAGTAATGGAGCATCATTTAATGTGAAGAAGCCTAGATTCTGTCTGTTCTCAAAAACCTTAGCTAATCATTCGCCCTTGTATCCGTAGGAAAATGTACATGGGGTAGTGATACATACAATTGAGAAATTGCGGCCTTTGAAGATGTTACAACAGAATTGATAATCCTTCTCTTTCTCCCATCTTTGATTACATACATAGATAGGCGCGTGTCTTTTTTCTTTTTTTATAAAGCATTGAAAAACTCATTGAAAGCTTCGTATCAGATAATAAGCATGCTAGGCGACACAAACCCAGTACTTTGTACTGTACGATTTTACAACTTGACTCAACGATTTCTACTTAACGGTCCGTTTAACGACTGAACCTCGCTTCCCTGTGTTTCTCTGCAACGTTATATCGTTCGTTGTAATCTTCGCTATTAGCTCTCCGCTGTTTTACTGCTCTTTAAGGCATCCAACCTTTACACATACGTATACTTGTATGTACTTTTCATACCCCAGTAGGATGTAAATGATCTTACGAAAGAAAAGTTTTTAACAATTCGATCTAAAATGGAATCTAATGCAGAATTTCATACATAATTGCCTATAAAGTTTTAGATTCAAGTTATGTTATATGGGAGTCATGGAAGTTATTTCATGTCTTATTAATCAAACCGAAGCTTTTAACTTTTCCTTCTTTTATACATCCTTAGGTTGAGGCTTATGCAAAGAGC
The DNA here is from genome assembly GCA_000688715.1 of Glossina pallidipes. Lineage (NCBI taxonomy): Eukaryota > Metazoa > Arthropoda > Insecta > Diptera > Glossinidae > Glossina > Glossina pallidipes. The sequence continues at coordinate 309,198 of KK500210.1, read as the reverse complement.
CACTTTCTCCGAACTCTTTATCCGAACTTTTTGATTAAATTGAAAATTGATGATCTTTTATCATCATTATATAACCAAAAGTTTTCTAATTTGCTACACAATTTTAATAAAACATTTTACAATTAAAATACGTTAGTTACAGTTAAATATTTTGCCCTTGTAAATATATTACACGTGCACTTTACGACATCTGAATATGAGTTGACAAAATGTATTTTAACGAAAATAGCGACCAAGCGGAATAGTAAAAGGTCCACTTGCGAACCGAATGAAGTGAAAGTCGAAAGACAGAGACAGAGAGAGAGGCAAAAGCGGCGGAGTAAATAATGTAAGTAAACATGAATGCACGCGTTGGGTGTTGTATGTGTATACAATATTTTATGATCTGAAGAACTTTTAACTTTTTAATAATATTTTTCCAGTCGTAACTTTATCAAGTTAGTTCATATAGAAATTGTTTTCATATTTCGCCATAAATTGTATAACAAACTTCATTAAAGTCTGCAAATTAAAGCATAGAAAAGAGAATAGGTTTTCGGTTTTTTATTTTTTAATTTTTTTTTTTTTTTGCAAAGTAAAACGACACAACTACAGTTTGAAAGTGTAGTATAACCAACGAAAAGTGTGCGTATTAGAGAGCTTTTGCTTCTCTAGCTTCATTTCGTTTATGTGACATGTCAGACTAATGAGTTTTCAGGATTAAATTTATGTCTCTTAATAAAGCTGTTGGATTTTTTTTATAAAAACGCACACAAACGCATACCGACACGTACAAGCAAGCATATGTTTGTTTGCACTATACAAGTATACATTACACACATATATATATACAATGGCCGTTCTATCACTAATGTATTTTGAAAAAAAACTTTTTCTGTTTAGGTTGTTCCGGGTGGTATTGCTTCTAAGTGCGGCAAATTACGTATGGGAGACCGCATTTTGAAGGTCAACGATGTCGATGTGTCACGGGCAACTCATCAAGAAGCTGTAATGGAATTATTAAAACCGGGTAATGAAATCAAATTGACAATACAACACGATCCATTGCCAGCTGGTTTTCAGGTAAGTTTCGAAAAGCACTTAACACTTTTTCCTAAAAGGTTAGTTAACTTAAACATGTTTTGCCCCTCTGCGAGCTAAAAAAAAATAATAATAAAAAAAAAAGATAAGTGAAGACAAGTGCTTTATTTAAATTTTTAATTAAAGAACACTCACCGAAAGAAAAAGTAAACACATCTATGACACTTTTTATAATTTATCTTTGAAATTCTGCATTTTTTCTTCGCACAATCGCAAAAAAAAAAAAAAAAATCTAACACGCCATACATACAAAGCAAATACAAGTAGATTACATACCCACTGAGGTAAGCTTTCGAAGAACAATTAAATTACTTTTACTTTTATATCAATTACTTAAAAATATGTATTAAACTGAAACTAAATGTTTGTGTGTGTAGTCGGTGTTTTCTCTCAAAGAGCATCTCAAAGTACATTTTTCTGTTAATTAGCTTCTTTTTCTTTTCTTTTATATATCTGTGCTTACAATTTTCGTTTATTGCTTGCAGTTTATGGCTTAGGGCTTCTTATTGAATTGAATAGCGTTTGAAGAAAGCAACAAAAGTGGAATCTTACTTTCTATCAACGTTTTCTTACATCCGGCACAGAAGATTTAGTTGGTTTTGTATTCGAAATTTGACCGCGGTTTAGTTATTAAAGGGAACACCATAAGTATTGCGGTGTCGGTAGTTAAAATTTGAATTTAATACGCGTTCTGCGCTTTTAAATTATCGGAGGCGGAATATTGTTTTGTAATATTTTCAAGAATTTGTAATGAACATTAAAAAAAAATATTATAAATAGAGAGGCTGAACGTAAATAATACCTGCCCCACAATATTCGCTGTCATAATGGGTTACTTAAGCCTGAGTGAGACAATCCCTGGAAGCTGCGGGTTCCACTACATCTGAAATACCAGATCGATTTAAATTGTATGACCAGGAAATCCATTTTGGTGAGGGTCCGAGCGCTATCTGCGCCTCATTGTTTATAGTTTCCGGTCTTTTGCATTACCAAAGCCATCACGATACACCCGTCCCAAGGATGTCCGTCCCAAGCAATCAGGCTATGAATCCTTTGAAGCTTCGCTCCGATGCAGGATTTTCCAATGCAAACTGTACCTTCGCTAGACACGTGTATCGGCAGAAAACTGAGCAGCCATACGCTCTCGACTAACACTCCTTCTCACTACTTTGCAACTTACCTGACACCGTGCAGCTAGCTATTTCCGCCAGAAAAGAAATTCTCTTTTATAAAGAAAACAAAACTTCCTGTGCATCTCCTAAGCAATCTTTGAGAAAAACTTATTACTAAGCCTTGAACTCTTCGTAGCCAATAGTCTTACGGCCATTGTCCATGGATTACCACGTGATGGTTAAGGTTTTGGCATATTTATGGCAAGCTGCGGAGCTCCCCATACAATTTTCTATAACACTGTGCACTCGTTCCGTGCTATATAGCGATTGACTTACTTGTTATATTTGAATTAATTTTCTTTAGTAATCAGGCTTAAGGCACTACAAAATACGAATTATACGAGCCACTTTTAGCAGATTTTGCCAATACGATCACACGATTGTTGTTTCGTGTTGTTCCGTCTTACATGACCATGTCTTATAAACGGGGGTTAAACTGTAAGCAATTCACATGGTTTTCATGAGCACATAAAAAAATAATTGGATTGCTAGGAATTAAATTTCTATTTTTATATTTACTTCACCGTTGGCTGTTGGCTCATACAGCATATTCTGGTGTTCTGGGACAAACAAAACCTTGTTTATTTTTAATGCCTATTTTTCCATTTGGGCGATCAGCCGGGAAAGGTTTTTTCGTAACTTGTGGAGACTTTATCAGAATTTAAAATCATTTTTCTCCTCGAACTTGCCAATAACTCTCAAAGAAAACTTGACGCGAATTGCTCGCCAGAAGTGTATTCAAATCAGCCATTTTTTTTTAAAACAGCTTTACTGATCTTCTATCTTTAGCTCAGCTTATTGCACCGAACGCGCTTACTGAAAAATGGCTTGACATTTTGAATACTGCTTTGACTACTAGCTAACAATACACATATAAATTTGCTCTTGCGAAATATCGGGCAATCGATAAAACGGGAAAGCTTAAATTCCTTAAATTAAGTCAACTTTCAATTTTACAAGCATTAAAACGGTTAAGCAGCGTTTCTCTTTCTTTTTAAATATCAGAACACAAATCCCGCCATTTTCAATATAACCACTCGTATAATCTAAAAAACTTTTACCTCAACACACGATATGTCCAACAATACTCCAAAATTACTAAAGCGAACAAAATCTTTGTTTAATGGCGTAGCCATCGAAACATAGAAAACGAATAAGACGAAGATTTACTGTATTTAGTTTCCTTCAATTTCTTTTTATTCTAAAATGAAAGGAAAGAAAATGATGAAATAAATGTTTTTTAGAAAATTTATGGAAGTAAAAAACTTAAATCCATGCTTTGAGATCTAAGGTATTTTTTTTTACAATTATCTTTTGATTTTTGACATAAAATGCATAGGACATAAAAATCTCTTTCCAATTGATTGGAACGAATTCGACACAAAAGAATGAATTCCTTTCATAACTAAAACTAATTTTTTTTTATGTACTATGATTGTTGCATGTGTTTGTTTGTATACGTGTATTTCTCTCTGTATATACATATACATATATACGTATATAGCTATGTGTAAAGGCGTCCTACATATTTACGTACATGTCATAGTATGCTGGTTTTTTATTATTACATACAGAGCCCGGATATACCTAATATATATATATTTTTATGTGTATTTTTCTTCTTCTTATTTTTCTCTCTTCGTGTCGTATTGTGTGTAAATAAATCACAGGAAATTATCATCAGCAAAGCTGATGGAGAACGCCTGGGCATGCACATTAAGGGCGGTCTTAATGGCCAGCGTGGCAATCCTGTTGATCCTACAGATGAGGGTGTATTCGTATCTAAAATTAATTCGGTTGGTGCGGCACGACGTGATGGAAGGCTTAAGGTAAATTATTATTATTATTATTATTATTCTTGGCTACACGTTGTTGTGAACTCCTTTTACGATTTCCACTGTAGATCTTAAAATAACTGTTGTGTACTGTGTTGCTATGTTCTCTTACACAAACAACAACAGTTGGTTTAGTATGATTTCTTAGTGTTTTTAATACGAATACATTGTATGTGTGTAGTGTGGTGCTCTGTAAAATTTGTGACAGAGCAAAATATGTACGTTTTGCTCCTCTAGGAGAAGATTATTTTTTCTTCTTGTTTTACGTGAAATAAGTAAACAGAGAATTTAGTGCAATTTTATGTTGTTTTTCTTTTTTTTTTTCTGTGTTGCGATTGTATTTTTTAAGCAACGTACTTTGTTTTTTACACAGCTAGGCAAAGACTTTTTAAGATTATTTTCTTGCTTTGCAAAAGTTTTTTTTTTATATAGGCGGCCTATGCTAACCATGCATAATGACTTAATTAAAAATACTTTAATTTTAAAAGTTCACAAAGAATTTCTTAAATATTGAGATAAAAAATTTTAAATTCTTCTCAGTTACTAAATAGTAACATTGATGACGTAATTAACCATATTTCCATATCTGAATATATTTTTATTCTGGCGGTAACAGTGCGTCTTAGCAGTAGTAGTCTTTAATTTAGTTTAGCTCGTCTTAAGCCGAAAAAATCGTTTAAAAGTCGTTTGCCACTTTTTTCATTTGATTATGGGTTTATCAATAGGATGATCGTGATTAAGATGAGAGTCAATTGTTCATCGTCTGCATGGCTTAATCAAGTCGAGTTCCATAGAACGAAGATACTCCGAAGATACTCCGTGAAAGTAATAAAATGCGCCAGTTTTCCCCTGAAGATTCATAGCGAGCATATGTTTCATTCTCCGTGTTTAACCAGTGTAGCCATTCCGGATTCCTGTGGATTCCATAGTTTCCATTTGCAATGCTTTAGGATTATCGGCATTACACATGTTCCTTTACGCATATTCTTGATGTTGGATTATCCATACTTCCTGGTTGCCATCCAAGTTGAAATTTACCTAGAAACATCAGCTATTAACACAGCATGCACCATGCACCAACTCACACCACGACCTTGTCTGGCCCCCTCAATAACGTGCACATTACAGACCTATTTTAGTAAACCGTGGGCCTTCAATGCGGTTGAATTTTTAGTAGAGAAGTCTGTGAACAGACGATTTCCGACGCTCTCGGTAACTCTCCAAACAGGGGTTCCCGTCGACGGAAGAGCAATTAAGATGAGTCTAAACACCGCACGATTCGTATATTTTTCTATAGTCAGATTGTAAATTATTAACAATAAGTAAAAACGCTATAGTAGTAGTAGTAGTATAGTAGTCAAAAATTTGGTCTAATTCGAATTTCATTAAAATATCTTAAAAATTAAGGCCTGTAGGCTGAACACAAGAAAACAAGGCAGACAGATAAACGGATGGTCAGAGAAGCTTATATCGGTTCAGAAACTCATGATTAATCGATTGGTTATTAATTCCTTTTCCGTGTTGTATACATTCACAAAAACATCATGTGTACACTTGTACAAGAAGTGGTGAGGCGTGTACAATGACGTCTTCAAATTTTTCTTTCATGAACAGTTTGTAGGTCTATTCACGGGAAGATCACGTCTATCCTGAACAATGACTTAGGGGCATCATGTAAGAACATAAATCAAACGTCAGTTTTTATAATTGCCAGTGTTCCAAAAGTAGAAGGACGGAGGGACTGAATTGAAAAACAACAAAGAATACAAACATTTCTGCATTTTTCAAGTAGAATTTCACCACTGGACCCTTGCCTACCATTCTTCGTTGAAAATCATAATAATGTTTTAAAGGAACCAAATCTTCCTTGGAGTATAGTTACGCAATTCGATAAATGCTGAAAAAAAAAACAAAAATTTCAGCTTTAACTAGAAGATTTCAATCTCATTTACATAAATGCGATTTTCTTAAACTTGAAGCAAAGCTTGCATGCATATCTTATCTAAACCAAATGTTTCGCATTTTTATACATTAAAGTATTTCATCCCTCCATGTATAGGTTGGTATGCGTTTACTGGAAGTTAATGGTAATTCACTGCTAGGTGCCACACATCAAGATGCTGTTAATACTTTAAGGACTGCTGGCAATGAAATTCATTTGGTTGTCTGTAAAGGATACGATAAATCCAATTTGATTCATTCCATTGGTACAGCCGGAGGCATGAGTACCGGTTACAGTAGACATGGTATGTATTTTCACAAATCATACTCACATCTGTGTATGTATGATTTTCTTTTACTTAAAATGACTTCAATATTTTAAGTTTATTCTACTGATTTTATTTTCCAGGATCGCGTGCCTCTGAAACTGGTTCAGAGTTAAGCCAGAGCCAAAGTACTTCCAGTTTAGATCGTGAAGATGACGAACGTCTTAGACAAGTACGCATTTAGTGACATATTATTATTATTTAGTTGCATTAGATAGCTCAATACATTTGACTTTAATGGATTTTTCGTATTTTTCTTCACTTTCTTTACGTTGCTTTTTTTTTTTTTTTGTTTTATATAACCACAACGCAACTATTTCCTTACATACTTGCCTATGCCATTAACGTCGGGAACGGTTTGAATGTTTGGTGTTGTGTTGATCTAAAGGATTTTGAAGTTTTTGCATCAAAAGCTGAAATGAATAATGAACACACAGCCGCACAAGTGACGCCGTCTACACTGGCTGCAGTAGCTGCCTTGGCACACCCATCAACCTCAGCAACAGCAGCAACAACAAGCGCAAACTTGAAATCGACCCCGCAAACGGCAGAACTGCATCAACCCCCTTCACACTTAACTCATGAGCCAGTTGTGGCTCTGACTGAACATCCTGAACAATCCTTGACTGCTACGTCTAAAGAGAAGAGTACGCCTGAAAAAGTAAGTGTATTTGCTCTCTTTTTGAATGTTATCTTATTCGACCAAACGCCTGTGGGTGTACTGAGTACACTGTGTTGCCTCAAGTGTTTACTTTAGTACTTTACATATAATCCTTTAATTTTTTTTTTCTCTTCTCTTCTTATTTTATATCCTGTACATAAAGAAGTATCTCTATGTGTGTGTGTGGGTGTGTGTTTGTTTATAGATGAACGTTAGTGTTAAACTATTTACCTTAACGCCATTGCAAGTGCAAAATTTTGCTGCAGTTTAAGTAGAGTGAATGAACGAAAGTAAAGAGAGAGGAGAGGGAATATTTGAATACAATTTCACTTTTCGTATAAATTTTCAACTGAATGAATAAATGAGTCAGAAAGTGAAAAATAATAAAATTTATGTAAATATATGAATTCTACTGTAAGCTTTGTTTTAACTTTGAATTAAAAAAAAAAAAAAGAAAAAGAAAAGACAAACTTAATTTTTAAGGTGTGTTAATATACACACGCGTAGACAACTAAAATTTAATTTAGGTTGAATGATAAACAAACTGAATTGAATTTCGACTTCAAGTGTGCACATGTATAAAAATATTTAAATTAATCCGTATTACGACGAGAATGTGATTTGAAAAAAATATTATTTACAGAACTAAAACGACATTGAAAAGATGCTTTCAGGGCAAATGCTTTCTTATTTATTTTCTATGAATCATAAGCAAAAGCGCACACTTTGCTAATTAAGGTACACTGGTTAAAAGAAAATAAACAATAAATGTGTTAAGGTAGAAGGGGCAACTATTTTCGTCATGGGCTTAACAGACATTTTGGACTTTCTGTAGACTCTGCGCAAAAGCTCTCATTATATAAAAAAATTTTTCCTTCAAACTTTCTCCTTCTTCTTGAAACGCTGCAAAAATACCACCTACGTCAAATGGATCCCTGCTTCGAACCTACAATCTAATATTCTACCGGTTTGATAGATGTCTTGAGAGAGTGGTTATGTTTATATAGACTCCAAACAAGAACATGCTAATTTAGTTGAGACTAAGAGCGATTCGAAAGCTTTCCAACAGGTTAAATAAAATTATGATTTTGGCTACGGGACTATAAATACCATCGACATCTTTCCTGTTACGAGATCTATTTGCGGACGGGTATAATTGATTTTTTGGATGGCAATCAATCATAAATGATGAATGAATAATTTTTTAGCGATCAAATGATGGTAGCTCCTTCTACACAAGCGGAGTTTGTGCGGATGTATGCAATGCACAGAAAGATTTGAGATTTATACACTTTTTAACAAACCAGAATCACGTTTTGACTCGATCTGAACTTGTCTGTCCATATATCTATCTTGTATTTGTGAGTTCAACCTACAGGTTTCAATTTTTGACATATTTTGATGAAATTTGATGCACCGACGTACTTTGGCCCAAGGATGAACTCCACTGAAATGGCTTTTTCGATCATTTCCCATATAATGCTTTACTTTGAAAAATCGGTATATCAAAGACTGCATTAAGCGGAGCGACTTATGGTATTGAATGGGTGTGCGTGACTCACTGTAATGTGTTTATTTGTTTCCGCTGAATTTTTGTATCTATTCTTAATGGGTAAGAGCGTAACTGGCGTTCACTTCCAGTTTGTAATGCCAGGAGATACTTGTCAGAGGCCTGGCGAAGTATGCATGCATTTTTAATCCGTGTAATCTCATTTCATAGTTTAACCTAACATTATATTTAACCTACATTGCTTTTTAACTCTCATGGTGTACCGAAGAGTTATAGAGTTAGTTTAAAATTTATAACGAAACGATATAGGTTTGCAATAATTTTTTTCTATTCTATTTAAAGGTGTTGGAAATTGTTCGAGCGGCCGATGCTTTCACATCAGTTCCTCCGAAATCGCCGTTAGAACATCACGATCAGGATAAAATTCAAAAAACGACAACAGTCGTTATATCCAAGCATACTTTGGATACGAATCCTTCGCCACAACAGACTGGAATGCCGTTAGCGACAGTATCAACTACATTACCCGCAAATGTGCAGCCACCGTCATCTTTCTCAACCAATCAGGCGCCATCAATGCAACAGGTATGTTAGCTATGAGTTTGTGTGAAAAGCAAAAAAAAGAAAAGAAAATAAGATCAATCTTAAATGTCTACTTAACCTCATTCAAGTCAAATGTGTCTTCACCCACTTAAAAAAAAACAAAAATAAAATTTTATATAATTTTTTATATTCATATATCTGTGTGTGTACAAGTGCTCGAATTTTGTGATAACTTTTATTCAAATTAATTCACTTAATGCTGTTGAAGTTTTTTTTTTTATATTCTTTGTGTTCCACAATCGCACATAATTCCTCGCAAATTTATTAATTATCCGTTCGTCTAAAAAAAAAACAACCAACGCAAAAAAAAAAAACAAACCAAAATGAACTGAACCGAACTAAACTTTCTTTTTTGTTTGTTTTTGTTTTTATGTTTCCCCCACTAAATTCAATATGTGTCGATTCATTCACTACACCAGATGTGTTTATGTTTTATGTTGTTGTTATTATTATTTCTTTTTTTTCACATCATTACTTTTATTTTCTATTCTTCTAAACGCGCTCATAAATACTCATACCTATGTAGCAAAAAACAACATCAACAATAACAAGAACGTGTGCGCTCTATTGTTTATCTTTAGTTAATTCCATTTTATTATGCAGATGCTTTTCATTTCCCCCCCCTTTTTTTTTTAAATTCGCCATCAAAGGGATGTGGTATAATAACTTTTTCATACAGTTTGTAGCACTTGGAAATTTATAACAGAAGCTGCATAAATTACAGACATTATTGATAGGCGTAAAATTCGGAACTAGGATTAGTCATATCTGGGCGTCACGTCGTCTTGTCTGCCGTCTGTTTTGTTATTATCGAACGGTCATGCTACGTATGCCAGCCCTAGAGTGAAAAGTTTAAAATTCGCTGTAGAGTAACATATTCCCGATTTAATAATTTGGATTTGATTATACGTCTTTATGGACGTAATTTGCCCATAAGTGGTATACAAAAGTTTAAAAATTAAAACCCCATACAATTAACCAGTTATTTGTGTTTTGACGAGTGTATACGTCATGATCCCTCCATCCGTCCTTGGCGCATTTCTTCACAACATTTTATCACTATGAATGTGTATTTACTACAATAATATATTTTAGATAATATATTTGTCATTTGGTCAAGTCGTCCACTTCAACCAAGTTTCATCATGTTTGACGAGTATACGGGTATATCGCTAAAGAGGTCTACACAGTTAACTGGTTAATTCGCAATTCTTCTGAATCGCATTTGAACCTCCCCCATATACGCGGGCAATTTACATTGGATATTGGTCTTACTTTTTGGTCACAGTATTATATCTATTAATATTTAATCAATTCATCCAAAATCCATTCGCGTTCAGGCGAACGTAGTAATCATACGTGTTTTTGTCGTCTTTCCTTATTTTATTTCGATTTTTTTGATTATTTTGGATTTACAAAATTTAAGCTCAATTATTTTTATCCCTTTTTCCGGCCAAATTTTATGTATATATATATATATGTATGTACATGTATAAATAAACCCACAAAACGGATGTATTAAAAAAAACAACCTGTAAACAAAATTTTTGGTTTTTAATTTCTTTTTTTTTTTGTTTTTTTTTCCTTCTCGTCTTTTTCATGCTTTTTGTTATACAGTTTTAATGTTTTTTAATTCTTTACACATATGCTACATATTTGTATATGTATGTGTAAAACATGTTACGTTATTTGTTGTGAATATTTTATTGTACGTTGAAATTTTGCGTTTAGGTCAGTTATGCACATGTGAACGTACTACGCATATGTGTAAGTTTTTCTTTATACAAAAATTTCGTTTATTTTTCATGTATGGTTTTAACTGCTTATTTCCAAAAGTTTATGAAATATTTTCATATACGACGTACACATACAAAACAAACTCTTTATAATGGCATAAATAGTTATTTGAATTTCAAATTGTCCGTTTTCCTCGATATTCTCGATAAATGCAAATGCATGACACTGTTATCATAACAATGTGAAAAAGAGTTTTGAATGTTGCAAACTTATTCGAAATATTTATGTCACATGACAGCATGGAGATTATTTCATATTTGTATGATTTAAGAATCGTTAGCGGCAACAGCAACAACAACAACATATATCTTTCAAGACGTACTGACTCTTGTAATTTGGCTTATTTACAACTTTGTTGCTAATAGATTTTCCCATTACACTGATACTCATTTGTGCACTGTGCGCCATCTCTGGTAAAGGGTATATTAAGTTCGTACTGTACAGTGTTACATTTTATTATAAATATCCTTTCAGAATCATTATCTGAAACCACTTAGGAATGTTTAGGCGCGAATCTGTTTGTCTGTCCAGGTAACTTTGTGTTCACATATAGAAAGCAATTTCGTAGATGAGATTTGGTAGACTGACCATGTTTTGTGTCGAGAATAAACAGAGTTAAATTTTGAAAGTTATTTGTTTGTAAAAAAGTGCTGCCCAATAAATGCAGGACTTTTGGATAGGGTGGGATAGTATTTTGAACCTCTTTATGAATTAAGCTTTCTTCCAAAAATTATGCTCAACATTTTATGTTTAAAATTGACCGGAAACGATAATATGTTAGTTTTAGAGCATGCGGGCCTATTTTCCGGATTCCTTCCCATCGTGAAAAAACACTTTGTATGGCATTTTGTGATGAGAAGAAATGGAGAACAAAAAAATTGATTTTATAAAATTTTAGCGGGTAACATTTTAATTTTAATTATGATAAAAATAGTCGAAGAATCTCATTAGGCGATGTACAGTATTTTAAATTAGGCCTTAAACCTTTGTAACGTTTCAAAATGTGTTTTGATATATATATGATCCGGCATTCTGTTGTTGTCACTACCTAACAAGTGTTTATCGATTTCCAATCCATGTTGAAATTGCTTTGCAACCTCCAGATCCTCGTTTCATCAATTATTTTAAAAGCAAAATATTTTCTTCGTCGCCTCAGTAAAACAAGTAAAAAAATTGTATTGGTCTGTGAACGAATCTTTTATATCCATCACCGTTACCATAAAAAAAGAAATTAAACTAATTTTTTATGCTCTTTGACATTGAATGGGCGTTTTATGTTGCGCTTTATGAGTAACGACAAAAAACCGAGAAAACAGAACTTTTTTCAATTTATGTTGCACCTTTGTCCGGTTAGGAGTATTTTCAAATTCTTTTGCCAAATTTGAAATGCTTTCATTTTTGCGAACGGGGGAATCCTTACCACAAATACTACACACTCGGACAGAAGAGTGGATGGGCAAGCAAACAGAGGAAAATGCTTAGCTTATTCCGAGTTTGGCACTGGTCAAAAATGTATATACTTTAGCGGGATTTTGAAGCTTGTCTCTGGACGTTGTAAAGGTTGTGACAAAAAAGTAAAATTTTGACATGCTTAAATCGATTCTGAATTTGATGCTGATCAAGGATCTATCGACTTTATGGGGTCTCTGTAACTTCGTACGGGGCGCTGCAAACGTTTCGACAAGATAGGCATATACTCCAACCATTGGCGGCGGGTAGAAGAAAGCCGTATTTATCTGAAATTCTAAGATAAAGGAGTTGCTATAAATTATTTATCGTTCAAGTGGCGCGATGAAAAGGCGATAGACCTCAATTTAGGTATAGCTACAGTGTCGGGGTTCGGTCATGGCAGTTTTTGCCGCTTTGGCGCATTAGTACCATGCTTTGCATACATCCCTCACGAAAGTTTTACAATACATTCTTCGACAACTTTTTGTCATTACGAACAAGATTTAAGTGAAAACAAACGTTGTAGTCGCGTTCCTTTTGTGTTGAGGAGACTCTCAAAACTTTACACGGCCGAAGAATAATCTATAGCTAACAAATGGACATAGAGAGAAGGATTGTTTATAGGGTCAAAATGATTGCATATTGTGTAAAGTCTTTAATAACAAAGGCGTATGAAGTTTCTATCTATCTCAAAAAATTCAAAAGTTAAACGCATTTATAATGGGCGTGCCAAACTTCGAGCAAGAAGTAATTTCAATAGAAACCAAAGGTTTTTAATAAAAATTTGTTCATTTTTTGTTGATACATAAAGTATACAATACACTGCTATGTTATGCTTTGGAGATACATTCATTTCTCAGCCGTCACTCGTGGATTTTCTGAACACCAAATGCGCAAACGCTTTCGATCGTTGCAGCCCGAACCCAAGTACCACGTGAATTCTGGGACAACTTATGTATTACATATTTATTTATTTGTTGCTTACACATTTTGTAAATAAATTTGCAAAGAATGGATTTAAAGGCTGCCGTATAGCTTAGGTCGTACGCTCGCCCATATTGAAAACTTGAGATTTGAGGAATTGGAGGATCATGGAATTATTAGTAGCGATCCTTCGCCTACTCGGCTAATCGTAGGGGGTATGGTGTGTTATATATATTTTGAATAATTCCTATGGGTGTGTTTGTCGTTCTTATATATAGCGAACTTACAGTGACCCTACATTAGTTTACAAGTTAATAATTGAAGTTTTCAGTTTTCCTTAAGATCCGTTAATATCTCTTGTTATTGGTAACTTCCTTTTAGGTTTTTAATAATTCCAGTGTTCCCAACAGCAACAGTGTGACCTATTTTTGTAGCCTACACCACTTGTGGATCGATTCAGAATCATCTTCTGAATCATTTTCTGAATCGATTTAAGTTTGTCTGTCCCTCTGCCTGTTTTGCTTTCTTGTGTCCAATCTGCTCGTCGCAATTTTTGAGATATTTTGAGAAAATTTGATACGCTGACGTATTTCGGCTTAATGATGAAAGTTATTGAAATTTATTCGGATCGGACAGCAGCACGATATGTTCGCTTAAATGGACTGACGTCTTCGCTTTAATCAAAAATTTCGATATTTGCGTGTTCTAAAGAAAGCGACTCATAGACAATTAATATATCCAACCGTCGATTACTATAGAGGTGATGCTACTAGCAAAGTTGTTTCTATTTCTTATTACCTATAACTACATATTAATTTGTATTACCTCTATGTACATATTATAGTTCATATAACTATTAATAATTTAAAGCATTTTCACTTTTATAGGAGATACTGGTAACCAAACTCGCCCTATGTGTGTTGACCAGCGATCGCTTCATTTCGTTCCTTCAGGAAATACCCTTGTTAAAAAATCATAGACGAGTGTAGTTCTGTATTGTCTAAATGAAATTTAGAGAAAAAGCTTAGGTGTTGCGAAGTTTATTAAATGCATTTAAGGATTTATTGTAAATACGTGTGTATGCATGCATGGGAATGTTTTTATATTTGTGTATATAGCCCCAGTTGTCAAATTACAATGGTAATGTACATAATATAGAAATGATTGATTATTTCGACTTCAGTCGAATTTCATAATACCCACCACCCTTTAAGCCCTACAAGCCTGGTATGTAGCACAAAAAAATAATTTGGAAGAACGGTTTAGAAATAAATTTAATGTACTCTTTAAGAAAGGGGCAACTAATTCTTTGCAGATAATAAAAAATTACAAATGCGAGACTTAAAATGTGTTAAAATGCGGATTGCAGAGCTAATCGCGATTTCATATTTATGTCTGAAAACAGATACTCAGTTTTTGATGAGAAACACTTGCCACTTAAAAAACAATAGAAATCAATTTTGCATCGAGTCTGTTATGGTCTATGGCCTATGGCCCTTGTTTATCTAAGCTTTCCTTCTGACCTTTTACATCACTATTTATCAATTCTCTGTCAGTTTATATTACGGTAGACTCGACCGTAAATTTCTCTATACTCTGTGTTAGTTTCAATTTTAATTCGAAACTAGAAATACAAATACAATTTCACTGCACTTGCAGAAGGGGCCCAAGAAGTTTGCCTATGGTTTTAGTAAAGATTGTGGTGGGTAAACACGCAAGGAAGAAAGCATACAATCCGAAGAAGAATTCAGTCTTATTCTTGTTGTTGTGTTGTAAATGTATGTTTTTTCTTTTTTTTTCTTTCCAAGTCAATGTAATGATTCTTAATTTATTTTTGCATCATTTCCAACTCTCCTACTATTGAATTTGTCTATGGATGTTATCTCTTGAACAATTAATATATAAAAAAAGAAAAAAAAACAAAAAACAAATACAAGATGTTATGCTTAACTGATTGAAATAAATTTCTTCACTTTTTCTCTTGTCTTTTTCGTATTTTTGGTTTGTTTCTGATTTCTTTTTATTGCAGACAAGTGAAGAAAATGAAACTGCTTAACAAGCGGATTTTTTCAACTATAAGACTGAAATTTTATTTTAAACGCGGTTTGAGATCAGCACCACTTCTTATTCATATTTGGCCTACGGTTCAATTTTTCTTTCTTCCAGTATCCTCTGTGTCCTTTCTTCCCTCCGTTTCCCTTGTCCTTTGTGTATCCGTCAATGTATATATGTTTTTGTTTAAAGGTAAAAAACAAACAAAAAAGCAGTTAAAAAGAAAACTAATTAGTAAGTTTTCTCTCTTTCTTTTAAAAACTGATAAATTGCAACTTTGACTTAGTGTAAAATCAATTTGAAAGTAACATTATCGTGTACATATATAATTGTTTGAGAAAAAAAAAAAAAAGAAAAATTAAGTGAAAATTGCGTACCATAAATTATTTATTCACGCCGTCTATGGCCGTTTTTTGTTGATGTTGTTGTTTTTAAATTTTTCTCTACTTGTGGAACTCAGCAAATAGCAATATGAACAAAAAGTAATCAGAATTATGAGAATAAGACGCAGATCTCTAATTATACCTATCACTCGAAGATGGGAATCTTGTGGCATTTTCGTTACACGCGGCGTATAGGTTAAAGACTTCAGTCCAGTCCTCGCTCGTCCGTGTCTCTCTGTGTATTATTGGAACTTGACATAATTGTTTTTAGTTCATTTTCATGGCTCGGGTTGGGATTTGACTCTCTTCCAATGGCCGCTTTCATATCCATCACCCAAAGAAAAGGAAAAAAAATTTCTAAATATTTTTATATGTAATTCAAAATTAAAATTTTCTACAAATATTGAACTCGAAAATCTAAAAACTGATTATATCAAGGTGTGTGGATAGCGAACTGATAAGACTACAATTTACAAACACATTTTTGCTGTTGTCAGTGTGGTGGGTATTTGAAATTCGTTGGAACGAATATATCTCTTACGTACATTTGTAGCGAAAAGAGAATTTTTAATTTGCATAATATATGCACTCCGATCAAAAAATACCAAGAATATGCCAATCGAACACGTTACTCCATCATTATTAAATTTTATTATTGTTATTATTGTAATTTATTTAGCCAGGGAGTAAATTGTAAGAGTAAAGTTTTAAAGCACTAGCTTCGATGGCTTATCGGCTTTTATTGAAAATCGCATCCACGACCATTGAGTTGTTAGCCGAGATTCTTTGCCTACTTAGCCACTCAGGCTGCGTAATTTAGGCGCCATATATAACCAAGAGACTAGGTAATTGTTTTTGTTTTTCGATATGCCCAATCCCGTAGAGGATACCCCTATATGTGTAATAAAGTGATTACCAGAAAGAAGAAAAGAAAAACAAAGAGAAAGAAAGTGCCAGTCGTCCAGTGGATGTGTGCCCATACGATAAGTGTTACGCATTTATTGGCAACTTGTTCTGGATTTTTTCAAAATTTATGTTTCATTATGTTAATAGGTGCGACTATCATCTGTATAATAGGCACCTGGAAAATATTTTTTGCACACATTTGTCGAACGTCTTTGGCTTTGAGTTTCGACTTTCCTTGTTTAAAATGTGATGCGATTTCTTTAATGACGACAATATCCGACAAAATGGGTTGAAGCCATCCACGATGTTTTCCAATATTTCTCCAATAATCTCCCGGCGAGGATGTTTTTACTTTACCAACCTTTTTGTTTTTTGCCGCATTTTCCGCAAATCCGCTTTAGAAATTCCGCGATGTCTTTATTTAATATAAGGAAGTAATTGAAAAATGGTCCGACTCGAACTATTTTCAACAGCGTTCGTCCTTGGCCCAAAGTACGTCGGTGTACTTAATTTCATCAAAATGTCTGGGGTATATGTGTGTGTGGGGTATAAAAGGGGAACAATTAAGATGCCTTGTCAATAACAGTGCAAAACAAAGAAAAGAGTTGTGGCGTTGGCTTACTTGTGTCGTAGAAACTAAAAGTCCACTCAATATTTATCGCGAGATGCTTCCTGATACTTTTTGATTGGAGTGTGTAGAACTATTTTTTTTTCTTTGGAGTCAAACTCAACAAAAGAAAACAATTGCACGCGAATAATATACTCATGCATTTATAAATATGTAAAAAAAGAAAAAAAAAAAAAAAACAAAAAGAAAAAACTATATTAAACAATGAATAAGAACAACTTCAAGGATCCTAACTCAACTAACTATTCGCTCTTTGCACAAAGCATTTATATCCACTTTCAACGGTTTCTAATTTGACACTAAAAACTAAATTTAAAAGAAATGAAAAAAAGGCTTTAGAATATATTTTTCTTAGTGGTTTAAAAAAAAAAAAAGAAGAAGAAAAACCCATCTCAGATATCCCTCCCTATTTACAAACACATATATATCTTTTGAAGGCAATATTTTTCCACCTATATAATGTAAATATATATTAAAGGAAAGGAAACGGAGAAGAAGTCTTAACGGTCCAAATACAAAACACAAACAATCTCTGCATTTTGTTGTAGTTGTTTATATATATGTACACGTAAATACGTGCATACGTAAATACATACATACATACATACATACACACATAGATTTCTTTACATTGTTATAAGCCTTTATATTCAATTTTAATAAACAGTTATTCGATGTTAAATATTTTGCATTTTCATTGAGATATCCTTTCTCAGTTAGCTTTCGGGGCTAAATTAAAACCAAAAAAAAAAAAACCTAAGTAACTTTTATTAATTCGAATAACTTAGTTATGAGCCGACTGTCACACTTCTTAATATGCAATGTCAATGCTTCGTAAAATTTATTTGGAAAGAATTATGTCACACCCTACTTTGCCTATAGGAAATACTTTATAATCTTCACTGAAGATAGTTATGAATTACGTAATGATTTTCGTAAATGCAGTCATTACTTCTTCTAACAATTTTTAATTAAAGGTAAATGCTTATTATATCACATCACTCAATATGTTTCCTGTGTAACTAGCCGTTGCTTTTCAACTCCGTCATTCAAACGCACTTATAATGCCACATAATATTGATTATTGATCTTTTGTCCCTTTTGAAGATAGTCGATGGATATATACCAAGTGCATCCCAAAATACGGACGCCGTAACCATCTCAGCCGACTGTTGCCTCCTTGGTTGCTTTCGTCGTTTGCTGTCTCTTCAGCTGATGGCCGATTTGGTTCTGGAGCGTAATAACGGTTGCGTGTTTTACCCATTTTCACATATCGCAGAAATGAATTCATTTTATTTCGCCTAAATGGCTGAGCAGTGGTCGCGAACGATGAGCACATGCGGCACCCACTTTGAACATATCTTTCGCATGAATAAATGTTCATGGAAAATGATGGATAAACTGCCTTTTGATGTATTCATGGTGTCGGTTATCTCACACTACTTTAGTTTGCGGTCTTGCAAAACGATTTTACGCTCGGTTTTTATGTTTCCTGAAACGATTGCCGAATTCGTTCGGTCAGAGCATTCTGCAACATTGGTGACCATATGATTTTGTTTAAAAGCAGTAAAGCGTTCGCAAGTTTATCTGTTCAACAGATAAGATTCACCGTAACGTTTTCCAAGATAATGTCTGATTGTGAATG
Source organism: Glossina pallidipes (assembly GCA_000688715.1). Classification (NCBI taxonomy): domain Eukaryota; kingdom Metazoa; phylum Arthropoda; class Insecta; order Diptera; family Glossinidae; genus Glossina; species Glossina pallidipes. The sequence continues at coordinate 290,286 of KK500210.1, read as the reverse complement.
ATGTTCTTTCTAATCAAGAAGCAACATTTAATCAACCCATGAAATTTAGATTTTTTCAAAGCTTCGAAAATTACAAAACTGAGATCACTAAAACCAATCGAACTTGCAATTTAATTGTGAAAATGTTATAAACTCTTGATACATTTCCTGTAAAGGTTGGCACTGCCCAGAAATCAAAAAAGTCTGACCTGAACGGAGATGTATGATGTACTCCATAGGGCCTCCTTTAGAAGGTTTATTTTTATCTTCGTAGCATACTTTATGAAATCTTGTGAACATCGCTCGTATGAGCCGCAATGGGCCTTTATGTGCAGCGTGTAAAGAAATTTTCTGCAGGATGCGTACCTATATACCTATTTATTCAAAAATATGATGAGCTTCTGTTCGCACGATTGAAACTAACGCTTAACAGGTGCATTAAAATTGAAATTAAGGGAAATTCACTAATATATATGCCGAAGGAAGGTATTGCTGATTCCAAGTTCCAACTATCGCACCCAAAAAAAAAAAAAAAAAAAAAAAAAAAAAAAAAAAAAAAAAAAAAAAAAAAAAAAAAAAAAAAAAAAAAAAAACAACTTTATAGTTTTCGGTACTAGCGACTATGCATCCATTTTGTGCGGTTAAACAAACTAGCTACAAATGTGTTTAGAAAGAAAATTTTTACATTATTTTGAATTTAGAAAACATATTTGCGATTTTTTTTCTTGCAATTTCATTACAAATCATTTGTTGTCCTTCACTTAATCATAATGAATTGCCGCTTAAGAAGCAAAGTTCATTTTTCTATTTTCATTATTCTCGCTCATTGTGTCCTGTGTGTGTGTATTCGAGTATTTATAATTTGATTTTTACATCTGTTATTTCTGGTTTTTTTTTTTTTCGTTTTGCAAGCATTGTCCAAAGGCTTTTCTACGAACAGTGAGCCGTTAAAACTGCTTTACTTTTTTTTTTTTTCGCTTAGAAAACGGTTTCAAGAGCTGCCAACGTAAAAAGTTGCACAAATATTGACTTTGTCGACATTGAAAATCTCTTAGAGAACAGTTTACTTTTGTTTCAGCTTTTCTTCAAACCATTTCACATTCTGAGTATTCATTCATCACAATCATGACACAATGTCGTTTTCCCTAACCTCTAATCAATCAGCCGGCACCCAATACACTTTACTTTTATATTCTTCTTTTTCTACTTCACAAACCACTTGAACAACTCAAATCACTTGTTAAAGCGTCTCTTGTGTTCTTTAATGTGTGTTTTATTTTTTCGTTCTTTTTTTTACACCTTATATTTATAATAATAATATCTGAATTAAATTAATCTCAATTTAATACACTATTCTGTTTTACTCATACTTATATATATATATATATAAAATTTTTAACCCAACAATTAATGGATTTTTAAATAAAATGACTGATAAGGAGTTAAAACGTAATGAGGTTATAGCCAAACGTCCACTTAGTGAAAAGTACGAATATGAAGATACCGGTGCGATTCAAAAGATGCCAAAGGAAGAAAGTCACGAGAAGACGAACGATAATTTAAAAATACAGCCAGTTTATATAATTGATGATGAATACAATGACGATGATGATGATGATGATGATGACGATCAAGATAATTTTTCACCCGAAACGCTTCGAGCTGATACCGACTCGAGACCGCATTATGGCAGCGATTCCGAAAGTGAATCAAGTAAAGCTAAAGTACAAACGGCCTCTGGATTTAGCACGCCCGATATTTCTTCCTATGGAGGCCAGCATCGCAAATCTGTTAGTTTCGATTTAAGCGGCGATGAACGTTCAAAATCCGATTACGAATATTCTACACGTTGTTACGATTCAGAGCATGAATATAAAACGAAATCGCGTAACCGTTTACCTCGAAAGGGTATTTTGCGTTCATCCAGTCCATCTCCAAGTAATAATGCTACTTTGGAAAAACTACGACCTGACAAATTACCTCCTATTGTGCCTGCAGTAGCTAGAATTCGAGAAATTGATTCTCCTCCTGTTCAATATACCAGTTCAAGGTCAACGTCATCGAGTGCCAGTAGTGGCGGTTATCGTAGTCCGCCGCCGGAACCCGAGAAAATTCTGCTTTCTAGCGAAATTGAAAGAGAAAATCCATTCCGTCAGGCATTTTTGGATAAAAGCCAAAATGACGATGAATATACAGAAATAGCGAAAGCCATTTCAAAATTGAGGGCATTTAATAAAAACTCAAAATCAAGCTGGAAATCGAATGAAGATCTTTTATCATCCGACCGCGTTAGTGACCGCGACACCCCGAGCACAGTTATAAGTCAACAATCGAAATCAACTGAAAATCTTTTGTCGACGTTGAAAAAGCCAAAAACACCGCCGCCCATTTTACCAAAACCTAAAGTTAAAACGGCAGATTTAATGCGCAATTTCGCTTTGGACTCATTCCAAAATGCTGATGTAGGTCATGGTGGCTTTGCTGTTTTCGAGCACGATCCAAATACGAATACTATACACGAAGTTTCGAACCAAACAGCATCAGGTTCAACTGCCGCTGTGAGTCCCAAGTTGCCTGTGCGCGTTAAAACGCCACGAAGTTCTGTCAGGCCGAGAGAAAGTCCACCGCCGCCACCAATTAATTATGCTACCATGCCCAAAACATTACCCACGACCACAATCATTGGATTACAGGAGGGGCCGGAATATTTAGAAGTGCTTCCACCACTGCCCGCGACGCCATCTCTGCGTGCAACTCACACAATAGAAGAGATTCCCCCCTCTCAACGAAGGCCATCCGATTTTATCCATGAAAATTCACCAGATAATATTTTAGTAAGTGAAGATGAACATCGAAATATTTTACTTAAGGAAAATCAATTGCGAAATCAATTACGCAAACCGAGCAGCAAATCGACATACACACAACTCACACCTGAAATGGGAGCGCCTAAAGAGCCGGCACCACCGATACCCGGCAAAAGCTTCAAAGATTCGGTAAATTCCTTGATATATTTTAGAGATGGTCAAAATTTATCGTTGCCGCTTGCACTAAACCCAAAAGCCCAATCCCACTTTCCTTCGTCAAACTCTCTTAAATGTGAAAATCATTCCATTTGTGATAGTAATCTTGTACGTTCAAGTCCTTCAACTAACCAAGATTCTATCTTTTCTCATGCTGACCAGACGCGTTTGGATTTACGTTTGCCTTCGGCAGCAACAACCATAACCCCAGTTCAAGAACTCTTTTCACCCACTCAAATATTTCCCACAGCTAAAATTCTACCTGTGCAATATGCCAATCTTCCTAAACCTCAACATCCAATAACTACTTATCCTCCCTCTACAATGGAACAGGGTTATGTGTTGCTCCCCAGGGCCGTTCACGCTGGAACATCCATTGTCGGAACGGAACTAGCGTATAATGAACAACATCAAACGCCTAAGTTGCAATGCCGGCAGCAGCGTACAGTGGTGAGTGAATCTAATGTGAGCGCACATTTAGTTGCTCAACAACATTCACCAATTGCTGTTAAAACATCCGCCGTGACTAGCAATACAAACGATAGGTCCACAAATCATTTTACCATACCTTGTTATAATAATCTCAATAACTCTAAGAAAGCTACATTGATCATTCCCTGCTCTCATCCCTCAAAAAGTAATTCATTAATAAAACCTACTCAACTAGCATCGACCCTTAATGCCGCCACTTATTACGAAACTGCCGAAGAAATCTATTCGACTATCGATGAAGAAGCTTTTTATAGTAATGTGTCCTTTTTTGATTCAAAACATAGCAGTGATACTTCTTTGAATTGTAGCTCCACTGCATCACCTTTACCACCACCACTGCCACCTAAATCATCATTTAAGACTCAAAAGCTATCTGGATCACCAAATTCAACTCAAAGTGTAAAAATGCTAAAATTACGCTCACAGTCCCAACCACAGTTAAGTTCATTAGATCGAAGAGATTTGCAGGCTTTAGCTCTTACGCCTAGCGGCAAAGAGACGACGGTTTAAGTGATCCTCATACGATATTGATACTATTGACAGTTCATTTCTTTCCAGTTCCGAAATTAATCTTTTATTACAGTTTAAATTGATTTGCAAGCTTACGTATGAATGAAAAGGCAATAAATAAATTCTCTATCTCTGCAGCATCTCTGTCGTCTGTTTGTGTACAAAACAGATTTTCCCACAGATTTTTGCACAGCATGTCTTTTTTGCTTTATTAAAAACATTTTGTGGGATTCGGTTTCAAGCGCACTTCGTATACATATATGTTAACAAAAAAAAGGAAAAAAAAAAATGTTTACATTGAACAACTTTTCGAGTAATAACGTTGACCTTTTCGAATATATATTGCGTTTAGCTCAAGTTCAGGTTCCAGATTCAGCTCCCAGCGCGATGATATCTTTTTTATCTTTGTCTTTTCTCTTCTTCTCTTGCTAATGCAGTCTATCTGCCTATCAATTTATTCCTATAATTTAGGCAGTCTTTAGTAATATAATTTCATATTTTTTATACATGCTTCGTAAAAAGTTTTAATATTTTTTAAACTTACTTTAAGTTATAAAATTAATTTAATTTTATTCTTTATTTTAAGAAGATATATGTAAATATGAATATGAACGTATTCAGCTTCACTTTATTGCTTACACGCGTACAGCAGAAACATGTAGAGTGTGTGTGCGCGCGATTGTGTTCTTTTGTATCACTCCTCATGAGGTGTAACGAATGAATGCTGAGTTTCAACATAAATGCGAGCATTCACTGGGAAATTTAATAAAAATATATAAAGCAAATGTGTCTCTGCTGTGTGCGTTCTTTGATTACCTTTCCTTTAACATTTTTCTTTGCAAAAAAAAAAAAAAAAAAAATATAAATATTTTTTTACAATAAATGTAAAATCAGTTGTGTTATTAAATAAAATGAGAAACATAAGCGCTTTTGTTGTTTTGATTGCTGTTTGTATCATCTTCCTACAACGATCATTTCTCTCTCTAACAGGAAAGAAAAATTGTGCACATTTTCTGCCCTACTCACTCATGTATTAAGGTTTTTATATTAATTGGTTGCAAAGCATATATATGCCAACTATATAAAAAATTCTTTATGTCAATCATTATATTTGCTTTTTCCTCTATCTCCGCATGGCTGTTAGTTATCAAGTTGAGAAGACTATTAATTATATTATTGTCCATGTTTAAGCTTGATATAGCAATTAACTGATAGTCAAAATTTAAATTTAAAAGGCTTTTAACTTTCTCCTCATCTTAAAGTTTAAACAGCCAATTACCTAGTTCGCTGTTCATTTTAGTTTAGGTAGACTTTACTCTTTGTGAAGTAGAAACGCACTTTAATAAGCAATTAAAAAAGAAAGAAAGACTTAAACGCAAGTTAATAGTTATGTTTAAAGTTAATACCGAGTTTAGATTGTATTAATAGAATTGAATTTTTTACACTTTAATCAGTTAACTGTGTCGACCTCTTTAGCGATAAGCGAGTATACTCGTCATAGATAGAATGAAGTGAATAACATAAAATTAGGTTACAAAGAAACGACGAGAATTCATTATTATGCTAAATATACCTATAAAACGAGGAAATGTTATTAGGAAAATCGACAAGAACAGGTGGACGGATCGTAACATATATATTCGTCACACCTAGTTAACTGGTTAACTGTTTAATGCACTGCCAAGTAGAACAATGGTTAACGGAAGACATCCTAAGTTAGATTTAAACTAACTCAACTTTTAGAATCCCAGTTAACTTAATCAAACCCCAGTTGAATTTTTATTAATCCCAAGTTTGACCTCAATTATTAATTGCGGTTAAGCACAATTTTCCCATTAATGTAATTAAAGTCACGCTAGATGTTAACTTAATTAACTGTGTATTTAGTTATCAAATAATTGCGGTTAAGTTTAACTGGAACTATGTTAGATTCAAATTAGCTAACATGAGTAAATCCGAGCCCCCAAACCAATTGTCAATTATATTCATTCTTAACTTAGACTTCAATTCACTTTACCACTACCAGACTTGCCTTCTACGGATTTATATGCCTGCAGTTAATTTAACTGAGTTGAACTGTGTTCTTAATTATGGTAACCGTTAACATAACAATTTTTATTAAATAGTTATTACGTTGGACCTCAATAAAATTAATGGTTAAGTTAGATTTCTCAACAAATTAGCCGTTCACCTAAGTCACAAATACTTTAACTTCCATGTCGTAAGTTACTTAACTCTTAGCCCGAATTTTAAAGGCTCCAAATTTGGATGAGTTTCAAATATTAGAGTTTCGAAAAAACATTTGTTAAATAAAAGATTGAGAATAGAAATAATTGAACCGAAATCAATTTTAATTAGAATTTTTTCAGCAACATTTTTTGATTGACTTGTCAGAGAGAGTATGGTTTGCGCTTCACCGCAATAAATTAAAAAACAAAATTTAGTTTAACAAGTCAAAGGACAACGCCCTCCCCGTTTTTTGATGATTTTATCACATGCAAATATGAGATACTTTTTCAAACGAAGTTTTTTCTTCTATGTTAAGCCAGAAATTTTTTTTTGGTTTTATCTCTTAAAGAATTGTTCATATAAAGCCGAATTTTTTCGCGGGTATCTATTCTACCCCTTTAGTTATCGATGACCATTTTCGAAATACTATTTTTACTAACAAAGTTCTTAAGCTTATGCAGGCTTTTGTTTTACTTATTTCAATGAGCATACGGAACAAAACTGAAATTATTCTAAAACTAAAAATTCCCAGAAAGCGTTTTTTTCGGAATTTGCAGCTTGTTACTTTTTGTTTCCCAATACAAGACACTATGAGGTATCTACCTTTTTCTTTTTTTAAGAGAAGTGAATTTTTAAAATAATGAAGTGATTGTTATGGAAGCTCCCAAGCAACTGTGAGGCAATGCCTTTACTTCATTCACAACAGCAGATTTTTTTTTTTTTGAAATACGAACAGCAATAATAAAAGATAAGATATAATAGAAGTGCTCCTCACTTGTTGTAAAGATAATGAAAAACATTTAATGCAAATATAATAAGCAACACTGAAGTGACTGTATACTATGACTAACAGAGAATATTGCTATCGCTCACAGGTGAGGTGGATGTATATCATCTCTAATAGAAAATAAGGAAAGATAGCAGAAGTAGGTTAACTGATATCATATTATATATATGTATATATATGAACCATGTTTTTATCATGAATATTGCGTTCAACTGTGGTACCATCTAGTTGTGAAATGTTCATAACACTACAGTAGTCTCTGCTTAGTGCCATTCGTACATATATATAATGTATTATTATAATATATTGTTATAACACTTTTCTATTGTATTACGCAGCTAGCGATTGAATCCATTTGTATTTGCGTTTATGAATTCCCACGATGTACAGATACGAGTATCTCTTCTATTTGTTTCTCTATACTCGTGTTTTCTAATAATCATGTTTTGGTTCTATAATGAAATAATCTCGAATATTGTCTCTTGTAAATCTCTAATGAATTTTACTTTCATGTCTACATAGTAAACTTTGAATCTTTTTATAGGTGTCCCCGTCGGAAATGGAAGCAGTAACAATGACCAGAACAAAATTACCGAAATCAGTATCTGATAAAAAGCGATTTTTCGAATCTGCCATGGAAGAGCAACACAAGCCCGCACAAAAAACAGGTAATCCTTAATTTTTCTTTTGTAATATTTGATGTAACACAGAAATAACTTATTACATGGTTAGCAAATCATACAAGTGTTAGTGTTAGTGTTAGTTCGAAATTCAAATGGTTTTATAGAAACTTAAACATTCTTCAAACAGTGTTTCAATTTTATGTTTTTATCAATTAGTAGTTACACATATTATGTTTATACGAGGTGTGTCAAAAAAAGGCGATTTTTCAAATTTCGCGAGCTACGTACACTCGAATTGTCAATTTTTTTTTTCTTTTTGTTGCTATATAAGTATGGTATAAGTTCTTCACAGAAGAATGTTGCAGCAGTGAAGAAAATTATTATGGAAAAGTTATTGAGGGTGTCGGCATATCAGTTGGTCCATGCCATGCAGATTTCTCGGATACTTTGGGTATCAAATGTGTGGCTGCGAAGTTAGTTCCGAAATTGCTAAATTGTGGTCAACGAAATCGTTGCATGAGCATCGTCTGGGAACTATTGAATAACATCAACCGCGACTTAGATTTGCTCAAAACGGTCACAACTGGCGAGAAAACATGCAATTGTCCCAGTGCACCGAAGGAAGGACGCCAAGTTCGGTCAAATGTGAAGCTTTTGGTCACAGTTTTCTTCGATTGCAATCGCGGGGGGCACCTTGATTTTTTGCCAGAAGGTCGTACGGTCAGTAAGGAATATTAGGTTGAAGCTATCGGCAGTCATGGATATCGCATCACCATAATGCACCAGTAATATTTTGGCCAAAAAGAACACTGTAATCATGTTTCAGCCGTCGTATTCATACAATACCTGCAATCGAGAGATTGGTGGAATATTTATTTTCTCAAAACGTTAGGAACACCCAAGAGGAAGCTTTACTCAGCAAATAGTATATATGTATTTGTAATTACTATTAAATTTTGAACCAACTTAGGCATGGTTGTTTGTCCGTCTGTACATGTGTACGTTTACTTTTAATAAAAAAAAAAATCAAATATTTTAGGATTAACTCGCTTAGACTATCATCGTCATTTAGGAAACCAGCGATTCATCTTCAATAAGATATAGATAGTGCAATTATCGAAAATCGGAAGAACTGCGATTATTATACACAATTATAAGATACCTTACTTACATATAAAGTAGACATGAAAAATGCTGTGAACTGAGATGCTTTTATTTGGAATTTGAAGGCGTCGGAACAGGTATTCTTTAATTACATTCTTCGAATCGGATATAAAAATTAAGCGGTAAACGTTATTAAATTTGTGACAAGGAACCGAAAAGGGATTAAATACTATAAGGACGTAACAATACATAAGGGCTGATACACTTACTTATTCCCTTTTTCGTATCCAATTTAATTTATTATATGTTTACCTGAACGGATTGATTTCCTTATAAGTCACCGTAATTTCACTTACTAAGCACTCATCCAACCGGATTGCCTGTAATTCGACTTCGCTGAAGAAAACACTTAATTCATTTGACTTCTTTATCCTGTATCCGGGCAACCTTTAATTGTCATGACTCGCAATTAAACTTAAGAAGATTTTCAATCTCGTTCACTCGCTCCTATTATTATGATTTACGCGTCACTCATCACTTAGTATTTTAATCAACGTTTTTATTCAAGACATGTTATATCTAGTGAGTGCGAGTTCTTGTCTACCAACAAAACCGATTTCGTAGGTCATACCGGTTACTGCTATCTTCCTGTTTGGCTTTGCCGGTCTCTCATTCTGATGATCCCATTCGAAATCATCTCAGATCCAACCATGCCTACCATACGATTGTTAGGATCGTATTTAAAGGTATTTAGTTTATGCTTAAACTACTAAGGAATACGTGCTATAAACTTTAACCAATAGTGGAAGATCAAAATGAGCCCCTACTTTGGAAGTCACAATAGCTTGAGTCCGCATTGATTAAGTTTAATTACATGGAATTGTCGAGTTACATGGAGGCGTACATTAATGTCAATTTTACTTAACAAGGCTGAAGTGTTCATTCTTTCGTTCAGCAGATCAAACGAATCTAAACGAGTTTGTGCCCTTCCAGCGAGGGCAAACCAATTAGCCTAAGTGTATGTTCATTAGACGTCAAGGAGGGCGTGGGATTCCAGCCCGGATTGCGTAGCGCAAATAGTAAGAAGTGTTTTTGAACGCCATACAGGATTGATAATTAGGCGTCCAAACTATTGACACATACTCGAGAACGGGCTTAACCACACTTATGCATAATCTCTTTGTTACATAAGGATCGTCGAATTACTTCAATCACCGCATAATGAAGCGTAGCAAACTATTCGCTTCATTAATTGCAAGTTCTATATGTAGATTGAAGCGAATTTTGTTATCAAAAAATGACGAGACTTCTTCCTCTCACTCATTTATGTCTATAGTGGATACTTTAAATTTTTATTTCAATTTTTTTCAATATTTTTATTATTATTTTTAATAACACTTGGCTTTTGCCGAGGCCAATAAGAACGTTTATGGAAAAATTTGTAATGTTATTTCTCTAACATTTGGGATTTTTTCTCATTCTCATTCTCATTCACTTTCTCTTTCTTTTTTTTTACTTTAATAGAAAAAGTTTTTTCGTTCTTGTCCAAGGATGAAATAGAAAAGCTGAGACAAGAGGAAGAACGTAAAATAGCAACATTATGTCGCGATAAGGAATCCCGATTATTCGATGGTACCAATAATGAAAAAACTGACAAGCAAACAAGCGACGATGAAAGCAACTATGTTCGTCAAAGTATTGTTCATGATGATGACGATGATGACGATGACAATGGCGGTGTTGATGATGTTGGTTATGTAAATGAGGATGAAATAGATGTGCGTCAACGGAAACATAATGGCAGTTATAATGATAATGAACGAGTCGTAGAGGAAGATGGCAACATTGTAAGCAGTACTGTTCAAGTTTTGCGTGAAACTTATATCGATCATCAGTGCACAGGTGATGAAGCCGAAGATATAAGGTAAGTTCTAATACAATTTATAATGAAATATATATCATGTCATATAACACTGTTTTCTCTTATGCTCGTTATGGTTAAAGTTTTTAATAATTATTTTATTTAAAGTTTTTTTTTTTCTTATTTTCCTTTACACACATTTCAATATATATATTTTTATTATTTATTAATATTATTTATTTTCATCTCTAAACACCTAATGTTGCTCACTTTACTTACTTATATACACTTTATTTTTATTTTTTTTTTTGATTTCAACAATTTTCGATTGTTTTGAATTGAAAGAAAAACAAAAAAAAAAAATTTTTTTTTTGCTGGTGTTTGTGTTTCATTAGGTATTCTTGCCTTATAGTTATTATTTTTCTTTTTTTTTTTTCAACTAAAAATTAATCCGTTTGCTTTTTTTGCTTATGAGAAAATCTTCTAAAACAAATCCAGTGCACTCATATAGAACAGTGCCGAAGATTGCCGCTTATTTGCTGCTTAAGTTTCGCAATTATTTTAAAATTTGTTTACCTCTTTTTCATTTTGTCTGGTTGGTTTCCTTAAGGGTTATTTTTGCCTCACATACATAAATATTTTTCTATTTTATCTTTTTCACTTTTATTATAATAATTTTTTTTTCTTGTTTCATATCTTGAGGACATAACTTTGGCTAAAATCAAGTTTCACTCTGGTATATTGTTTATTTTTTCATTTTTCACTATCATGCTTACCACTATACCATTACCAACGTCACTGCTACTACTTCGCCACTATATCTATTTACCGTCTTTGTGTGTGTGTCTGCACGTTTGGGCGTATGCTCCCCTAAAGGACTTTAGACGAAGTTTTAATTATTATCGAAATGTAGTTTGCTTAAAAATATATTATGCATAAATATCCGCTTTATTGTCGATTGGTACGCACTCTTTATAAAATAAGGGATTTCTTGCAATCCGACAGTTGTGATTTATTGCACACATATATACAAGATTTATGAAATTTCAATGATGAACATATATACATAATAGAATTTTTATATAAATGCCGTTAATGTTTTTGATAGAAATCAAATGAAATATATTACGTTTTCCTTAAGATAAAGATATCCCGAAGCCCTTTTTTTTTGTTTTTATTTTGCTATTTATTCATACTATCTTATATAGCTATTTTTTCCAAAGTTTTTTCTTCTTTATTTTTAATATTTGTACGCATTCAGGAACTTTGTTAAATGTATTGATAAAGATTAAGATCGTAACGATTTAAATGCCTTTAGCGTGTTTTGCATGAGAGCTTCTCTATGATTTAATTGAAGTGCGCAGTGCAAATGCAATGTTAAAAAAAAGAAAACACGTAAGAAAATTATGTTGGGTCGTGACCGAATCTATTATACCCGTCACTGTTATTATAACAACAAACTCAAAAAAAAGCAAAAGCAGCTGTTATATAATGTTTGTGGGCGTGGTTGATTTTTTTTTGTTTTTGTAGACTAAAAATGGAAAGCTGTATAGTGTGTATGAAGCGGGTATGTCTCTTTTGGCGTCCATGATTACGTTCATCGAAGCAATTAACAGTCAAATGGACAGACGGCCGAACAAACATAGTCAGAACGGTTCAGATGTGATACTAATCAACATGTCGATTTTATAGTTTTTCCGAAGCGTCTTTCTGGATGCCGCAAACGTTTTGAGAAAAGAACGACATTTGAATATTGATGATGTCCTGCGGGCGTACCTTTTAACTGGTTTTTTTCAATTTCGGTACCAACCTGCACGCAAAAATTTTTAATGTTTTTGCCCAATGTGAAGGGAACAGCTCTACTTTTGCGATCACAAGAATGTTTACCACAGACATTATTAAGCGACAAACGCACATGCTTAAATCGGTTCAGAATTTGATGCTGATGACTTTATGAAGTCTCTGAAGCTTCCTTCTAACTGTTGCAAACGTTTTAATAAAATGAATGTACTCTTCATTTTTCGGTGATGGGTATCGAAAAAGAAAACAAGAAAAAGAAGATACCATAAATTATATACTAAATACAGGGTGAAGGAATGGAACTATTCTTCATTAGTATTTTTCCCATTTACGCTGTTACATGTGTTACAGGAAGTAAGGATGTTCTGTTTTAGTAGAAAAAAGAGAAAAAAAAATAACGATTTACATTTTAAAACTAAATTTTAAAAGCAATTAAAGGCACGGACGGGAGGCATCGTATAGCGTATGTGTGCTAAAAACTTGGTTTCACAGGTCTCTTGGAAAAAATGTCTACCGAAACCCAAAGTCTTTTTTCGTGAATTTCGTTATACGTTATATCGTAACATACCATAACGTAACAAAAGGTTTTCTATCTAATTGTATCAAGTGTATGCAGTTCATAACTATATTTTGCCTTTGATTATGTAAACTGTCCGAAAACAAACTTGCATTGTTACAGACTTGTTGCATAACGTGTAAATGGCCGTTGCTAGCGAAAGGGTTAAATTACACGATTTTCACCGGACATTTGTATTATATTTTAATGTAGGGCCGTTATGAGCTGAAGTCTCATGTATCCAATAAATTTTATATTCTTTAAGAGATGAAGAGATAAAGTTATGCAGAATGTATTTTAAAGTGTTACAGACTTTTTTACATAGATATTACCGGATTACAAGGAATAGTGCACCACCCGCAGTAACGCACAAGTTTCAAAGCCAAGCGGTAGACAGATTACTAAATAAATAAATAAATAAGCAGATTTTGTAAGTCTTCCTATACAACATAGTGTTGCCCAAGGGGGGGGTAGGTTAATTCAGAGTAGAATTATATAATTGAGAATCACTGTAGTAGCTATTAAGAGGAAAAGTAGACTTGAGAATCACTGTAGTAGCTATTAAGAGGAAAAGTAGACTTGATTGTTCTGTTACGTTGGCAAGGATGAAAGTTGTAGGTTTATACTGTTACCAACTTTAATAGCTTATTATCTGACGTTGTCTTGGTTTTTTTCATTGGAAAGTTACACAACTCATCTGTCTACAGAAATCATTGCAAGCACTAAAAAATATTAAAAACTTCTTTTAAAAATAAACTTTCTGTTGAAAATGGAACGATCGGAAATTCGCGCTATTATGAAGTACGAGTTCTTAAGTGCAACTACGACTCGGCGCGCGAGACGTTAATAGTGACAGATAGCTAGCAGCATTAAATTGGTTCGCCAAATTTCATGCAGGTAACTTTAAACTCACGAATGATCCTTGCAGTCGGCCAACAGCAAAGCTCGGCAATGACGAACTAAGGATCACCGTTGTATCTGATCAATCTGATACTGTCTACGCACTGTCGTTGTCAAGCAAACAATATTAACATATCTTCTTTTTCATGATTGTTTCCAAAGCAACACTTGCCCCTACTTTCATTCAAAGCTGCCTAGAGCATATAGGATATGTTTCTAAGAAATTCTATGTGAAGATAATTTCATAAAAAAATTTTATTTTTTCAACTAAGGGCTTTTATTAGATGTAGCGGTAGTTCTCCATTTTTGTAACGATTATATTCGTTATATTTTAAGGAGTTTGTAATGCAAGAGTATCTTTTCTCCAACAGTAAATCGAATTAAACGGTTCGTATTGCTCACGATATGCAGTTAGTTTGTTAGTTTATGCCAACCTTATTTAGTAAATCGTTTCATAGCTATTTCGATCTTCCACAGTTAAGTTTTGCTTAACTCATTGTTTTATACGGAATATAGTGAATTTGTATTGAATCGTTTTCATTCAAACACTATTTGTTATCATAACTGCAAAAACAAAATCACACGACTTTAATATCAATAACATTTTATATTTTGAGTTCTTTCTTTTTTTTTCGTTTTGTCCGAAATTACGTTGAAGTCAATCCCCAGGCTTTCTGCCTTAGAGACCAATACGACAGCTAATTCACTGGCAGTGTCTCTGTTATGTTTAACTCGTAACTCATTCCATTAGACGATCTACAGATGTGCGTTCATGTATAGCACTGAAATTTTATGAGTACAACACCAAGAAATTAGTATCAAAATATATATGTGTGTAGACGTGAATAGTTTAAATCGATAATGACCCAATGGTTACTAACACTTTTTCTACTTTAATGTAAAATTTACCTGAATCTATTGCATTTATATTCATGTGTTGAATATTTTGCATAAACAGTCCACAACAGTTGTTGAATAAATATTGCTGTTGTTGCCCCCTGGGCAACAGCATCTGTTGAATTGAGTTGAATAATTTAATTATTATTATTTTTTACTCTTTTTTTTGCATTTTTCATATCAAGTAATCTTGACTTGTATTTGTTTTATTTATTATTCTCGGGGCAATTTAAATTTATGGCTTTTGTGTGTTCTGCTGCATGTGTGCGCCTGACGCATCCACACAAATGCCCACACACAGTAAAAAGTTTTGAATATTGCAATAAAGCCGCGTAATATTGCGAACAATTTAATATTACGCTAATGCGAGCATTTATTTATTTAATTTAATTTATGGAATTATGAAATTAACGAAAATTAATGACACGAACTGTTTCTTTTAAATGAAAAAAGTAATATCTTTATACGAACTTCTAATCGACGCTGGGCTTTAAATGGATTAAGCTGCATCTTGATTATGGACGGATACAACTAACATTGTTAAGAGAAATCAAGTGAAAAAAAAGATATATTATGGTTGCGTGGATGTGTGCAACATCCAGAAGAAGAACTTGAGATAGACCCATTTTTCGTTACTCCGATCGATTCAGAAAGTGATTCCAAGTTCGTCTGTCCGTCAGTCCGTTTTATTGTTTTGATTTAACGGAATAAACTATTGTCAAGTTTTCAAAAAATCAGTTTTGTTGATTGCTTAATAGATGCTTTGCCTTCTAGCATATGTGGAAAAAAATTCATTACTCTGAAATTAGTTGTTCTTTAAGAAATTAGAGCTAGTTCCCAAGCGCTACGACCATAATACTTGTGTCAAATGAATTGCACATGAAAAGTTAATGTCTTGTCATTATGATGTCTATATCTTAAGTACATGTTCTAAAACTTTAAAGGCATTTTTCACGGAACACAATTTTTCAAAATGGCACTTTGCGCAACAATTTAGGATTTTTTCGATAAATTAAGTTCAATATTTTTTATTAATAAAAGAGTGCTTCTTTCTTGGTCAAAAATTGCACCTTTTCGCTCAAACATTCGCCATTTAAACAAAAGTCAATAGCTCCAAAAGCCCCTACGTATGTCTCTAGATATAGAGATAAAGATTAAACATTTTTTCTTTTATAATTTAAATTTAAGCGAAAAATGTCCCCAGAGAATGACTGCGGCGCTGCCATTTATTAGTAATTTTCAAAAGTACATTTATTAATATTTTAAGATATGCTTAATAAGCACCTCAAATATATATCCTAAATATGTCATACCTTTTTTTCGATGCAAAAAAATGTCCAAAAAAATTCTTTTCTTGAGCTAGCCTGTCCGCTTGCCTGCCTTGTTCGCTTGTGGTCAACCTACAAGTTGCAATTTTTTTTGAAATATGGTACCAAGGATGAATCCCACTGGCAATCGTTCGGATCGGTCCACTTTTTCGGGCACTTTGCATATAGCGCCTTGTTTTGAAAAGTCGTTATATCAATAATTTTATTAAGCGAGGTGGCGTAGGGTATTTAATGGTGGACCGTCGCTCACTATAGCGTTTTTACTTAATTGATTTTATTCCCCCCCCCCCCCCTTTCTTTTTAGCATTTTCAACTTTTTTTTGAAAGTGAAACCTCTATGCTTCTAAATTTATTTTTTTGTTTATGTTGTGTTTTGCGAATTTTCAATCCACTTTTCTCGTTTCGTTTCTTTAGTTACAAATTGTGAAAAATACGTAAAAATGATGTGCTTTCTAAACTGATCTTGGAACCTGTTTTCTTCAAAGTTTGCATTAAATTATCATCTTCGAGTCGTAGGATCTTTTAGTTTTACTACTTCAAATTGAATGAATGAATGGGCGAAAACGAAAAGCAGCACCTAACCAATCTGCCAGTACTGAGAATTTTCTTCAGTTTCTGCACTTTTTAAAGAGACACAAACATTAGAATGCAGTTATAATGAGAATGACCAAGTGTTTCATGTGGATAATTTTCAATAATGATTAATTTTATTTAAATATTGTTTTGCTTATTTTGCATCGTTTGACTCTTTATGTTTGTGAGAGTTGTATGCGAGTTATTTTAATTTGATTATGTCATGTCCAGCTAATACTTTTTAGTTCCAATTTAAATATTTTTCTTCTATTTTTTTTTGCTTTTTTTACCCTCCCTATTACACCTTATTTTACAGGAATCCTCTGGAAGAAATTGAAGCAGTATTGAAAAGTTAATAACACACAAACACAGTAGTTATCCGTTTTATTTACACACATATTCACTCACAATATGAATAGCGTAGAAAATGCATAAGTCTGGCATATAATATGTCTGTTATAATATATATTTATATATTTCCATTTATTAATATATTTCTATAAAAAAATTTTCATACACCCTACATATAGTAATTTATTCACGTCTCGAATATAAATTATTTTTTTGATAGAATTTTCATTTTATAAAAAAAAGGCATAAGTTAATTGCTACAAAACCACGGCATACAGCATTTGTATAATTATCACTTAGTAACTAATATCACTAAGTACGAATGTGTGTGAATGTTTCGCACTGTATTACGTATAATGACAAATATTTAAAAATCCTCTCTTTATGCCTCGCGTCGATATACTTTATCAGAATGCAATAATTAAAAAGTAAGAAGAATTCCTAAAAATTCTAAATAATATTACCCAAGATAATAATTAACAAAAAAAAAAAAAAGAAAAAAATCGATTAATTTATTAACATACATAAATTTCATTGGTATTATTAGTTTAAATTTGTTATATTTATCAAATATAATTGTACATACATAACATATACACATTAGAATAATTTAAAAAGCAAATATGAAAACTGCCTTCGCTTTAGGGCGAATCTAGTTCCCCATCACCTAAGTTAATTATCGACTAAAGCGAAAAGGAATGTGAAGAAAACTGCTTTTAGAGATTAATTCGTGATTTGAGAACGAGAAGGGAGTGAGCTTTATTGGGGCGTCACCTACTAAAATGCTTGTGAGAGGTTGCCTAAATTTAAATTTTTATAATTTCATAAATGAATTGAACACGAAATCTAATCTCTCTTAGAACACTTAAAGGAAATTTCACTTTAAAGCCAAGTCACTTTGAGATATTGACAATGCTGTTTAGCTTAAAGGCGAAGCTCAACGAATAGAAATATCACAGGCGGAGCACAAAGATTTCACCTACATATTTTATTATACCGATATACGATCGATTCATTCCGTCTGACGTCTGCCCATATATTGTTCAATCTGCAGGTCGCAGGTTTTGAGATATTTTGATGAAATTTTGTACCCTGGAATGTTTTAATGTAACGACGTAGGTCAATTGCAGGTGGCTCAGATCCAGATCACTTTTTCGATCACTTCCCATATAACGCGATATTTTGATAAACTGTCATAAGAGAAAATATAATTTTCAGAATTTGGTGACAAAAATCACTGTCCTCCTGCCGTTTGCGTGTACCTACGGAAAATGAATCTTTTATATGCTAAATAGGTATAATTTTCAATAATTCATGACGAAAATTGGTCCATAATTTAACCCACATAGGTCTATTTTTTGAATACCACCACATATAAGCATTCTCAGCCAACGCCAACTTTTGTATATCAAAAAGGTCTAATTGTTAATGTCTTCTTATGAAAATTTGTTCGTAATAGTAATGGTAAATGGTAAAGATAACCATATGGGCAGCATTTAAAAATTACGCCTAAACTATTAGGATACTTTCCTGAAGGTTCTGATATGAAATGTTCGGTTTAGGCGACGTAAAGCACTAAAAAGACGTATTCAGTCTTGGTAGGTTACAAGCTATTCGTGCCAAGTAAGTTTAAATTTTCCGATAGTTTTCTGTTCTGAATTAAGCTCAAATTCCATCTATAGAAAATTAAGTTCGAATACACATATGGGTGTCGAACATCTTTTAGCAGTCCATCAATTCCTGCAAGATCCAAACTATTATTATTACGTATACATACATGTCCGACTTCTTGGATTTAGAGCATTTTCAATCTTAATCTTTGCAGTACGCAATGTTACAAAAATATATTATTATAAAAAATATATTTATTTATATATATATTTTTTTTTACTGGATAAATAAAATATAAAAACAAATCTTGTTCAGCTTTTACAAGCATTTATGGCAAACTTTTCAGCCAGATATTAAAGTCCTTTCGACTATTACCGACGTCTATAGCAGGCACGGGCAATGGACGGGCCGCGAGGTGGTCGAGTTTTGTACGTTCGATTTGTAATTGGAAACTTTTGGAACGGGGCGGAAAAGAACGATGCAGTTAAGTTACAATGTGCGACAATTCCAAAACGAATGGGCGTGTGGGTTGACAAAGCCAAGTATTTCTATGTCTTTTATTTTCGTTGCACATTTGTCTTGTAGATCTCTGTACACAACTTCATCGTCACGTTCAAGAACATCGAGAATGTTAGCCAAGTTTTCGCCTTTCGCTTTTGTTTCACGGGAAAAGATGATTAACAAAGCAAAACGGGCAGTTGAAAAGTGTAAAAGCCTTAAAAGTAAAATGGCAAAAATGTTATAAATTAAACCCCGAGAATTTGCGAAAAAAAACGAGATATTCAAGGTTGACTTAGCATTTTTTACACAAATCGACGCAAGATAGATACAAATGTATAAGGAATCTCTCCCTCTTTTCTCGGAATTCCATTATCCAAAAAAAAAAAAAATATGATTCACTGTATAATTTATTTCATCTCACCAGTTCTAACACACGATTATTCTGCGGTGATGGGTCTAAACTAAACTTAAACTTTACACTTTTTCTGTAAATTATTTAATGAAGTATTGTACTTGTATTAAGTAATTCAACAATCAGAGAGAAAAAAATTAACAACATTTTTATATAAATATGATTAAACTACAATTTTTATAACTACATTTAAAGTTTCTTAACTAAGTAAAAGCTTATAAGTGAACAATAAAAACTTGAAAATTTTTCTCGATTCCTTGACTATATAAAGCTGTCAAAGGAAAAAATTTCACTGATGGATGTGAGTTTTTTGAAACTTTTTTGCATACGTTTCAAGTTTGAATTTTCTAATTAAATATTGCGATCTTAAGGCGTCGAGCAAGAGGTTATCACGAACGATCGCGATTACTCCCCATGTAACAGTTTAAAGACTAAATAATAATTCTCTTAGTTTTTGAAAAAAAGGCGAAAACTGAACGAAGAGCTTACATTTAGAAGGAGCCATATTGGCCATATTGGTATTGCATAAAGTTACCGGCTTACAACCAAAATGTACCCCGTTTTGTTTATCAGTTCTGAAGATAGATAGACAAAATTAATTGGTTTCATTCCAAAAAATCGATTTTCGTTTCATATAATCTTATCCCATTTACTACTACATATAAAATCCATTTTACAGACCCAAAAAATTAATTAACCACCTTTAAGGTATAATTCCATTCTATCCCCTATAACAACCTTTAAGAAATGTCGGAGATTTTAGTATTTACTCCTCCTGCCTCTCTTATGCGAGTGATTTATTTATTCGAGCACAATTTAGTTAGAGAAAAAAAGATAACGCTGATATGTCCTTCTTGTTAACCTAATGTGTGCCTAAGGATATTTATAATGTTTGTTTGATTTCCAAAATTTCCTAATTTTTCTTAGATCAAATCCATTCGGACTTGTGTGATATTGCGTTTATACTGATGATGATTTCAGTGATTTTGTCAAATCATTTCACTTGAAATCGCTTAGATTGCATTCCAATCATTATGTGAGTAATTTCAATCTAAACGTGTCCCAATACTTAGGCAAGAATTTAATTGCATAGAAAAGAGAGTCTGAAGGGTTGCCAACACCTTACCGCACAAATGGCGGCAAACTCAAATCTTGCGTAAGTTTTGGGGCACCCTATAGAAACATATATATTTTTTTTGTGTTACATATCAACATAAGGCGAATAGTGCAATTTGTAGAAGGATGGAAAAGTTCCACAAAGATTCCAATGGAAACGCATTGGTATGCGTTCCCCATTAACATTGCAATCGTTGAGAATATCATTCACTGCGATGGAGATTTAAAAGTCAATTTTTTTAGGACTTGGGATTATCTTTCTTTCTTCAGTTTTATTACGTAGAGCACAAAAGGTGCGAATCGATGAATTTTCTTAAAAGATTCATGGAAAATTTGTAGTTTTATAATAATAAGATCGTCCGTATGGAAAATTTGTATCGAATTTTAAGCCCTTGGGATTGTTCTAACTTTTACATTTTAATCGATTTTATGGTTATCGCTTTCGAGACAACACACTAGCATCACATGTTGAGGCCACTGAACAATACTCTGCTAACCACGTATGCTTGGGATTTAAAAGCACAATAACTGACTGCTGCCTATATACATTACTCACGGCTGTGCTGCGCCAAGCGACTGTCGTCTACATACGGCAACCGTCGCGAAAAGGTTAATTAACGCATTACCTACCGTGTACGCATTTCGATGAACTTCACGTAATGCCGTTGTGCAAGATGTAGCGAGATAACTATTAACTTTTCATTTCGTCTCAAACAAGCAAGATCCACGCTCTCTCTCAAATCTTGATTCAATGAAACTTGTACAGTTTTAAATAGAATGATATGCGAGGTTAGGACGGGCTATATTTGTAACTTCGGATTATATTCAGGAAAAGGCGGTAGTTTGCAGAATACAACTTTTGCAATAACATAAGTTTAGCGAAATATTTCTATATAGAGTGAAAACGACAATCTGTAATACCGTTAGGATGAATCGTACGCTACCTGTCATGCTAAAGCATATAAAACTGAATGCATATGAAGATATACAACGGAAAGGACAACGTGGCAACATGGAAACCCAACAAAAACAAGAAAGTCGTAATGATTTCAACAATCCATCAGATTTTTGATTATTTCGAATTTCACCCACTGCCAGGAGACCTTTTCTTGCAAACATTAGCGGTACGTGATGGATTAATAAGGAATTGAATCCTGCGTGAGGTTTATTAAAGTTGAAATGTACTCTCATTATTCTCCAGAAGAATGGTTTAGTTTGACGAATTTTTTATTCCATTAAAAGAAATTGAAACTTGCTCAGCCTTTACCAAGTTGAAAGTAAAAAGATATATTTCAGGAAACGTACATTGTATCTTCGAATGAAAACAATCGATTTTTATGACAATCAGTATCGAAAGATACGTTTGTTCCCTTCAGGTGAACAAAAAATGTGAGCATTTTGCAAGACAGTAATTAATTATATGAATTGAAAATAATTTTGTTACTAGTTAAACGAAGTCACTGAAAAGGTTATGCGGCGAAATTATAGAGCTAAATTTGATAAAAATGTCTCCCTAGAAAATTGAAGGACAAATAAGTTAAATGCATTAATAGAAAAGTAATGGAGCAGAATTTTTACTCGACTCCACTTTCTTGTTAAACTTTCCCGTAGATTTTTAATAGCAAATAAAGACAATTAAATCTCTTTTCAAACGATGGCGGCGATGGTTATAAAAAAAAAAAAAAAGTAGTAACAATTTGATGTATGGAAAATTCGTTGCACAATCAGTGCAACGATAGAGAAATATTACTATTAAGGAAGCCGAGCTGGTATTAAATCTTGCATTTCATGTTATTCTATTTCCGTTTCTCGTTACTTTGCTGGTTTGTGCGTTGAAAAAAGGCAAAAAAAAAAGAATATTTAATTCTCCATAAAAAATGATTTCTTTTTTTTTTTTTTTGCGAGTTTCAAGTGATTCCTTTGAAAATTCAATTTTATTGTTTTACGAAGTGGTGTTTTAACAAACTCCGCAATTTAACAATTTTGTTGTCGTTTTCTACTCTCTATCCTTTTCTGTTTTTTTCTGCGTACTTTAATTCTTTGTTTAACTTCCGCATTTTTAGTTTTAACCAAATTTGCGTTTCACTTAAGTGACTTGTTTTTGAATTTTAAGATTATTTGGACGTTTTTTTTTTTATATTTCTCTAAAGGGGATATAACAGATTTGGCAAAGAATATACGACATAACGTGATATAATTTATATACACAAGTTTGTTTTGGAGGCAAACGTTTAAAGGTGTAATCGACATTCCATCAAGAGATAGACAAGCAAGCAGATTTGATTAAATGCTCACCTTTACTTTTATGTACGCGTACGTATGTATATAAAAGGATTTCTAAAGTCTCTTTCAAAGTAACGCATAGCGCTACCGATTTGTGGATGTCTAAGTTGGGGAAAGGTCTTTTCTACTATGACTTTTTATCGGACATATGGAGCTTTGTAAGCGACGTGTACAAGTAAGGAAAACTTTTATTAAAGGACTTCAAATGATGACCAATAGGCAGGACAAGCATGTGCGAACTGAAAATGCTTAAAGGAAATGGAGTTGAGTGTCCTTCAAACAGTAATTTATCGCAATCTGAACGAACATTTGTCTCATCAACGGACTTGTCCAGGCATCGTTGGGTACAATTTGACTGACGCCCGACAATTTACCAGAAAATCGAACAAATTTTTTCACCAGAAACCGTATTTTAAATGTCAATCACTCACTATACTTACTTGATTTTGCATCGTCTGATTTCTACCCAAAAGAAAACCGAAATGGAACGCATCTGAACGGGTTGGATCCATGCAATAAAGCCTCTGCCAGCCTGTATATAACTACAACGCGATGCTTTAATGCGGTTTTTATATGTACGATCGCTGGAAGACCGCATATTTTTGGCACTCAAGCCAAATTGATTTCGTGCACCAACTAGAAGGTGCTATTTTGGAAAAGGGCTTTAACGCTAATCTTATCTCGTTTTTTATACCAAATCCTACCAAGAGAACCCTGAGAATCACTATTTTTTAGATTCGCTTATTTATCCAAATAAGCTATATATCAACATAAAATATACACGGGCCAAGGGTCAGACTTCGAAAGATAAGAAAAGGTTGACAAGCTTCGCGTAAACTTTGTAGTTTTGAAATCCTCAAGACATTTCGGTCCCTAATTTTGTCCTCCTTTGAATCTTTTTTGTCCACGATACGGGATGCCTTTCTAACTGTGAGCCTGTGAGGCACGCCATTACATCCGTTATAAAAACTAGAAAGATTAATTTCATAATAATCAGAGGATTTAAGTTCAAAGTTCACATGTGAAACCCACCTGTGGCGATCAGCGTGAAGTACGATCGGATATCGATTTTGTAACTTTTGTTTGCCTATCAACCCCGATTAAATGTAGACTACGTCTCGTAAAACTTGTCTAGAAAAGTGAACTTTATATCGAAGTGACGTGCCGGATAGCTGGCCGCAATTGTTTACGATTCGTTTATAAATAATGCCGAATACATGGCTATGGTTTTTATTTTGTTCAACTACTTAGGAAGTCTTGTTAAAGCGTACCGTCTAGTTTCAAGCACATATGATAGGCACGATGCGAATGCGATATCAAAATAGTCGGCCCAAACAAAATAAAGTTTTTCCTAAATTTACTCTTTATTTTTTGCTGAGATATTTATCATTTTCTCTCGGGGACGTATTGCATATTAGGCGTCTCAAGAAGACATCCAAAATACTATGCTCAGGTCACTGGCATTTATTGCAACATTTATTGCTTCAATTTTTAAAAAATTGAAAAATTACATATATATATATATATGCATACACAAACTTACGATGAAGAAACGTGTACATGTGTAAGTTTGTGTCAGAATAAGAAAAATAAAATACAAAGAGTATTTTATGTATGCATTACAAAGGATGTTCCAAACTGCTTCGATTTTTCAAATTTTTCTTTTTTTTTTTGGTAAATAATTTGTCTTCATCGGGCGAGCGAGATTTTTGTTTTATTGCAAAACAAATGACGGGATAGTTACATATCTAGGGAACGATTAATATCGAATGACTTAATAAGGGAAATAGTTATTTATTTATTTCGTAACAACAACGCTTACAAAAGCCAAATCCTTTCATAGTTACACAGTACAACTACTTTACAGTCCGCGAGTACTTCCATGGTTAAACTTCTGAATCTGGCAAATCAATGTCTGTAAGATACAAACCTTTTATGAATAAAATACCATTGCCAATATGTGCCTATAGATTATGCGAGGTAAAAGAGACTAAGGCCAATTGCAACAGGTCTAAGGTTTGGTGAGAGATTGTTCCAACAACGGGCACAGAGTACAACGAATTACTTATCAGCGATTGAGATCGCTTTGGGGTGGAATGACTATTTGGGGATTCCTGCTAGAACTGTCAAATTGAAATCATCTGTAGAGGAAGTGGGGAGATTGAAATTTTATGACTTTGAGGGATAATCCGAGCAGGTTATCTTTAAACGAGAAATTTAAGAAAGGTCGAGCTCTGAGACGGATATTATAGATAATCTCTAGCAATCTTATGAATAGTTGAGTTTAGTTTAGCAAGATTACACAGAAGGCATCCAGTAAACACTTCAATATAGTTATTTATATGTGACATTAAGGCAGTATGAATGCGAGTCTAAGATTGATGCTGATTGCTAAGTAAAGATTTAGACTGCAGAGCTTCCGGAAAATCAAACAAACTTTTGCGTGAATAGTATCCATATGCAGGCTAAAGAGAGTGCAACTTGTTATCAGATGTTATTCCAAGACATCGCATAGACTCCGCTAATTCAATATACGTACCACATATTTTTGATATTAAGAGTGTCTAGGGCGATTGAAAAGAAGATTTTTAATTGACTCGCCTTGGCAGAAAAGAATATTCATTGGCAATGCAATATTGTGCCCCCATCCTATCTTCGCTGCATGGGTTAAGACTTTTTGCCACAAAAAATTTAAAATCGTCTCACAAAAGCTACATTCCTTACATTTGTTTTGGGACGTCCTGCATATTTATATATTTACAAGTGTATGGCTTTTTTATACTTTATTCAAATAATGAAAAATAAAAAATTATATATAAAACATATCCATTGAATGTTATTAACTGAACGGCACATGGGAATGTGTGTGATTACACTTTCACCTTTAAACTCTCAGTAACTAACCAACGCAAAAATCATTGTCATCATCGATCAAAGTATGTATAGTAGAACTAAAAAAAAAAAAAAGGAAAGGAAAGCCCAAATCTAAGATTTTAAGTCGTTAAAAATTTTCTAATTTTTATTTTTTTTTATTTTTTTATTTTTACACCTCTACACATTCACACATATACACACGCATACAATTTTATATGATAAAAAAAAACGCATTTGTGTTAAACAAATGTTATAAAAAAACATTTTACACAAACAAACACCTTGAACTATTAAATCATGTTATTCGATCATATCAACAAAAAAAAAAAAAAAAAAAAAAGTAGAACCGTAAGTTTAGCCAAAAATATTACATCGAATGTCGTTGATGCTGTTGAGAATAGTGAAAAAACACAAACTTTACAAAGCATGAAAGCAGCAGAATCTAAGGAAATGCAAACAACAAAAGACCTTAAAGAAAGTCAAGAAATTAAACATGAAATTGCATCGTTGTCATGGTTAACGTCATCCTTGCCGCAATCACCGCCTTTGGTATTATCATCAAAAGCTAAAGAATCGTCAACGCAAGCAACACAAGTCAGCTCAGAGGCGATGACTATTGTTAAGAAACCTTCACTATTACCGAAACCGAAAGTTAAAGTTATAATACCACCACCAGTCCTCTTACAAATGCAACAGCAGCAGCAACAATCAGATAATATTGCTGTTGTTCCTTCACTAATGGCATCAACGCCAACAACCGCATCAACTAGTCGTATACCGGTGCGTACCGCAAATGGTGAGAAACGCGCCGTGCAAGTTGCTTTCTCCGAAGAGTTTACTTCCTCTCCCAGCATCACTGAGTCAGATGCTATCAAAAGCAAAGCTATGATAAAGTAAGTGAGTGTTATGTAACTTATATTGTCTTCCCTTTACAGAAAATAAACAAAACAAAAAAAGAAAACACGGTATAATAACTTTTCGCTCAAACCTCAGGAATTTCTTATTGCAAAGAAATAAATTTCTTTGTTGTTAAGACAACAAGAAAAATTGAAGTAAAATGGAAGAGTGAAATCTACGTATAAATGTATATTTAAATATATACTTGCGGTGGAAGAAGAAATGCTTCGAATAGCTTCGCACTTATTTACACCATCTAGTGACCCGTGTCTGTTCAAAGCAGCGGACATTTTCGCAAATCGTGAAATTAAAGCTCAGTTCAATATATTATTTATGTAACTGTTTGAAGGTTTGAAAGAATTACCCGGTTCTCTTCCAGCAATAAATCAACAAATAAATGTAACCCAACGTCAGATCATGAAATTTTTCCTCTAATTTTAAATTATTCTTATTATACTTTTTATGATACCTTTTAGTTAGTTACCCTATCTACTCCTCACTAAAGATAAAATGTTTAACTTTTGCACTTTGTGTTGTGTCGAAAGTTCAACGGATTCATTCGATTTCATTGCACTTTAATTAGGTAACCTATTATGCCAACGCGTTAGCGAGCTTGTCATAGCGAAAGGTATTTTAAAATGTAAATCGACTGTATTTGTTTAATTGAGAAACCCTTCCTCATGTAACGGTTATAAATTATATTTTCGCATTGCTTCGCTAATATTCGCTAAAAAAAAGTGAAAGCGTTTATATAAGTAAAAGTCTACTATGCTTTAAATGTTATTCATTAAAATAAGAAGAACAGCGAAAAAAAAAGAAAGAAAGAAAAACCCCAAAGGTAATATTATTACTTTTAGGCACCCATTAAACATTAGCAAGCATTCTGCAAGTTTTGCTTGTTAAAATGCTTAAAAATTTTCTGTAGTAATTTTTTTCTGCTATTTTCTTTGTAGAAAGAGAGCTTTTTACGATTGTGTATGTGTGTACATGTTTATGTATTTCCACATAAAATATAACGTTGGCACGCAAATCCTTATGCAATCATATACTTTTTCTTCTTTTTCTTATTATTTCTGTTATCACTTTCACCACGCAACACATTTTATTTCACATTCTTTTTATTTTCCTTTCTGATTTACTTTTTTTGGTGTTAGTAAAAATTTTTTCTAAATAAATCTACTTTCGCCTAATAAGTAAGGCGTTTCACTTGTAATTCTGTACCCATTACTAAAGGTGGAACGGTATACTTATTTCATTCATTACTATTACGAATATTTGAATCCAAAAACTTTTTTCATTTTTCAAAACTTCCTGGTTAAGTAAATTTTGAAATGGCGAACTTAGAAACCCGTAGCTTGTCTCAGCATGAAATCAAAGGCTTTGACCAGGCAAATCCTGGGAAGACCACCCTTGTTCGCACATAACTGTGCGTCTGGCCCGTTGCCGTGCATAAGAGGACCATCAAGTGAACTTTACTCCTACCCGTTCGCCAGGGTGTAGATTGGAGAATGTTGGAGAGTTTTGACTAAAGCCGATATCCTTAGATGCCAGTGCTTTAAAACTTTAGTCTTAGAATTTATTTCTCTGCCTAAAATTAACAATAACACTAATAATAATAATAATAAAAATAAAGAAAAAACCTGAAAGAAATTCTAGCATAATGTCGTCAAGGGGCTTAACGTCACGTATTCAACCAGAAGTCATCAAAACCTTGCCCTACGGGATTCGCGAAAGCGTAATGTAGAACCGAATAGAGCTTTGCTCGGTTTCACAATTGCTGTCAGGTTTATATGGGTCATTGTGTTCTTTCAAAGTAGACCTCAGAAAATAATTCTATGGTCAGTGTCTGTCATTTTCATATCTGATGTTCTATGAAGAAATGTACTTCAAGTAATATACCGTTGGCGATACTTTACGTGTTAATGTTGTATTCGCATAAATTCGCTTTACCAAAAATAAACAATCCTCCGATTAATAAAAGACCACAAAAAATAAATCTTCTATGCTTTATATAAAGCATAGAATTTTCTAAAGAAATGTTGGAAAGGGTGCACGAATTAACGAAAGGTTTTGAACGACGAACGTTTGCTTTGTCACATCACATCTCCTTTGCGCAACGCTTGTCCTTGCATCCCATTACGAAACTTGGAAAAAATTTGAGATTTTTATAAAGGTATGCTTTCGACCATTAGTGTGGGTGTACAAGATTCGCGTAAAGGCGAATATTTTTGTTTTTTTCTCGGTTTTGCTGTCTATTTTATTTGTTTTCTTTTTTTTTTCTTCTTGATTTTCTTTTAATTTAAGCTTTGGGTGTAAGGTAAAACAAAAAACAAAAACAATCATTTAAAACAATTTTCTTAATTTCATAAAATCGTGTTAATTTTTTTTGTTTGCTTTTTACCGTTATAAACATTTAGTGCTGAGAAACGTGCCTCGTGGCGAGCGGCTCGTTTGCGTTCTTTGGAAAAGGGCGCCGTTGAAGCTCAAGCCGTTATACAAAACATGACCAAAATTGCGGATGATTTATTAACTGATAATCCTCAACCGGAGGTTGGTATTATTTACATGATTTATTTTCTTTTCAAACCTTTTTTTTTTTTTAATCTTTAAAAATGGAAATGTGTTTTATGTTTTTACTAATCATTGTTGGGTTTTCTTACAAACAAAAGTAATTTGCTTTTGGATTAGAAAATAATATTTTAGCTGTTATTGTAGTAAATGCCAGTACCTTTAATGAATTACTTTACTAAATACTTCCACATTTTTTAATAAAAATCTATATCCCACATAATAACATGCACTAACCAAAAGAAAAAACAGAACTTACAAGAGCCTGCCTACTCTTGCCGACACATTACATTCATCAATCCCGCTTTTTTCGTGATTATTTAAAATTTGATGCTTCGTGTGCCGTAAAATTGCTGTAGTTTCTTTTTTCCTGGAATATTTCGGCAAAAGAGAATTTAAAAGAATCCTTGTGTCTCGTTTAGTAAATTGATCTGCGCTAAACTAATTTTTTTTTCTTTGAAAATTCAATCGTTAAATGACTAGAGATTGTCAATACGTGCCGCTTTTGGTTGGAAAAGGTTTTCAAACATTTCCCTTTGCTGATGACAAAAAATAATTGCAATCGGCCTCTATTGACCTGCTCGCTTAGCTGGTAGCGGTTTATAGTTTGAAAGAAAGAATTTATTTATTAACGATCTTTAAATGGATGAATGGTTGGCGTATAAATTATTTATAAACTTGATATTATGCCAATTTTCGAAAAATTTCCTTATTACAAACGACAGTTCTATACACTAAGAGCCAGTTGCTTTAGAAGGATGTTCTAGTTTCCTTACTACCTTGTGCTTAGTTCTCCTTCGAATCTTAATTTTTTTTTTTTTTTTTAATTATCATCTCTTCACTTACTTTAAGGCCGGTTTTAAAAATTTGGCGAATTTGTAAAAATGAACGTCTTCTCCACAATGTAAACCCATGATATAGTGCTAACCATAGAGTATGGCGTATCTAGTTGAGAAATATCGACCAGCCTTGAATGAAGGCGTTTCACTTATTACCATTAAAGTTTTCAAATTAAAACTTGTTTTATTGAAAATCTTCGTTAAACTTCCACTGATCTGTATAATCATTTAAGTCATCAACTGAAAAACATGCGTATCTCGAACACCGGTTCATGCAGATTCTGCCGAGATGCAGGTGGAATGTCCCATCATATCTCACTAGTGGTCCGAACTAAAGAAGGATGCATAAGAATCGTAAAGCGGGAGGGTTAGGGGCAAGACCCTGATAATAAAAGGGTCAGTGGCATAAGTGATTGTAAGAGATATTTGAGGTCGCGGGCGGATTGCTATAATAATACAATAATCATTTATTCGAGGACTCAGTAAAGGGGTCAAAAGCATGATTAAGTATAATAGATCTTTCCGGTCGCGGTACAGCGGTGCATAATAATGCAATGCAATCATCATTTATTCGAGGGCCTTAATAATAATAGGGTTGAAGGCATAGACGAATACAATAGGCTTTTGAGGTCGCGATGCGGATTGCCCGCCCACATAATAATACAATAATCATTTATTCGAGGACCTTAATAATAATAGGGTTACGGCCATGGACGAGCGCAACCGATCTTTCATGCCGCGGTACGGATTATCCTCATGATAATACATTACAATAATCATTTATTCGAAGACCCTGATAATGAAATCTATAGCTTTATCCTTTGCACTGATCAAATTCACTTTAACTTGTTCACGCCAGCACGTAGTCAGCATTGGATGCACGATTTCGCAAATCTCTCATAATGCTGACTACTTAAGAGAAATGCCGTCAATTTCTTCGATCTATAGATTGTCTAGTCCTTATAGCACTACTAGGTTATCAAATCTTTTTTTTTTTCTTTTTTGGTTTTTTGCACCTTTAGCAAACGTATGTTAGTCGGTGAAATTGTTTATTATGAATTTTAGAAATCGTGCAAGTTTTTAAAAATGAAATTTTGGAAAGAAAAATATGCTTATCTCTAATTATGATTTATTTTATTTTCTAAAGCAGGCGAAAAGAATTGTTTTTCCAAAAATTGCCATAAAATCTAGTGACGGTCCAGTGATAATACGTGAGCGTGAAAAAATACTTGACGAAAAGATTGTAAGACGTACCGAAGAGGTTCCGTGTCCCATAACGGGGCGACCTCAGTTACGTACAGTCGAGTATATCGAGAAGATCATCGAAACAGAGGTCAGTTAGAGACAAAATTATTTTTTTCACTTACACATGTTGCTGCTAAGATTGTTAAAAAAGATATAAACGAACTTTTTTTTTTTTTATTTTGTTTCTTTCTTAGTCTTTGATTTATTTTTGCGAACATATTTTCTGTACAATTAGTTGGATTAGTTGTCTGATAGCACTTTTTTTTTATTATTACGTATTTCACATTTTTTCCCTTTTATTTTTTCTTTTCTTATGAATGGTTACTAGGCGACCTGTTCAGTTGTTATGTTTTTGTAGCGTGTTGGGAATTTTCTTCTTCTTTTTTTTTTGATTATTTTTAGATTAGAGTTTTTTTTTTTTTTTATTTATAGTAATTATATAGAGTATTATAAGGAAGAGGAAGCAGAACTTTAAGGAAAACTTGCACTTTACACATTACATGGAAAAGCTTATCATTTATATACGCACCAACAAATCTAATTGCATTTCGGCTTATACACCTGCCTTTCCAAGCATTGACTGCCGTTCATATATAGATAGATACAAACGCACATGTACATATACAAGTATACATAATAATGATAGCATTTGTAAATAATTTGTTGCGATATTGCTGTTGATGTTATTGAGAAGAGCAAAGAAAACTTCTTCTCTTTAATAATTGTACTCTTGCATGGTTATTCAAGATAAAAAGTCTTAAGATTGTTTGAAACATCAATGTTTTTTTTTTTTTATTTACTTCTATTTAGAGGATTTAGAGGATGGCAGACACGAATTTGGTGATTGTTAAACCGATCGTAGTTGTCCAAGTTTTGTGCCCAAGCGCATAAACTGCTTTAGTTTTCTTTTTTATTTTTTTTTTTTGTTTTCCAATATTCAATAATTTTTATTAGGCCAATAATACATTAAAGAACTTGTAGACGCTGCTTTAGATATTACTGACTACGTAAAGAGAGAGAATTCAGAAAGCGATGGCATAGGCAAAACTATGTTCTGGAGCGGGCAACGAGCGTTAATGACTTAGAAATTATCCTTGACTCTAAACTCAGGTCTAACATTTATATCGAGACTGCTGTTAATAAAAGTAAGTCCTTTCCGCGGTTCGTTAAAAGGTGAGCTAAGAAGTTTCCTTACATGTGCCCATGATTATAGCAGCCCTAGAATATTTAGTTATGCTGTGGGTGCCAAGCTATGGACACTGCGTCCAGCTTACTAAGTCCGTCCAAAAGACGTTTCGACTGTTTGCGTTAGATAGTTTGGTTTAGGATCCGCCGGTGGCGGTACCCCGTACGCGAATAGGTTGAAACTTATTAATTTATCGTCATTTCGGCAAAAGACGTTTAATGTTGGACAAGATATTTATGGCTAAGTTAACGAAGGGTAATATTTCTGCCCCGGCATTGTTGCATCGCGTTTCTTTCTTTTTCTTTTTCTTGTAGAGCTTTTAGGCAATACGTTCCTTCGCAATTCGTGCACTCTCGTTCTAATTATCCTTGAATAATTCCTTTCGTGTCTTGTGTGTAATTGTAAATTGTAAATCTAAGATCTGCTTGCCAATTCCTACAATGCAATAAAACAAGAATTAGCTTGGGTCGATAACCGAATGTTTAAAAAATGTTAAATTATATGAGCATTGCTTTGTCTTGCAATGCATTAGAGTTGAGGCCCGATCAAGTAATTTTTCTCCACTATTTTGTAGTTCTAATTGTTACGCCAGTTGCTAAGAACATTTCGCAGCCAGCAATATTAAATAAGTAAATAAACATAAATATAAATATATATCTTGGTCAATGGCCATTTAAAATTCTACTCCAAAGCTTATATAAAGTTTTTACGTAACAAGTATATATTTTACACGCAAAGTGATTACATACGACTGTTCAGTTTCGCTGTGAAATGTGCTAAATTATATCTTACACATATTTTTAGCCTGTCATTATGTCTATCCGTCCATTTGTCTGGCTATAAACTTGAGGAGAATTATTTGAATCCATGAATTTTGAGTTAGAGTACCTTCTAATAGGTGTGAATTATTTTAACAAGTCTTTTGTGCTTGGCATGCAATCTTTTCGTTGCACTAATGAGATTAAAGATTTTCGGTAATAATTAACTGAAAATGTATAAATGCATCCTATCGAAGCAGTGGAAATTTACAACCTCAAGACAAGAAAGTTTTATATGAGATGCACGCGTTCGCCACATTAGAAAAGCTTATGGCAATAAAAACTTTTAAATAGAAATTTTATGTTAAGGAAATTTTCAATATCAAAAAATGTTTGCTTTCATTTCCGCTAGATTTCTATAAATATTTATATAGTGAACGCGTCTGTATATGTATGTGACCAACCTTAAGATTATTGATTCCAAATTTTAGAGTTCAAAGTGCATCATCCAAAAAATTTCTTTACTTGAATTTTGTTTCGTTTTTTTTGAGTTGATTTAAGTTTCCATTCTCCTCAAAATCAGTCAGTGCACATTGTATGCACACAGTAGTAAATTGGAGTAGAAAATCTCAGCGTAACCATCACCAAGGAAAGGAAAAAAAAAGTTCTACAAACAATTTGTTATCTGCGCTTCTATGGAAGGCAACCAAGCCAAAATATTATAAAAGAACTAGGAAATATGAGTAAAAGAACAACGGCAACAACAACAACACCAACAACAACAATAACCATAACCTGCACACCACAAGATTACAAAAAGTTTTTCATACGCTCAACTTTTTCTTTCCTTTTGTGCATTTCATTTTGTTTTTTTTTTCGTTTTTTCGTTTCTTCGTTTCGAAATTTTTGTTTTGCTTCCGATCTCCCAAAGCTTTGGGTTCTATCTCTCTCTTTAAATATATAATAATAGTGTAGTAAGCAAATGCAGGATAAACGTACAAAATGGTAGACAACAACAAAGTTTAGTTTTCTTTTCTACGAACTTTACAGTTGTTAAAGCGACAAATTTACAGCCTTAGGACTTGAATATAATATTTTTTTTTTTTTTTTTGGCATAAGACTTGGAAACCATATGAAGGAACGTATTCATGTGCTTATTAGTTGGTATTTACTTTTACGATATACCCTTTCAGAGTATATAAGCAACCAAAGCTGGTAATTTTTTGAGTGTCGTTGTTGTTGTTGTTGCGTTTTTCTTCTCGCTTTTTGTTAGTGCTGTGTGCGTCTTGTTCGATCGTCCATTGCCGTTGCAAGACAGAAAGGCGGTAACAAACTTTCCATATTTTATATTATTCTTATAAACTTATATCGATTTTAGAGAACACGCATACATCCATACATAGTGTTTGATTTAAGACAAGGCAGTAAGAGATAGATATTGCTTCACAAAATCTTGGTTAACTTCCTTTGCTTCAATGAAATTTCCTTAAAAGCTGTTTAGTTTATATTGTTTATCGGCTCTTTAGTTTCAAGGCTAAATTTCAATTGTTTTTATTACAAGATTTCTTCGTTTCGAATATTTACATATTTTAGTTCATATATTTTATATATAAACTCCAGTTAATTCATGAAATTTACGCTATTCCATCAACATTATATGATTGGGGAAAGATCAATATATGTTTGCACGTAGAAACTCTACAAGTAAAGTAGTTTTGTTTTTGTTTTCTCATTAAATCATTTTATCGTTTGTCTTTTTTCTTCGCATTCTAATAAAGATAGAAAAGCAATCCGTGTTTTCATATAAAGTATTCGAACAAATATTACACCCCCAGGAAAATCGTTTTTGCATTTGGCACTAACAATACTAAATAAGTCTCCGGTCTGACACTTAGATGAAAACATTGTTCCATTGAAGGTTAGTACTTTCCAGTAATTATACAGGTCTGCCAACAATTACGTCATATGTGTGTCAGATAAGAGACTTAATGCATAATGAATAGGGTGTACCAGATTCGATATAATTTAATATTAAATTTTATTGATTTAAATTATTTGAGCATCTTAGTCATTGTGGTTTTCTTAAAAACCATAGATTATGGGACTATCTGGTCTATGAAAAGAAATAAATTGAATGTCATGTGCATACTGAAATCCATTTAGTTTAGATAACTCGGTTATTTGATTACTATTGTATATAAATACGCATAACATTTGTCTATTAGAATCAATTTTAAAGCAATTTACAATTCCTAGGAGACTTTCCAAAAAACAATAAAAATTTAAAAGCATGAAAGCAAAAAAATGATCAAAGTTTACTTTAAATATTTCTTAAAAATATTTTGATTGATTTTATTGGGATGAAATTAATTCTGCAGAAATCCTGAATATACCTACAGATGTATAATATCAATGAAACTAGTTGGTCATATAATGACTTTTCAATATACGGACTGTATATGGAAAATGCTTGGATTGTTCCGAACCATTTATCGTAGCGTTCGCGCTTGGTTCAATAGGTGCGCCGCTGCAACAACTTTGATTAAAATATCTCTAAAATTGGAGCCTGTAGGTTGAACCCAAGAAAACAAAACGGACAGACGAACAGACGAGCTTCAATCGATCGATTCAGAGTAACTTGCTGAACCACTTCCTGAACCGATCAGCATAATAAAAGGTTACGCAATCTCAAGTTCTTCTAAGTGTTGCTTGAATCCGCACAAACTTAACATACCCTTGCACCACAAGTGGTGTATGCTATAGATATATGCTTATAATACTCCGAAGAATCAAAAGTAAGGTGAGCGATCACATAGGTTTTATGTGGAAACAGAGGAGTTTTGTCATTCTGTTTGCATAGAAAGCCACCTCACCACAGTTCATATCACTATATATTTGATAATAAGATATTCTTAAGAGACTTAACTTCTTGTTCGCGGACATGTCCATTGTCTACTGTTGAACTTTAAAATCGTGCAACGAGATAAGACCCATAGAATACGACTCCATCTGCTGCTGCCAGCACCCCCATATCTCTTTCTCTTTCCTCACTTCTTTCTGACCGCCGCTGTGTTACTGTAAAAGAATTATGAAAAGGAAAATGGAAACTTGAAAAAATATAATTATCAACAACACGTACCCAAAGCAGATAATCGAAGTTGAGTTGTTTCGCGTTCGCGACTATAATCGGAAAGTGCAGCGCAAAGGCAATCGTCATTATCAATGCTAGACAGAACTTTAAAATTTGTCCATATGCGAATGTATTTATGGTCTACACGTATTGTTTGCGAAGGCATGTATCCGTACGTCTGTCCGCTTGTAGTGTGTCTATGTGTTTCAGTGTGCCTGTGTGTCTGTGTGATCGCATTTTTGTTTATGATGAAAATTGGCTCGTTGGGAGGTTTTCATTCAAATTGGTTCGAGCTTGTTTCACTACCGCCCGCTTATGCAAAGGCCGCTTTGTTATATGAAAATATTTGGCCAATCTTTATATCTTTCTTCTTAAAAACACAAGGACACAGCCTTTATATGCGAACAGACTATAATTTTAAGTATTTTGTGATGAAAGTCAGTTTATAGAAATTATATAAATCTACCGCGTTAAGTCTCCACCACACAGATGCATTCTTCGAACGCTTTCCCATACAAGAGTTTTCATGAAAAGTGAATAGTTGCACTTTCAAGGTATAATTTTAGGCGTTTCGGAACAAAAATAAGTGAAGAGTGTTTTAGACGACGTTTTTACTTATTTTCTTATTCTTTATTACACTCCGCACTACTTGTGTGATGAGGGTGTATGACTTTGGTGGGAATGTAGGCAGCACCCAGAAGGACCCACCATGTATTATATTGACCGACTCGTATTTACTTTCTTAATCAATCTGACTTTGTCCGTCCGTCTTACTTTTTTGTGCTTACCTTACAGGGCTGTATTTCTGAGCTACGTTGGTGAAATTTGGAACGAGAACGTGTTTTGGGCCGCAGATCAACACTACTGCAAACGGTTCGCATTACAGTGCGTTTTCGACCGCTTCCCTCTAAAAAAGACGTTTTATGAATTTTTAATGGTGAGCGGAGGGTCACTATAATATTTTCAGGTTTTTTTTACCCTATGATTTCAATTTCCTTAAATTTTGCTTTTGAAGTGCGCCCGTCTATCGAGAAAAAGTAAAAATCCTTTTTTTTACATTTCACTGTCACGAAAATTTTTGCTACATTTTTTAAGAATCGGTCAGAATTTAAACTTTTCACAAAATGAATTTAAAATTCTAACAGATACAATTTCGTTAAACTATTGGATAGATAACTGACTGAGAAATAGGCGTCTAAGGCAACGCAAACTCGCTTAATTTTGTTTATTTAACTAAAGTAAGAAAATCAACAGAAGATTTGTTTTAAAATTTGCTTGCTGAGTTTGTTCAACCCTCGCGTGTACTAAAGAAGGAAAATTGAGTTTCATTATGAACATCATAGAGAGATAAATAAACGTATTCAGGCTGCGTATACATATATCTAAATAAATATATATATTTTACGTGACATATGTGAATTTTCCGAATATTAACTTTTGTTTTGTATTTTTTATTTCTTCTTTAATTGGCTGGGGGTTTCTTATAAACATTTATTGCATGCAAGACGATTAAGTTATAACAGGTCGTTGTATACATTATCAGAATATTTAATTTATGTTTTTCTTTCTATGTTTTCTTTTGTAAAGCTATGGTCTCTTAAGGTTTTAAGGCTATTAAAAAGTTTTGGAGAACTTGTAAATAAATATATAAAGTGTAGTTGAATTGTTACATTGAATTAGTTTTGTGGTTTTTGATTTCACACCATCTGCAATTAAAAACGTCAAAAAAACACTATTTATTTTTAATCCAGCTAAAAAAGCTATATATTATTTTACATTATTATGTCACAGGTTTATTTTGGAGTGAAGTAATTTAAAACTTTGTTGGTATATATATTGTGTATATTTTATTGCATCGATTCAATTAATGCATGTTTTAGTAGTCACCTACAGAAATAAAAAAAAAGTATTTTTTTATATATATATATTGTTCTTATATCTACAATGGGAAAATGGACGTCTACTCAATTTGTCGTTTTCGTTTTATATAATCAGAAAGAGTACGAGTTCCCGATTGATAACAAAAGTTTAATTAAAAACATTCAATCATTGAAAAACTTAGTGAAACGAGTTGGAATGATTTTAAATGGTTTGGCAGATCTAGGGTTAAAAGATAAAAGCACTAGAGTTATCAAAGCGGCGACCTGAATCGGGAAATGTGTTCACACATTGCTCAAGTAGCTCCTATTTACGTAGACTAATCACTTATTTGCTAAGCACGTCCGGGTATGTTGTATATAGAATGTAATTTTTGCACGCCTCCATCATTCTCCTTTAATTTTATTTCAGTAAGTTTTTCGTTGGTTGCAAACTTCATACAGAAATCGATGTACAGATAGGATTCGAAAAAATGCTTCCGTTAACGACTTCATTATCTTCGTTATGAAATCAAACTAAACTGGAAAATCCGTCCGTTTTCTAAGAAATAAGGCTGACCATTGAATACTATACACTATATTGCTTAAAATGCTTGTTCGTTTACCTTTCTCACAAGATATCAATATATATGCTTTCCTTTCATGCAAAACCATGCTTTTCTTGGGAGCCCTTCTATGGGGACGGATCTGAAAAATGTACCGAACTGACCACGGGTAGTTTATAACTCTAAGCACTACCCTGTACCAAATCTCATCGTAAAGTACTAGATATTGGACCTTGTTTGCTTAAAAAGAGTGGGTTAAAACATTTTGCATATTCATATATAATCGAAATGTCGTTTTTCATCGACTTTATTCGAGATATATTGAAATTTTCACATTTCTTCCATATGTGAGCGTTTCCAAAATAGAACTTCATATCGGGAGAGGTTGCAAAAATGGGTCGACATAGCTCATTTTCAATACAGTTTGTTTGCGGCCCAAAAGCATGTCAGTGCATCAAATTCCCTTAAAAAGTTTTGTAATTTCATCCTACAGTTAGGCAGAAAGGTGGACGGACAGTCTTGGAATTGATTCCCGAAATGATTTTAAGTCGATTGATACAATAAAAAATAAGTCTATCTCAAGTCCTTCTGGCTATCGCATATATGTAAGCTTACAAATGGTATCGGTTATAAAAACAAATTGCATGAGCGCGATTTGAAGGAGCAGGAAATGTATGTTTATGGCAGTTGAAGTTGAAAGTTAGATTTAACTTATTTCCAAACTCGATTTGTAAATATAAACAAGATTTTTGCTCCAAATTGACCATCAGAGTTCCAGTATTCAGGTCGAAAATATTAAACGGAAAGAACAAAGGGATGGACGGACGTATTTAGGTTGACGCAATATATATTTTATAAATTTTTTTTCGAAGCAACCTTTTATGCTTTCTCTGAATGTGACAAACCCAAAGTCTGCAGATTGGTGTCGAGACGAATAATACGTTTTTAGTTTGCGGGAAAGGAAAACCTTTAATGAGTCGTTAGCGGATAGTTTCCATTGTAGATCGGAATGTTCACGGTCAAGAATTAAGTTGTAAAAATTATTTATTTTTTTTTGTTCTTAAAGAATTTTCTTTTAAACTTAAAATTAACAGATCTTTTTTTTTTTTATAAAGCTCAACAAATTATTGTTGAAGATTAGATTTACTTCGAATATTTCTTTTTTAAGTTGTTCAGTTTAAAATAACGTTTGCGAAAGTTGTTTACAATAATATATAAAAACGAAACAGATGAAAAGAATGGATAATAACATGCTTAATTCTATCAACCAGAGTTAGATATCGTATACGTTTGCTCTTTAGTATTTTTGCTTTCAATGTATTGGGTGTGTTGCGCATTCTGTTGTTTTGTGCATTTTTTCCTTTGTAGCCTGCATACTTAATTTAAATATAATATTCAACTCACATTTCGGCACGTAATATAAATATTGCAAATGCGTACCCAAATGCATACACATTGACACAAACACGCATAACTATCTTCTATACACGTTGCTATAAATACAAGTACATAATAAATTTAGGAAAAAAAAGAAAAGAAAAGAAAAGAAAAGAAAAGAAAAGAAAAAACAACCAAAAAACGAAATTTACATCTACTTATAACTTCATTCAGGTGGAAACAAGTCGGGAGAAAATAATCTCATTAGAGTTGCAAGACCCCGAAAAAGGTGATACACCACAAACATCCTTGTTAGCAGACGTGCGAGACAGCTATATCGCGAGTAGCAAAGAAGCAAACGATAGACGCACAATTCGGGTAGATGATGATGATAAGGATTTACCCAAATATTATGTAGATATTGCCGCGGAGAGAAAGCTAAAGTTGCAAATTGATGACGAAGAGGAAGGAGAAGAAGAAACAGATGCAGCTTCAATTGTAACAGTGCAAGCAAACACAGAAAAGTTATTCTTACGTACAGATGACGATGAATTGCCATCGATTGAGGTCGTCAGCAGTAAAAGCACTAATAGCGATTTATACGATGTCGGCCTCTCTGCCTTAGATAGTGTGGCTTCCTCAAGTTGCGTAAGCATTAAACCAGCGCTTATTAGTATGCACCAAACTTTGGCCAAAGAAGTTTTGATACCAATAGCTACTACCGCGGTGACTACAACAAACACAACAACAGGGCGAACGAGCTCAATGGTTGTAACAACACCTGTCACGACAAGTTTCAATACGACTCAACGCATCGTTGAGGTAGTAAATCCCATAATCGCGGGTGACGGTCAGGTTCAGAGCATCATCGTTAGTCGTTCTGAGCACAGTGAATATCCCTCTTTCGATAGGGATGAAGAGGTGGTGACTCCCGCTTCGCCACACATTTTGCGTAGCGAAACTTTTGTGCTACCAAGTAGCAATGTTCAGGCAAAGCAATGCGACGAACTTTCACTTAATGCCAAGATGAAGAATGTGTTGGAGGAGCTATTAGAAAATGAACGTGTCAAATATAATTTACAAAAAAGTCTTGAACAAGATGAGGATGACGATAACGAAGACGACGATAGTTGCGAGAAGGGTAGCGAGGACGAAATGAATGCATTACATATAAGCAAAGATGAAATTGACTTTGGGGTCAGGACACAATTCAAAGGATTAAGTGCTAAACAGGAGCAATCATCCCAAGACAACAACGGCAATCAGGAGAGGATTTTAAATGAATTAATGAGAGATAGCAATAAGAACACGATTAGAAAATTGGCTGCAAAATTAAGTGACAATAATGATAGTGATGATAATGTGGATGACGATGATGACGTTGCTGAT
The DNA here is from genome assembly GCA_000688715.1 of Glossina pallidipes. Lineage (NCBI taxonomy): Eukaryota > Metazoa > Arthropoda > Insecta > Diptera > Glossinidae > Glossina > Glossina pallidipes. Next base: position 248,665 of record KK500210.1, on the reverse strand, counting down.
GATTATGGTGATGTTAAAGCGGTAGAAGAGGAAGATGAAGAAGAATCTGAAGATTCAGATGATAGCGACACAACCGATGATGACGACGACGACGATGATGACGATGATGATGATGACGAAGATGATGACGACGATGATGAGGGGGAAACAATTCATGTATCGTTCGTTGACGGTGCCAAAGTTATAGAAAATTTAAACATAAATACTTCGTTAAAATTGCAAAAATCACAAACTTACACAAGCATTAAAGAAGCTGCTCGTGAAGAAGAAGCAGAAGAAGAAGTTATTATAACAACACCAGCAACAGTAATAGAAAGAGGAAAAACAACAACAACTACGACGACAACGACAACAACAGAATTAACAAAAAAAAAGGTGTACGATGACAACGACAACGATAAAAATATAACACTCGAACACCTTTTGGCTGAACAAAAGAAATATGAAGAAATTGCTAAGCAATTACGAAAATCCGTCGAAAGTCTTCTAATAGATGATGGTGACAATGATGATGTCATTACGGGCCACGATAAAGAAGCTAGGAGCACCTCCATTGGTAGTACCACACAACAACCACTAAATGAAAGATTAGCGGAAGCAACAACCCCAACGTTATCGAAGAAGAAACAAACCGAAGAAACAGGTGAAGAGATATTCAATCGCTTGCTAAATGCGGGCAATTCACATAAACAGATATTTGATCAAGAAACTGATGAAACACAAACAACATCAACTACCAGCTATACAGATGAGAGTGGGTCGAATATTATTATAACCACAACATCGACAAGTATATCCAATATAGTAACTAGCGGTATACCTCGCTCTACGAAGGTAACGGAGAAGGTAGTTAAAACCACCTCTGCAAACATTGGCACGAACGATAAACATCGCGATAATGATGAAGAGTCATCAGCTTAAATCATTACCAAAACGGTGGGTTACCGTGAATTTCGCGGTTACGTTGTGTTGCGGCATTTATGTGTGTGTGCGTGTGTGTGTGGGTGTCTACATATTATTATGTATGCATTTTTGAAAGCAGAGTTAATGTTTTCTTAGTTTTTAGTTACAAACAGAGAAAAACCTGCAATTTTTGTGGTGATTATAAGAAAAGATGGCCGCAGTTACGAGCAAATGAGGTAAATAAACGTTGAAAAATTACGCGGTGCATAGTAGATAATTAATTATGCGGCAATTTGTATAAAAAGTTAAAAGGGGATACAACAGGTGTAAAAGTTTTGTAGAAAAAAGGAAAAGTTAGTAAGAAATCAAGAAAAAATGTATATCATGCGGTTAATTGTTCACAAAAAATTCGAGTTTTTATGTTTAATCATAAATAGATAGTTTTACTTTACGTTGAACGTAGGGTAAGACATATGAAATTTTCAAACCACTAATCGTTAATGAATTCCAATCTAATCGAAACAAATTCGAGACTAGCGTCTGTAGAAATTATTGTAAACTATCATTCGCGGAGTAGCGCTTTGAGAAAGTCCTTGTCACTGTACATAAAACATTAAATTAGTTAAAACCAGTAAAAAGCACTGGAGTAAGTCACGATCCACCAATAAATAGCCTACATCGTTCTACGGTTATTCATGTAAAGACTTTTCAAAAAAGAATATCGTATGGGAAATGATTGAAGCAGTGGTCCAATCCGGACCATTAGCAATAGCGTTCGTTCTTTGGCCAAAACACCTCTGTGTAGCAAACTACTTCGAATTACCTTAAGTGGAGTAAAACAAGGCGGACAGACGGACAGACAACATCTAATAAACAATGAGTCTATCTCAACTATTTTTGTGTTGCAAACCTTCGCTCAAACTTACTATACCCCTGTAGTACAAGTTGTATAGGGTACAAAATAAAACTCGACTCGAACTACAAATAATGGTAGACATATAACACGTCACGTCATGTGATGGCCTTTGTGTATTTATTTACCCTTACAAAATGCACCTTCCATGAATAAACATTCAAATACGAATATAAAGTGTTTACATTACATTTTCGCGATTAAATTTACGCAGAGGCGAGGTAGGCGAACTCCTTGCGTTATGATAAGTCGATATATGATTTATGTGACCTCTGGCAAACCGCCCAGAAAACCAAATTAATTAAAGCTTTTTACTCAAGGAATATAAACTGCTTTTCGACAATCTGCATGGCAAGTACGTGCAATTTAGTTTAGGGAATAAAAAATACTTTTACGAATTAAAAGAATCGAAAAGGAAAGAAAACAGTATGCATTCCTTAAAGGAAAATTATAATTGTGTCACTTTTTAAATATTCCTACATATCACAGCACCTAACAAAAATCATTTTTATGCAGATTTTCACATAGAGAGGCATTATCGTATCTACCCAAAAAAAAAAAAAGAATTTCATCATTAGGCAAGCCCGTCTTACCATAGATCGATATACACCTTACACGCTGATTCGAAAATTTCACAGTAGTTTAAAATTTCAGAATTTTTACATAAAATTTACCTTCAATTAAATAAATCTGAACTGACATTTAAGCTACAACATAAAGCAGCCCCTTTCCACTATTCTGTATTCACACTTACTTGATTTCTGCCCACTTATATTATTTTTTTTTTAACAATACGAAATCCATTTACCTTTGTTTTTCATAAAAAATCATAAATTATATTAAATATATGTAAATGTATGCATGAATGTAAACAAATGATAATCTGCGATTGTAATTAATTCAGTATATCATTACGCTGCGCATATTGATACAATTCGCATAGCAATTAATAATTATTCACTCATTCAATTATTAATTCATTTATTATCATATATACATGTATACCTATATGCGTTTGAGACTGTACATTCAACCAACATATGGTTTAATGCTACCACTTTGTAGAGAGTACACACTTTATGTGCCTTTCTTTAGAAAAAATATAAAAAAATGTACTTATAAGACTTTCTCTATACCCATCACCGAAAGACGGGAAGATCGTATGCATTTTGCGATACTAAGCAGTAAAAGATGATTTGGACATGGAATTGTTTAGCAATTTTTCGGTTTTTCCAAACCGTGTAAAGGTTAGGTTTATTTGTTGCCATGTACGAGGTTTCTCGTAGCGAAAGTAATTATATATTGAGTAAATTTCCAAAATGGATATCCATCAGCTTCACGCAACTTACATATACAAAAAATCGTGTCAACGTTTTTGGAATTTATGAATAGATCAGACAAGTATAAGTCCAAATATAAAAAAAAATCTCGTATTTGTAGTTTTATACGCTTTGTCCTTAGAATACGCTTAAATATCTCGCCAAAATCGAACGCTTGGGCTTAATGCGTGTAATGCTGCATATACAAAAGCTCATCCCTTGAATGTTTTAGTTAGTTTGTTAGTTTTCAATTTTCGCTTAAAGTGACATAAGACAAAGGGAGTTATATTCGATGAAAAGGTAGCTAAAGCTCCATAATTAATACTAAAAAGTCGAAAATTTCGATACAAATTTCGCTACCGCATTTTTCATGCTTTAAGTCTTTTGAAATGATAGTTTTTTTTCAACCATCAAGCAACTAATTTAACTGTAGACTCATACGTAATTTTTCGGGCAAAGATAAACCAAATGACATACAAAGAGAAAAAGCGAAAAACAGAAAGAGCAAAAGAAGTTAAGCAAATTTGAAAAATTCACTCTTGTTTTGTTTTTGATAGTTTAGTAGTTATTCATGAGCAAATTGTTACTCATACGCTATGTATTATCTACGCGTTAGATACTGATACCGTTTGCAAATACAGGCAATAAGTTGAGTTTGGTAGTACAAAGGAAGCACATACACGTCTTCATGTTTGTGTTACGTGTATGTCTGGTTGAAATTAAACGATCGGTGGTGGGTATCCAATATTTACCCCAAATGCAAAATTTTTCTTATTTGTTCTTCTTTTATTTTTATTTAAATTGCTGCAGAAAACTACAGAATCGAATAAATAATGTTATGTAACGTCGTCCTCATTACACATCCGATTAATAAAGGTAAAGAATGGATAAAAGCATTAAGTTCTTCTTTCTGTTTTTTAATAATAAAATACATACACGCATCTATCCATATATATGTGAATGAATTAAGCATTCCACCTAATCTTAAGAAACGAAAATCAATAACTAAAATAGTTTGTATACATTTTATTACACAATATATCTACATATGTATACATATACATTTACCAATACGAGTCTTTAAATTCGAAACGATTACTTCAAACTATTTCATTTGATTTAAGTTCCATTTCACATAAGAAAATGATGATAACAATCATTTCATTAGTATTTTTTGGAAACATTTTCCCTCCATAATTTAAAATACACCATAATATAAGCAGCGGTTCCCCTTCTTTATTTCTCTTGTTATATTTTACTAATTCGTAGTACAATAATAATGTTAGTAAATATGAAAAATAAAATTAATGCAATAATAAAAGAAGAGAAGATTTTTTTGCACAATCGTAACATAGAATAAGGTATATACATAAAATACAAACAACAAAGATAATTTCATATTCGTTTAATCTGAATACAAAAAAAAACATTTACATGTAAGTATATGTCAAGTAAAAAAAAAAAATGAAAATAATTTTATAACTATTAGTTTAGTTAATATCTCTTGATATATACGTAAAGAAAGATGTTATTTATAAGCATTCTGTAATAAAAATTTTATTTAAAAAAATTCTTAAAAAAAGTTTTTTTTTTTTTTGAATTTTTACTTATGGCTGACATAAACACAGGTAAAAGTAATTTAATATAACAAAATTGTTCTTTCAATTTTAATTATCAGCGATATAAGCAAATATAAACAGACATTGTTCTTCTCTTTTAAAAGTTTAGGGGTATGATCTGAGGATGTTGCGTGGAAGTCTCTCTGATATATTGGTCGAACGTAAGATTCTTCTCTACTGACTTTCATTGCTCTTCCGAGTATTCAATTAACTTATTATTCTATTTGGCTCTCCCTGGTTCTAAAGTCGAAATTATTGGTCTACTTCTTCTCCAAATTGTTGTCAAATATTACGCCGTTCATAGCAATAACATAGCCGTTAAGCAATAAGGGGTAAGTTGTTATTTGGCCCCTTTCTTCATTGATTGTTTGACTCCTTGACTCCTTTCTTTTGCGTCTTAAAAAATCATAATCTTACTGCCATGTTAGTCTTCTGGAAATCAGTCTTTCTTCAGCTCAATCAACATTGCATTTCTTTCATATTTTTGTGCTTTAAAAGTCAATCAATTTTTGGACAAAATTAATTTCAATTTGTCTGTCCTTGCTTCTTTCCCACTCTCTGTTGATTCGTCAGACCTAAAGCAACACCCATCGAATTCTTTAAACTCACCAAAAATTACGAGTCATCATTAAACTCGAGGGGTAACTTTTAAACGGCCCTAGATTAATTGTGCAAAGTAACTAAGATTACGAGAATTCCTTAAATTTTCTCTCACACTCGTCACTTGATTAAAATCGTTATTAAACGGGATATGGTCATTTTTTAAAAGTTATGTTATACCGAATGGCTAACGAAGTAAATTCAATATAATGTAATTTTATTGCACACATATACACGCACACATCCATTCTTAATCACAAGTTATGAGCATAAAAGTAAATAAGTCATAAAATATGTGACATATGTGGGTTCGAATAAATTAAAAGTAAAATCACAGATGAATTTCTAGTTGATTTAACCTTTCCCTTTTTTGTTTTTTTTAATAATAAATGACGAATACACCTGCCGCGACTATGGTGTGAGCAAGGCGTTGAGGTTAAAAAACAAGAAAATAAACATTTCCGCTCTTCGTAAATATGAAAAATGATTGTCTCGTGCGCATAATAACAATGTGCTTGCACGCTTAAATAAGTAATATATTCATGCATATATATGGGTTTTTTCGAAAAAGACACGTATGTACACAAAACGTTTGTGAACAACTCATCTTTTCAATTCTGAACTAAATAAATGTGAAAATAAGTAGGAAAATTATATCTGGCTATAACCGAATCTTATATTATGCGTTCACCATTTACATCTTGCAAGATAAAAAAAATAAAAAATTACCAAAAATGAATTTTTGATGCTCTATAATACCGGGTGTGTAGGTGGTGCGATTTCTTCCGCCTTCTTCATAGTACACATACAAATATGTACAAATTTGTAACGTTTTATCCTTTGCATCTTAGGAGTAATTAGCAGAGAATTCGAAACGCAAGAGTATATTCAGCTTATGTTGTACTGTAGACGTGTCTCTTGGCCGATTTGGCTTATATTCAATAACAAACGGTTTATATCTTAATTTCTGCGACCGGGATAATGTTTACCGTAGACAATTGCTCTAACTCACGGACAGACATTCTTACAACGACTCAGAATTTAAAGCTGATCAAGAATATATAACCTGCATAACGCCGCTGAAACTTTCGTCTCCTGCCGTTGGAAACATTTGGACGGCATAAATATACTTTTATTGCTAGCTATAATAAAAGACAAAAGAATGAATGTCTGGATAATAGGTGAGAAACATAAAAAGGATGTGTATAAATAAAACATTCCATACGTGTGCACATATCGTTAGCGACGTACTTACACATTGAATGCCATCATAATATTAAACCATATTTAAATAAATAATGTGAAGCATAATTGTGATGAAACAACAAGATATCTTGTCAATCATAAGAGAATGTTGTTGTCCTAACAACTTAAAGGCAAACGAAAGTGAAAATCATACATCCATGTCTTTCCGCAATAATGGTATAGCAATAGTAACCAAAAAAATAAGATATCTAAATATTGAAGACATTTGACATAAATAAAACAGAGAGAATGGCAGAAGAAGACCGCAGATGAAAACCGCATGTGGTTTGGCACATTATAACAAATGAAAAGCCAAGTTGACTTGCCTATAACGGTATTGTTGTTCGAGATGATCTAGCGTAAACGACGGGCAATGTATACACACGCACTTTAGCGACAACAGAAAAAGGCTGAGAGGATATCTTGCTGAAAAGAGAACGCCACTCCGTGATGACGGAGAAAGCATTTATTAATTTGTTTAATTTGTATTAACACAGTTTTACTTCTTAAGAAAATTTTAATAAATATATTTATGTTAATAATGAAAATACAATTGAATGTTGTTTAAGTTTAGGAATCTAATAACCCTTTTGGTAGCAGTTCCTTGTTTCGTGTAACACGGATTCGCATAAAACGGAAACTTTTTGGAACGTAATGTCCGTGTTGCATGCGAGTACGTGTACTCTGCAATAGGATCTTTAATCCAAATTTTGCAAACTCTATGACAAAATGATTACAATCCCATTGTTCAGGGATGGGTGTAACGGAAAAAAAAGTGAAACAAAAACAAATTTTTTTTTTGAAAATTTTCAAAAACAAATGAACTCGTGACAGTTCTCGCAAGATAATAGTTTTTCTTTTTTTCGTCTAAGGTGTCAGGTTAAAAACACCGAAACTGGAACACTAACCCAAAAATTTTCTGAAAATATTTATTAAAATCTAGCAAACATCTGAATATGTTAAAAGGAATTGTTATTGATTAAACTTTTCTTTCAAAAAAAAAACCTCGAAAATCAGCAAATTTTAATTTATCGAAAAATGACTCTATGCTCCATATAGATTTTAGTTTTGAAGCCGACGTTAAAACTTCAAAGCAATTGAGCAAAGAGGTAGGCAAAGCTCGAAAAGTATGGTTGGGGAAAAGACCATTTAAAACGTAACCGGCACAGGTACAATAAGTATACGGCACAATTTGTTTAGTGGTTTGAATCACCTGTACGGTCATGGAAAGGTTTTACTTAAAGTTTCCATCCAAATCATTAATTCTGATTCTGTACTTGTCAAATTGTCAAGTAGCGTAGCATCGCTTTACGCTTGATTTCGGAAAATTCAGTTTTTGGTTGTTTTGAATTTGTGCTCACCTTTCCCCAAACGATCGTTTTTCTGTTGTTGAGTGTTTAGCGAATTCTTTAAGCCACTAAAAGAAAAACAACCTGAATAGATCACGAGGTAACGTTATCCTCTAGAAAAGTGCTAACAGAAATACTGTCTAGCGTATATCGTGTTTTCGTGATAAACGATTTTTCGTTTTGACGACAACATAATTTTGAGGAAAAATAAAAACCACAGCAGAAACTACAACACTAATCTATCTTGAATATTATCAATAATAACAGCGTGGCTGGCGCTATACCGTTGTTGATGCAACAATTGCTCAAAACATTAAATACTGATTGATCGATTAAACGCTATTCAGCTTAAAAACTTATGTTTGGTTTAAAAAACAAACCACACTAATGATGGAGAACATGGCCCTCAATGATTTTTGGGAAAAATTAACCTTATGAAGCATTAGCGTCACTAATGGGACAAAGCTACGCACAATTGCGAAATAGTGATTGACGTAAGCTCGGTTGGCTGCGCCTGTTATTATCAAACTCTAAAATTGTGATTAATGTGATGAATGGTTCGCATTTGCATGGAAATAATTACAAGAGCCAACGAACTTTAAAGAATTTTCCTGCCCCCAAGCTATCGTTAGCTTTGTCACGACGGCAATAGAAACGATGAGAGGGCGATGTTTGTTTCTTGATTTCTTGTGCTAAAACTATAAAAGAAACAGAACAATTTACAAAGCAATGTATCGCGCGTCAATACACTTAACACTACTTTTGCATGGATTGCTGTTTTATAAAGAATGTTTAATATATGTACACGTGTCTAGCCAAGTCAGATTGGTATTATTTTGGTTATCAGTTCTCAGAAAATTTGAGTATACGTTGTTCTTGTTAAAACAAGATCACTCAGTCTACGTCAAGTTCCCAAAGAACTCTTTCTTATTTGTGACAAGGAGCTACGACTTTATTATATTCTTCTCATTGAACTCAAAATTTTGATGAAACGTTCAACAGATTCTATAGTTTAACAAATACAATTTTGTAATTATCGTGTAAGACAAGAACCCGCTATGCTTATGTGCATATCAAGACAATAATGTCTTGTTGTTCGTTACAGAAATTTTACAATAAAACATGTTGCTGTTGTTAGCTCATCATTTAAAATACTGTTCCATTAAATTTAGCATATCATTTGTCTTCTTCAGCTGTTTATGATGGTTTCAGCTCGTTGGTTAGAAATTCGAGTTTGACTGGTTTTCTTATGCAAATGCATTACGTATTTCTTCGGCCTTTTTCCTTCCTCCTTTTCGCAAAAGAAACAAAACGAAAAATAAAATAATGCAGTCTTCTTGTTTTCTCGCATTTATTTAATGTTATTGCCTTGCGGCCGTAATTGGAGTATGAATTATGGATTATTCGTATGAAGCCATTTTCCACTAAAATGACAGGCAGAATTAATAGATCGGGGAAAGAAATGTAGAACATCGCACCGCGCACGCACACAAACGCCACACGAATTCTAATAAATCCTTAAAGTTGTTTCTTATAATAGGCATAAGCATTGAATAGCTCCCTCAAAATAAGTAATTGTGTTACAGTCGGACAAGTCAAGATTGACTACTGAATATCCGACATCTGTATTTCTTTTAAAGCATTTCTCTACTTACCTTCATCACGAAATATAATTTATAAAATTTTGGTTTGTCGCCATATAAAGATTCACTTTTCATCTTGCAACTTTTACATAGAGAATGGTCCAAACCTGTGTGTTGCATTCTTTCGCACAAACGTAGTATAGCCTACACCACAGTGCTGTAGGATATAACTCGATGTTTTTGCCATATAAAGGCCAATTTTTTGAGAGCACGTTTAGTAATCGGCTCAGTAGTCAATTTAAACCGTAAGGCCGTTTTCAATAATACTCGCTTTTTCAGTGTACCAAATTTCTTCGAAACTACGCAACTAACCCAAAACAACATAGGTCAATAGCAGATGTACAAACGGACAGGCAACTTTAAATACGCTTAGACAATAATTTTCTAAGCAGTCCTCAAGCTTGTTAGGTCCTTATCCTATTGAGAAATGATGCAGTCATATATATAAATGAGGTGTTGAATATTTGAAAACTTGGGAAATTCATCTATGAATTATTTCTAAGCATAAGTTAATTTAATTACCTTTTATGACACATAAGCTCATTTTCCTTTTTAACTTATTCTAGGCCGATCGTAGCAGTTAATGTTAGACTAGTTTGAAACTGCAACTTCGAGGAATCAGGGACTTAAATCATTCAAGTGGGGTAAGTACAAGTTTGTATTTTTAATAGATTTCTCTGCGTAAGGCGAGATGATGGAACGAAATATCGTATTAGCCTACATTATGTGTCCAATAAATTTTTAAATGAACAAAAAAAATTCTTTAAATATGTTAACAAGAGACGAGTTCCGCTTATATACATTTTTGTTATTATTGTGTGCACATGAAAGCAATGCTCTTTTAAAGGAGATAACATTAAATTTTATTATGCGTATATCCTTATTTCCTGTTTTGTTTTCATTTGAAAAGATCAGGAAAATACGAATTCTATGCGATACATAAGAGTACACACGATACGTACAAGTATGTGCACAGTCTTTGTAACTTAAATAGTAACGAATAATGCACACGTATAAGAGCAAAGGTTTAGACGAATATTCTGACACTGCTAGCAAAGACTCGTTTGAAAGAAAATGTCTTCATATCTCTTCTTAAATTTGGGAACGATTTTTCCATATTTAAGAAACCTTGAAAACGAAAGGGTGCTACAGGTTTACAATTAGTACTGAAATCTTTTTGATATCGCTGGAAGAAGTTAGAACGGCACGGGCATTAAATGTATGTATATACGAAATATATCGATCCACATGGATAAAAAATTGTTGACCTCTTAATACTAATTAGTCCAAGTTATTTTCGTCTATATACACGAACTAAGGGAATTCAGTGAATGTACAAATTGTTCATCTCATCTCTCATTTATTTATGCTATCAGAGGTTGATTACTTTACCTATAAAATAAGAGATTTAATGTAACTTGCAATGGTAGATTTAAAAAGTTTTATGTAACTTCTAAGGTTACATTACTTTTCAGAATTACGTATGTGAACGTGTGCGTATATATGCGTATATGCGGAAGTAAAAATCTTGTAATATATTCTAACGGAAAATAACTAAAATAAAAATTGGTATGAGTTGGATATAGAAAATTTCAAAGCCATAGAAAAGGGACAGAAAAACAGTGAAGTGCATTTGTATAGGCAAAGTGAAAATGTTTGCATTCGCCTGTTGCTGTCGTAGGTTTTCATGTGTGTAGGTTAAGTTATGCCAAGTGGGTCCTGGCCCAAAACAAATATCAAGCATTCAAATGAATTTTATTTCTCTGCTTTCAGTGCGCATGCTATCGATTCTCTCTTGCGCTTCGCTCCTTATTGCAAAAGCTTTTCTTCTATACAAAGCATAAAAATTTATCCAATTATAGAGGTGTTATCCTCAACTTGAAAATGTTGTTTTGCATATCAGTAAAAAAACTAAAACAAAAAAAACGTTTTACTCGCGAAAGAAAATATTTAAAGCTTTTTGGGACACATTTTTTTTTGTTTTTTTTTTTTGGAAAATGCACTTTGGATATTTAATCTGTCGGCAGAATCTTTTACATATTTCACTTATTACCCATTCAAGTTTATTTATTTACTTTTTTAATATCAAGTAACAACATTACAATTTTTTTTTTATACCTAGCGTTATATTAAATTTATGGGGATGTGTATAAAACTCTGAAGGACTCGAACTAATAATTCCACCTTTTATTGTACCGATCGATTCAGAAGATGACTAAGCTTGTCTATCCGTCTGTCCGTCTTATGTAGCTGTGTTCAACCTAAAGGTGATAATTTTTGAGATATTTTGATGAAATTTGTTATGCCGACGTGTTTTGAGCCAGCGACGAAAGTTTCGGATTGGAACACTTTTTCGACCCTCACACATATAAGGTTATTATTTTGCATAATTCGCTATATAAAAAAATGTATTAAGTGAATTGCTGTAAGTTATTTAATGAAGGGCCGCAGCCCATTATAGTGTGCTTACTTGTTTTTATAAGTGAGATATACAAAAAGATACAAATTACGATTGTCTAGAATATCTTAACTTAAATATCTATCGCTTCAAACCCTTAGATTCCATTTTATTTTTTTTCAAACGTTAAAACGTTTCACTGGATGTAGAAATCCAGATTAAATGATTTTTTTCGTTTTTTAATTCATATTTGCGGCTGCTTGCCGCAAAGCTCCTTGAGCTAAAGATGTCTTCAGAGAACGGATGCGGTGTCGCTATTTTTGAATACTTTTCAAACATAAAAGTATTTCCAATACTTTAAGGCTCCTTAAATGTTATTATTCCTTTTCTTTTCCTTTCATCCAAAAAAAAATTTACCGTTGTCTACCCCCGTAATCAATTCGCTACCAAGGAAAGCTGGCCAAACGGGTTTTCCATGACAATACGATATGAATTGAAATGAATTAGAATAGATTGAAAAAGAAAATAAACCAATTTTTACAATGACACAGTGCTGGGACTAGGTAGCCTTTGTATGCATTAACTATATCAAATATATACTTTTCATAAGTATATGCTTTATTCATCCTATGAATGTGTAAATTGTCCGCCACCATATATGCGACGTATGTGTGTAATATTTGTAGCAAAAGGTTTAAATTAATTGAATATCTTTCACTTTCGCACATACACATACATACATAAATATACCTTTCGAGGTCAATGACTACGAAGATTAAAGCATTTTGATTCGTTTTCGTTGGCAATTTATAAAATTTCTTAAAGGATTTCGTGCATTTCGAAATATAAAATCATTTTTATATGCCGTCACATTACATTACATTACATTATTCATTTCTCTAGTTTTGCATATGCTTGTTATGTCATGTTTCCCATGAGATTTACATCTGAAACAGCCATAGGTAGGCACACCAGTTCAACGAATTTTGCAGACTAAATTACAAAAAAAAAAAAAAAAATGAACACTTTTCAGCTATTGGCAGTCATAGAGTGGACGGCTTGAGTTTAATGCGTTAAATTTGTCCTTCTAAGCACAAAAGTATTCCTCACATTAGTTTTTTTTTAATATTTTGAGTTATTGCTGTTTAGTGTGGAATATTCTCTTACATTTAAATTCTGTGGATTGTGCGTAAAATAAATCATTGCATTTTGCAATGGACTCAATAATTTTCAAAATTTTAATAAATATTTTCCTTTTCACTTCTTCTTAATCGCAAACGCTATTTAAGTCATGAGAGCAAGAGGTCCTTTATAACAGAAAAGTGTCTGCATTTAATTACTAAGTAGTTTTTCTTTTCAAGAGATAATCGATAAATATCGAGGGTTTTATCATTTTTTTTTTTTTTTTGTTCGCATTGAAGAGAAATTTGAAATCATTTAATGGCTTAACAGTTTTTCATAAAAGCATTGCATATGCGTTCATTAATCATTACCAGTAAAGGAGTACATTTCCTTTCATGTTGATAAAATCACGCCACTCTTCATATTCTTTTAGAAAACATCCTCTCTTCGCGATAATTGAGATTTTCTTTGGTAATTCATTTTCTTGCATTTGCTTTACATACTTTATTTGACTAAGTCCACTCACTATTTTGTGTCTTTGTATACATGCAAAGAGTTCTCTAATGAATATAATTTCCTTTAGCTTAGAGTGTACGTCGATAAAGCACGTCCAAGTAAACCAAGTTAAGCATAAGGATTTACTTAAAATTTTATGATTTTAGTGCGTTTTTATACTTGTTACCTTAAGGAATAAAAAAATTTGTGAACGCGCTTTTGTTTGCTTAAACCAAAATAAATGGAGAATATAATTTCCTGTAAGCTTTAAGAAGATTTTTTCATTTCCGTGAACTTTCATAAAAAAAAGAAGGATATCGACATAAAAATTATTAAAATGATTAAAAACTTAAGTTAGAGGTTTTTTTTAATTTTCCTTTAAATGGTTTTAAAACGTCACTACAAGTTACTCAAAGCCACCGTCCACCGTATGTCTTCTTCACATAATGTTAAGCCCATCGATGGGAAAATTCCGCTTTCATATTTACACGCATGGTATCATTGATGTGATTCCCCATATAAGCGCTATCACGTATTGACATAACTATTGTACTCTTAAACTTTACCGCTTGCAGCAAAAATTCAAATAATAGCAATAATAATAAACGATTTTAAACAACTCTTCCCTCGTATCCCTTTCGAAACAGCAGATGTAAACTTTTACCCCATTTTTCTTATTTTCTCATTAAACAATTGCGTAAGCTTTCTCATGTGCCAGAATGAAGGCTAAAAGGTAATTACAAGAATTTAGAGTAATTTATGAGCAAATTTGCCGAACTCGAGGAACAATCATACGAAAAGTGTGTGTGTATGTGTATATACACGTGTGTATGTATGTGTTCCATACGTTAACAGCGTACAGTATATTGAAGTTTATAAGTTATTAGCCTTTTTTTTATTTCTTTCTAAAGCATGGAGTGCAACAATAAACCTCTAATATTGATTTTATCTATATATTTATATATATATACATATATGCAAAGTTGTTTATGTATAATATAAAATATGTGATGATCGATATAATGCTGTGTATTTCTTTCTTTAAGTGTTAAGATAAGCTCTTCGTTGCAATAAAACGACAGAATTTTCTGTTCGCCACTGTTCACAAAAGTAATATACACCCGTAGAGAAAGGATAAACCAGAAAAGCACTCTTCAGGATACAATGAAACTATTAATGCTTTTGCGAAATAACTTTGATTGCAACAACTTACAATCCTATCAGTCTTAAAACATTCAATTCAATATTTGGTAATATGCACGCGTTTTTAAGAAAATATTCTACGCGTACCTTAGCTTAGATTAAAAATTGTTTTCTTGCAATGAATTTTGAAAGCAACATTTTCTGCAAAACTTCCACAAATTTACAGTCTGCTCTTGCTTTGGTATATACGAAGGCGGAGCATACTTTTTTATTAGAATTATTTCCAATCTTTTATGGCTTAGAAATTGAAAATTACGTGTTACAACAAGGGAAAGGAATTTGTAAGAAAAAATGAAAAAAATCTATCTGGATGAAAACGAATTTTTAATAACCTAAAAAACAAATTCGTGAAATACATGAATAAAAACTTTAATGTTATTTATTATTGTAAGAGTTCAAGCGGGACTATTGAAAGCTGTCTGTAAACATGAATATGTTCTTCACTTACTTAACGATAACATTTTCGCAGTTTTATTTTACATTCTCAATTTATTGTCGGCGTATTTATGGGCTCATGTATAGGGAGTACAACAGACTTTTTAGGTGACGGTACGGACGATAATATATAAAAACGAATCACGAATATACGAATACAGTTTCCAAAAGAAGAAATAAACGGATTCAATATCTCATGCGAACAGAATTTTATTGAAACAAGAAAATTAATAAACAAATTTAATATATCATGCGAACAAAGTTTTTTATGAAAGAAGAAAATTGGTCAACAGTTTCAATATCCCATGCGAACAAAGTTTTTTATGAAAGAAGAAAATTGATGTACAGGTTCAATATCAGGTTCAATCTCATGCGAACTTCGTTTCGAAGAAAAAAGGAAATTAATGAACGGATCCAATATCTTAGACTGGTCAAAAATATATTTGGGGTTAAATAACACAAACGAAAAAGTCATTTTCAAATCGCTTGCTTTATAATCATCTTTCGGTTGACATCCATTTTGAAAACACTTCATAAATATAGCGTAAAAATATTTCAAGAATATTCTCTGTTTCGTATTTGTTCAATTGTTTCCGAAATAAATCGAGAACCTATAGAATTTTAAATTTTTTTAGTCATATCTCCTGCAATATGGCTGTAAAGTTTCAATCTCGACAAGTATTTTATAAGGTATCAATGACTGTTCGAGCCTGACAAAGCCAACTGTACAATTAGAATACCTCGTAGTCGGAAGCACGCAAATTAATTGTAAAATCTAATGAT
The DNA here is from genome assembly GCA_000688715.1 of Glossina pallidipes. Classification (NCBI taxonomy): domain Eukaryota; kingdom Metazoa; phylum Arthropoda; class Insecta; order Diptera; family Glossinidae; genus Glossina; species Glossina pallidipes. The sequence goes on along the minus strand of KK500210.1, from coordinate 232,638 downwards.
TTCGCTTTTCTCATTAAAGATTCTCAATATAAATTTACAATTAAATACTTCGTGTTTTTTTTTTCTGTGTTGGTTAAAACGGAAAGAATGCCAACATTCAGACTGAAATACGTTAAATTACCCATAGTTGATATAAGGAGTTATTCGCTAAACTATATAAAAATATGTCAATATAACCTATTAAAGACCTCATTGTGATAACGAGAAAAATTTAATTGATTTGTGAGATTTTATTTGCACAAATTTTTATAAATTAAATTTTGTAAATTTTTGTAGCTCATAAATTTTTTTTTTCAATTTACAAATTTTGTTATTTTCATTTACTTTTTGTCAGAACAAGTGTTGCAAGATATACAAGTATAAAACCTACGCTGTGGTAGGTACAAGCATTTATTAAGTTCGCACGGATGCCCATAAGCTTAGGACTTCGGACTTGAAATTAACTCACCTTTTATTACGCCGAACGATTCAGAATCACTTTTTGAATCGATTTATGCTTTTCTGTCCGTGTGTCCATCTTGCATGCCCACTATAATATTTTCACTTTTCTTTTTTTTTTTTTGTTTATTCTTTTTTACATCTACTTACGTTTATCATTTTTATATGCGAAAGCTTCTATCTATACTTGGCTTTAAGATAGCTTGTTAGGATTCTCTTACTTGCTATTGGATTTAGCACAATAATAATTCTCTCCTCAATTATTTGCCTGGATTATCTCAAACTTTCAACTTAACATTACTTCTTCGATCACCAGCGCAGCTCAGAGAGCAATCTCTGTTCTCGGAATCCACAATCATATTGCTTACAGCCAATTGCATCCCTAGTTCACTTGGTTATCAAATAATTTGCAAAACTTAGAGAGACTATTAGGGTGCTATTATTCTTTCATCTGCTCTATTAAACTTTCTTAACTTAAGAACGCACTTTCTCCTCGCATGGCTGTTAAATACAAACAACAAACATTATGTACGATACATAAGAGACTTTGATAAGAAACTTTGATTTCAATAATTGTTTCACATATACGTTTCTATCGTCTTCTGCATAGACTAATGTATGTTACAAAATAAAAAAAAAAAAATTATATACAAGATATTAAAACGAATTACTGACGTTTTCAGAATGTGTGCTAAACATAGAGCTTAACAGTTGTAAAGTAAAATTAAAGTGCAAACGCTGTTAAACTTTTTTTTCAAATAGTTTTAGTTATTTTTTAATTAAAAAGTTGCAAAGGCAACTGGAATTGCTTAGCGCTTAATGAATGCATTCTTCATTTTTTCTTTCTTTTCTGTTATATGCTTCTCATTTTGTTTCCTTTTTTCTGCTTTAGTCAAAGATGATTGTTAAAGGATACTATTGCCATTTATACTGCAATTAAAACGTTTCTTATGAATTATTTAAGAAAAGAAAAAAACTGAACTAAACAAAAGAAGTTTTAGACATTTAGTGTTAATTACGATTTAAGAAGATGTGCAGTGCCCGCATCATCTCAAGTAATATGAGCAAGCAAGTCTACGTAGATGGATCGATGAATTATTGTTTATTTGCATTATTATGTGTTTGTCATATCTCCGTAAGATTAGCTTGTATATACCGCTAATCTTTTCGCGGTCCGAATTTAGCGACCCTGTTTCAGCAACAGACAGTCAAATAGGACACTCATCCATGGCCTCATTTTACAATATGGATCGTCTAACAATGTTTGAACGTGTTCCAATATTGATTTGTTCGGAGTGTCACTTCGCTTGTTTCAAAATAGAAGCCGATTCGCTTTCACGTCGTCGTGAACGGTCGGATTCGAAAAGCTCATGATCAATTGATGCCTTTGTTTTCTTTTCATCAGCTTCAAGCGGCTTTCCGGAATGTGTATAGTCGCCATCAAAATTTTCCAGTAGGAAATTTTGCAAACTTGGCACTGGCATTCTGTCACTATGTCCTCTCCCTACAGATACCATAACTTTTTTTCTTGCTTAAATAGTATTTTAAACTTTTCCATTGGAAAAAAGCAGAACATGTCAAAAATGCTGCTTACGACGTTTGAAGCCCTGCTTCATCAGTTGTCAAAGTACATAATCACAATGCGACGTACGTGTAAACTTAGCTATGAAAAAATACAATTGAATCCATTTTTGGAATAAAAGAAACGAAACGGCTTTTCGAAAACCCTGATAGGGAAAATAATGCTAATTCTGTAGTTGGTACGTTTCATGCGTTATGAATAGATTATGGTCGACCTTCATCCATTCCGGAGCGACCAACAGTTAAAACGTGAAGATACTGGGTTTGTAAGAGATTTGTTAAGATCCACATATCATCGAAATGCACGACCGAAAATATTGATGCTGTCAGTGACAGTGTCGAAGAGTATTTAAATTTATCCGTTACGGTACATTACGTCTCAGATATAATCAGATTTGCTACGAAGAATATAAATTTTCAAAATTGATTTAAATGCTTCATTTTATGCAGAAGCAGAAGAAGAAAAAAATTGGTTCGCATGTTCTTAGACAACGTGCGAAGTTTATTCTCAGTGAGTTTTTTGAAATCATTTTTATCCCTTACAAGCAATAATCATATAAATTATAAACCGTTGTTATATAGAAATAATGGGATAAACGTTTATAGCGACTTTTGCTTTAAATTGCTACGCAAATGGTCATGCGAGCTACACTTAATAATAAACTAGCGCATAAGTTATTATGAATCGGACATGGAGAAGGGAAGAGCGTGCGGCACATGAGAACACGTTGCCGACGTAATGTTTTACTTTACGTGTACCTTGCATGTACAATTAAGTTAATTGTATACATAAAGTATTTTTTTATTTAAATGCTTATTTATTACTCATACGTTTTTCGCCTAATTTTTTTATATTAACGAAAACCTCGTTACCTCGTTCGTGTATGGTTACGTATTTAAGCTCATTTGTTTGTCTGGCATTACGGTTTTAATTTTTTTTTTTTGTTGACTTATTACTGATGCTTGGATGTAATATATGACGTGTTTTTTCTGTTCTATTAAGCTTCTCATTTACAATGTCTTGCACCTATTACCAGCGGAACGTTGTTTTGGGATGATTTGCGAGTTTTTTTAAAAAATGGTAATAAAATATAGAATGTATTAAGACGATTACTCGTTGCTCGTTGACTCTTACTTTCCTATCTTACTACTCTCCGAAAATCTTATGATCGTTTCGATTCCAGTAGATCTATAAGAAGCTTTTACAATTAGGTACAGAAACGTTCAAAAAAAAAAAAAACTTTAATGGTCTGAATTTTTATCTACGTGTCGTCACTGATCTGACGAATCTTTAGTGAAATCTGACGAGTTCTCGACTTGTTCCTAAAATTAATGAGAGAGAAGAGCGGGAAATGGGTTCTCTATAATACAACCTTACGAAAAGTTCGTGACTAAAACAAAGACTACGTTTTCTTCCACAATTCTCTATCGAAGGGGTAGTGAACTTGAATAGCGAATGATAACAATGCGCAGTCTCTAGGGTAGTAATGTGCGATAAAGATCACGAAGTAAGAAAAGCTAGAAGGACTCATTTGTATGTTTAGAGCTCATAGCAGGCGTTTTACCGAAAAAGAGAAGCTCTACGGCTAATGAGCAATTGTTGCTAAAAGCTAAAGCTGTTGCTAAAAAACAAATAATTTTCATAACAAAAAAAAATAATAAAAATAAAGAGTTGCATTCCACGACGAGACTCTAAAGGTATTCTTTAAACTAAACATACTTTTAAAATGCATTTGATTTATTTTACCAATTAGAAATTTGCAAGAAACAGATCTAGAAACAAATTGTCGTAAATAAATTAATTTAGTATTTGATGGTCACCGCATCGGTCTTCATCGCTCATATATAGATGATACAATAGTAGGGATAAAATTCAAAATGCTACTCTTATCCTCTGATAGTGTATGAAAGGATATCGTAGTAAAAGGAAGAATGGTAAAGACTAAGACGAAAATAAGAATTCATTCCTTTGTGTTTTCATTAAAACGATTTCTTTTTCATACGCAAATCTTTTCTTATCGAAAGAATGCAGATAAGCGCATAAGATTTACACAAATGTTTTTCATTCATAAGTTAATAAACGTTTACATTCTTCTATTCAATTTCAAATAGTTGACAACAAGTTGTTAGCAGGCAGTAACTACGCAAAATTGACGCTTTTTATATTACTTCAAATGTTTCACTGAAATAAATAAAATTAATGCAATCATTCTACCTTCTTATGTAAATATTTACAAATCAAATCGAATTCTCCGTTGTGCGGACGTATGCAACAATGCTAAAAGGACTTGAGATGAATCGATCTTTTATTGTACCAATGTAGCATCACTTTCTGATTCGTTTTAGGCTTGTCTATCCATCTGTCCGTCTTGTATCCTCGTGTTTAACCTACAGATTGCAAGTTTTGTCATATTTCTACGAAGTCTGATACACTGACATGTTTTAGACCAAGGACGGACGGTTTCGACCATTTCCCAAATAACGCCCTAATTTAGAAAGTGGTTAAAATGAACAACTAACTTCTCTGCTGTAATATGCATAGTAGACTAATGAGGATAATACTTTTAATATTTTACAAAATAAGAAATTCATTTTAAAATGGAGTGTACAAAGAGCCTTGAAATCGCATCGTATCCAATTAAAACTTTTCTCGAAGTCATTCCAGTCTATTAGGCAGATACTGTAAAAAAAAGAGAAATGTCTCTTCTATGCCGCAGTTAATCGGTGCACTACGGCACCATGTCGTAGTAACGAAGTATGGTTCAATTGCGCCAACACAGTATAATAATGCTTCGTTGTTGCGAAAAGTCAAAGGAGACTATACGATAATGGATTATGTCTGACGAAAGCTGGCCGTAAAATCATTAAGCAAACGTTGCATAATTAACATAATTGATGGATGTGTGAATGGTTGACGATGTAAAGGAACCGCAGAGTACATTAATTTTGCGACCGTCACATGGATAACAAATATTTGTTAATCAGTTAACCGTGTCGACCTCTTTACGATGAAACGATTTCATAAAATGAAATAAATATTTTTTTAAATATATTATTGGGGCAAATAGACGTTCATAACATATGTGTTCGTCATACACAGTTAACAGCGGAAAAGATGAGGTCATATGGGTCTGTCTGTCTGTTTTGTTTTAGCTTCAACTCATCATTACACCACTATGCTTTTTCTGGAAGACATTGGTTTTATTGGTGCCGCCTTCTTAACCTACGCTAGGCTGGGTTTGAATAAAAAAATTGTGGGCTTTATCAGGTATAGTTATCTATATTGTTTTCCTTAATATGACAATGTGCAATATATATAATCTAAGACATGCATCGTAGGGTATACGATTTATATATAGATTCAAAGGATAGTTGTCCTATTTCTTCTAATTATTATTTATGAGTCATGGGTAATATAAATGCATTTGGAATTAAGTTTTTTCTTCCGAATGAAATCATTTATTAATTTTCGAAGCAACAGTTCAAATAGAATCAACAACTCAAAGCACAACTGTTGACATTGCTTAAAACACAACCACTCGCCGTTCACCGATTATCATCCTCTATCTATTTGCTGTGCTTGTGTTTTGGCTCATTGCCAACAACAACAACGCTAACAATAATTGCTTTTGTTTCATATTGGTCAGCAAAAATATAAATGGAATCTATATTCAGTTTTCCGTTGCCTATATAAACATAAGCAACAACCAGCAAAATAACTATAATCAACAAGTTTGATATTATTGTTTAAAATTCAATTGATGCGCATTACGAAGAGTTGTTAAGTTATTAAGCCCTAAGCCTTAACTTATACAAAACAACAAAAGCTTTATAATCATTTCTATTTACAATTTATTATTGATAGTAAGGCCTAAATTATCGTAGAAGAATGTAAGGCGTACCAAATTCGTTTTATATCATGTAATATTTTAAAAATTTTGTCTTCATCAAAATCATCGAATGCGCAGGAAATTGATTTATTATAACAACTGACACTGGGAAAGTACTCACAGCTAAATTGCAACACAAGTTATCCGCTTTTAAAAGCTCTTTATGTCTTAATTAGCAATTTAAATAAAAGTTTATAATCGTTTTAGTTTTTTGTTGCTTTTTTTCTTTTTTTTTTCCACAATCAATGTCTTTTTAATTACGGTCAAAGCCAAAAATGTTATTAAATATATATACTAAACGCTAAAAGGTAGAAGAAGTAAAGTAGGCAAGAAATTGCCTTTGGCTTAAGAAGAATTTTTTAAGATATACACAGTAACTAACTTTTTATTAAGCAAAAATAAAAAAAGGAATCGTACTTTATTCGAAAGGCTTATCGTCCCACGTATTTTTATAAAAGATCATACCACAGTGTTGTCGCTCTTAGTCACGTCATCATGGAAGTAATTAAAATGTTGTAGTTTTCGTTTGCCATATAAATTCATTTATGTACTTAAAAGCAGTCCTTAGTCTATGTTGTAACGTGAACGTGTCCTTTGTCCGATTTAGACTATTTTCACTATATATTTGCATGCAGGAATGGTTTACTTCACATATTAGATAGACAGACAGGCAGACGAACGAATAGAAAATAGAAGAATTGAATACGGATCAAGAATATACATACATACATATATATATATATATATACACATTTTGTAGGGTCTCAAAAAAAAACTTCGGTCCATTCAATATAGACGATTGCCTGAGATACTATTGCTTAAAAACTTTAGTCTTACAATTTATTTCTCTAGTCAAATATAATATTTACCTAAGCCCTATCTATTTGTTTTCTATATAAATCCAAGTTCACGTTCTTCTATATAAAAAAAAATACTTTAGAAATTTGCTCCTTTTCTCTCTTTTTCCGATTGAGCCCGCCCGAGCCCGCCTGAGCCACGGCGACGAGTGATCGCGTGCAGCTAGTAAAAGCAGCTATTACAAATATTTCGTGCGAACGCGTCGTTTTTCCTCTGTTGTCACCAGCTCGCCAAAACACGGCAGGCATGTAGAGCATGCGCTCGTATTGTCTTTAATTTATTCTCACCAGCTCGCCAACACACGTCAGGCGAGTAAGTTATACTTTTGATCTTGACTTTTCAATTTCAATAAGTAAAGAAATGATGAGATAAATCACATAACTGTGAATCAGAATCTTACACGATGCTTCACAGAAATCATTAAGGGTGACGAGTGCTTCAAACGGATAGTTTTTATAGAAACCTGCATCTTCAGTATGGAGTAAAGAAAATCCATTGATTATTGTTGTTAAGAAAAGAACAAAGGGGAAAACAGAGAGGAGAGAGGATATTAGCAAGCAGTACTTGAACTATAAAAATCTCCGTACAAGCTTTCAAGTTGGGTTTATTTTCCAAGCAGTGTTTTCGAAGCTGTTAAGGAAAAGACAAAACGACATCGCAATATTGATTCAAAAACTTCCCCATATCTGAAAAGTTGAATAGCAATGCAAAGCTCTAATGTCCCAGCACGAACTCACCTCACGTGTCGTCTTTGAAATTTTTTAGTGAAATCTTCAATCGGTAAAAATCGCGACTACCAAGTCAGTATACGCAGAATGGAATCTCAAATCTCTCTAAATGTTGCAAATGCAACGATAAACTCAATATTGCACTATGTTCTGATAGAGTTTATAAAAAAATTGTCCATTAAAAGATAAACTGGTTTTTTTTTTCTTATCGCTGTGGAACGAGTGGATAGATATGTTTACAAGTATATCTTTTCCACTAGCTATCTTAGAAAAGTATATGTTAAATTTATTACGCTTTGTGAAGATGAGTGCTAATCAAAAAAACTATAAAGTCTTAATTTGCTCTTGACTGGTGCAAGATTCGAATCGTTTAGTCATTATTTGTCTGTCTGTCCCTCCCTTGTTTCTTGACTGACGTAAAACTCGGACTCACTTTAACATATCCGTCTGTTTATCGGTTCGTTGGTGTGCTCTTCAACTTTCAAATTATAAAAAAAAAAGTATTATAGAAATCTGAACTTTAACGAAGAGCCTTCTCAATAAAGCTTATTAGAAATTGAACAACCCTTAAAGCTGTTTGTAATCTGAAAGATACTTTAAATACGATGATTTTGCCACATATTTATAAGAATGCTTTCGATCCACTAATTGATTGGTATGCAATCTAAACTTGTGGAAGTTCGTTTGGGAAGGTGGCGTGAACACAAGTCTCGCCGAAAAAAAGAGAATTGTTATCTTTTTCCTTGGCTTGCTTATCTGTGCTATAGAAAAGCTCATCTTCAGACAATCGCAAGCCCCTAAGCCATTTGTTTGCTTTTTGTAATCCGCACCACTAATAGTAAGAGCATATTAAGCTGGTAGAGGTATATGCGACCTTCAGAAGAACTTAAGATCCTCCCATCTCTTATTATATCAGTCGTTTCAGCCAAACTGAAGTCATTAACAGATAATACTAGCATACGTGAATGTTATTAGTTAAATAAGTAAAACGTTTGAAATTTCTTGCTAATTTTTTTTTATATTCTTCGCAAAAGCATCGGAAGACTCCATGTAAGCTAAAATAAATAAATCCCTTAATTTTGACTTCATTTTTCATAAATATTAAATTTCAATTTATTATTATTTTTCTGCTTAAGGAGAATATTTAATTTCTTTTAGAGATTATCACAGAAAGCAATTTAATTTTTATGGCTAAGCTTTCATAGTGAAATTCATAAGGAATTTTAAACTCCAATCTCTTGGATTAAAACTTAATACTGCTTATCTGGATACGCTTATATATATATATATATATATACCTTCATACATACATATATATATATACATTCATATATAGTGTAAACCACACCAGCATCAGATAGCGTTCTTATGTTCGGAACTTTCTTTAAAATTATAAATGGTTTCAATGAGTTTGTTAACCTCCTGATTAACCACTAATTGTGTACGTTTCCTCAATGACCGATCTGCCTTTATATATACTTGCACTTGCACAGAAAATACTTTATACATGCCCATGTGCCTATCCAACAAAATGTTCACACAATAAACTTAATGCTGCAAACGTGTTTCATTCAGGTACGTTTTCTGCATATATTTATGGATATATGTAACTATAAAGACACATTGTGTATATTTAAAATGACGAGGAGGCTTGTGATGCATAAATTTGAATATATATGAAAATGTGTTTATACACACTAGTTGCACGCGTATGTTCCCACTGCTAATGGTCGGATCACTGACCTTTGTCAATAAACAATAGCTACGCACATTACACTGTACTGCTTGAATTTACGTCATAGTTTAATAAAATGTTAAATGAGCTTAACAACGATTAGATTCGATAAACAGTGGTAGCAGTAGTAGTGGTAGTAGTGGTAGTAGTAGTACTAGTAGTAATTAATTAAAATTAAAAAGCTGCTGGTGCTCTCATTAAAAGCTACAATTGATATTTAAATATCAGTTAAAACATTTTCTAAAACTGGTTATATTTTTTTTTTTTTTTTTACTTTATAATTAGTTTCGTTTTGTTATTGAAATTTTTTAAATGAAAGCAATTATGACAAATAACTTGAAAATTATATTTGCATAATTATACATTATGCATCATCTAATGCAAAACGGTTTCCTTTTATTTACAATTCATGCGCTTTTAGTTGCACTTTTAGTTCTATTCTACAATATTTTGTTACTTTATCTATTCTTAGTTATAAGTTTATCATTTCCATTACTAGTTTTGCTTATAGATATGTTCACTTTTAATTCATCTTCTCCATTCGATTTCTACTTTGGGTATAGCACCTACGGCTTCTTCTACTTATATACCTCAATGTACTTGTTTTTGCTATCCACTCTTTATTATACCTTGACTTGTTTCAGTTGTAGTTTTTGTTGAAGAACTGCTTTACCTCTATGCCTTTATTAACATTTAAGTCTACTTTCTTTTACTTACGCCTTTACTTTCCATTCCAGTTCTAATTCTATTTCTACTCTAGTTTTTGAACTCGATTTCAATTTCTACATTTTCTTTTAATCTTAAGGATGCACTGTAAATTTTTCAAAAAATCATTTTTTTGAGAAAAAATTCGTTATCCGCAAAAAGTTTTCCCCTTGAAAATGTTTACCTATCAAGGGCTACGACAAGAATACTTGCGTCAAAAGAATTGCAGCTGGTAAGTTGCGGCTTATTGTCTTGGCTTTTGGTTGCTAGCTCCTCTTATGCACTAGCGGATATCGTTAGAAAGTGTTCAGTTTCAGTCATTTAAAAGTATTTCCAGAAAAAGGCCTCCATCAAGGTAACCTTCAAGTAGGTATGAGGCTAAGAGCGACGCCGAAGCTTTTATTGCTTCTATTATGGGAATAAGTATTTAGATTCGGATATAGAACTTAATGTTTTCTTGTCTCTCGGAACGTGCGATTCTGCGTTTGACAGTTGCAGTAAAATATGCACTTTCAAACGAAAAATCGTCGAGAAGTACGGAACGAAAAGGAATATTTGAACTTCGTATGGCAGCTTTAGAAAAAATAACAAAAAATTTATTATGATAAGAACATGTTTCTCACACATTCTAAAAATATTACTCAAAATGTGATTCTTCAAAACGGAACGCAGTACAGTTCAGAGAATTTTCATTTTTTTCAGTTCCTTTAAAAGCACATTGCCCACAGAAACACGTAGGATTTTTTCGATAAGTTAATTATTCTTTTCCTGAGACTTCAAGGCACGCTTACTAACCTCCTTAGATTTTACTATTCTACTAGCTTTGCTTCTATCCTTCTACTATCATGTGTCAGACCCCGACTGCTGGTACAATTGGTTTTTTTCTGGTCTGTCCGTCTGATGGCTGCCCACTTAAATTGTGTTCAAGCTGTAGGTCGCAATTTTTAAAATATTTTGATGAAAATTGCTATAAAGTCTTATCTTGAAAAGTCGCTATGTGGACAAAAATTGCAAATTTTCAAAATTAATCGGCAAAAGTGGCTAAGTAATAATATTTCGGCATTCTAAATTGGTACGAAACCTTATGACCGTTTGGGAGAATTTTTTGAGCCCTTTCCCATATAAAGAAAACTGAAGTTCATAGGCCAAAAAGGTTTAATGTTCAATGCTCCATGATGAAGATCAGATCATTAAAATAATTTAAGAAAAAAATATTAATTGTAGCAAATTTTGACAATCGCGGTCTATTTTTTAGATTCTACCCTATATTTTCACGAAAATTGATTCTTGGTAGATCAGAAAATTTAAAATTTTCAAATGCTACGATGAAACTTGACCAATAATAGTAATTTGAAATAAAAAAATTCACTGTACCGAATTTGAACCATCCACCACTATTTTTGGATTCTACGCTATGTACGGATGTTTATGAAAATTTTTGTTTTTTAGAGTAAAAAAGTCAAAGTTTTAATATTTTAACCACAATAGTGGTTTGACACAAAAATTAACTATGCTGAATTTTAAATATGTGGCATAATTTTTGAACCTCTTGCGCACAACCATTCCAATGGAAAGTAAGCCTTTACCTGCAAAGAAATGGAATTTTCAATATATGGTTCCACAATAGTCAGTTCATATAAAAACAGGGCATAGTTTTTGCGTTCTATGACAAAAATAAGAATTGTGTTAGAGATTGCGGTGTTGGGTATCCAATAGTCGGCCAAACCCGACTATCATGTTTTTACTTTTAGCTTTGTGTGTAATTACACTTCTAACTCCTCAACTTACTGCTACTATGTCTCTTCTGCCTATTGTCATACCTTTACTTTTACTTTTACTTCATGCCAAGCAATTAACTTTTCATTTAAATTTACTTTCTTTTCATTGTTCGCTCGTATTTGTGCTTATATTTTCATTTCGTGACTTCAACCATTTCGTTGCTCTGCAAAGTTATATCATAATTACGGGACCTCTTCCACAACCGTATCTTTTCTTTTTGCTGTGTTTGCAAGAAATATTTTATAAGTTATTGTGTACGATGCTAAAGAAATAGGCTTTGTACACTTCTTCAAAAAAAAAAAAAAAAATGCGTTATACATGTAGTCAGAAAATATTCAATGCCTCGCTTAAAGTAATTTTCAATGATTGATTTAAAAAGTGATTGAATGCGTTAAGATAAATACTGTAAAAGGCTAAAACATATGCACTTTGTAAGCTCGAATATTATTGCATCAACAAGGGTAATATAAACTGATTTTTTGTGAAGGACTTTTTCTTGCAAAACTTTTCTATAACATCCTTGAACTATAAAGAAGCATCTGTTAGTATATTTTACATCGTAACTACAACTGTAAAATAAATTTCGTTTAATATTTGGATGCAATTCAGTGCAGGTACAAATTATATATAGTACGTTCGCACATATGCTTATGCAATCATATTGAAATTTTTTTGGCTGATATTTCACGAAAGCGAAAATTTTTCCTCAAGAAAATATAAATAATTACGTATCTTTAGTTTTTGGAGGATTTTTAAAGTGTATTAAAAGTCTTCCTACAATGATTGTTATGTTGTTATCCGCTTTTAAGAAATATTGGGAAGTCGCGAATATATTCGTCTTGGCAAACTGAATCAGTTCAGTCTGGGTCATTTTAGCTTACATATCGGTCGGTATACGGCATATCGGACATATCGGTAAACGTATGTAAAATTTCATATCCGCCTCTAGAATTGCTTGTCATGAACACATTGCAAATTATCTGGTTTTTTTGAGATGGGTTCCAACTTTTCACCACTTTTAAACGCTCAGAAACGATGTCACCTCTTCCCTTTTCCCCTTATGTGTCCTCTTACCAAGAAAAGAAGAATTTCAATTATAGCGGCTGAAAGTTCAAGGAATTGGGTGCAGTTTTATTCCTAGCTATGAAGAAGAAATAAAAACTATCTCTAAGTTTCCGTTAAATCTTAATTGTTTAAAAAAAATTTATTATTAAAATTTTTACATTGACTAGAATACAATGCCCATTTTTGCCTCAAAATTACGTCCTCGTACCAATTTGCTCTTATAGGAGAGCACATGAGGTTACGCATACTGATTGTCTGTGTTCTTAACGCTTGGTTTGCTGTCGTTAGAATCTTTCAACCTCTTTGAAGACAACAAAAAAAAGGAGGAAAAAGGAGAAAAAGTTTGCATAAATGCGTATAACAACACATGATAGTTATAGCCTTGTGTTTATGTTTGTTTTCTGCTTTTCAGTAACTTTCAGATCCTGAGGTTATGTTAAGTGCTGTAGACAAGACCAATTTGCATGAATATGTGCATACGCTTACATAGAAGTCTAGTCATATGTATACACTTTTCATATTCTCCAATATGGAACGCCGTTATAATACGAAAAACACATGTGTGCTCCTGAAAGTTATTTGTTTTAAATTTAAATAACAATATGCATGGGTGCGAAGTTAGCAAAAGTTAAGTTTGCTTTTATTTATTTGTTTCTTTTTTTTTGTTTGTTATAAAAATCCTTTTTTAATAAATTATTAATAGATTTAAAGTTATGCACACAATACACGCAGAAGCACAACACGATAGATATATTCCTTCCTTGTGCAACACATATTCTCTCTCTGTCTTTCCTTTTATCTGAAGACTTACTAAGCTTTGAATTGTTTCACATGAAATCGTTAAAAAAAAAAAATTGGAGAAAACCGAAAAATGTTTATTATCCGAAAATACTTATTATTATCCATTTCTGAAATCTCGCCTTCGTTACATTTAAATAAGATGGAATTATACATGAATTTCTAGTGCTTCTGGCGCATCCTACAGATGTGCGGCTTCAAAGTCTCTAGGGATTTTCGATTAACGTAAGGTTTATTGAAGGGTGGAAACATATCTGGTTATTCTCAGGTGGTTTCTTACGTTACTAAGACTGATTTAAGCCCTTAAACGTTGATTCGTACTGGACGTAACCCACCCTTTAAAACGCTTGAGATAATAAGTTCGAAAATTCAACAAAGATGAAACTTGAAAATATAAATGTATATTATTAAGTTAGCAGCCGCATAAACCTTCGGCAATAAATAGAAAAGCTGTAGGGGGCAGAGGAAATACAAAATCCTTACTTCGTCCTTTTTTAAAATATATAACTTTGGCGGAAGAAAAATCTTTCCTAAAAGCTTACACAAATATAGATGTTCCTTTTTTTAACCAATCACTCCGGGGGAGCCTCCTATTTGTGTAGCGCGGTAACGGTCAGAAAGAAATGAGAGAAAAGCAAGAAAGAAAGAAAGAGGGAAGTGGTGGCCGCAGCCCGGTGGACGTGTTCCTAATCGATAAGTGCTATGCTTTTCATAACGAAGCTACGACTAAAGTAAACTCTATGACCCTGAGATTTGAATCAGCGAACACAGAGTTGATAGTTTTGATTCTTATCTATTCGGCTACTCTTGCGGATTAATGGGTACCGGAGCGGCAAAAAAGGGCCAAACGGAAGATTGTTAAACTGACGAAAGAATAGATGGACGGAAGACAGGATCGAAAAGATTAAATAAAAGATAATTGCATGAACAAACGCATAAGCGACAACAACAATTATTCTGGAAAGTGATTATATGAACAACTGCAAGGTGGAGTAGGGTATTGAATGGTGAGCCGTGGCCCACTGTAAAGTTCTTACTTGTTTTAGTACGTCGGACCATTCTTGCTCAGTAAACTTGATTTCAACATTTCGTCAAGTGTCTCAAGGAATCGCCTTCCTCTTAGGTTGTCTCAATGTAGGATTAATAATGAACTCTTATTTCCTTACCGCGTGTTATGTAAACAATTTTATTCCCGTAGTTAAGTGAAATCGGTGTTTTTTACATTGCGGCAGTAAGACTAGAGAAAGTCTCTACACAATTGTATGCGTCATAGGACGAATCTGGCAAACTTACAATATCAACCATAGCTTAGCTTTCTATTAATACTTTTTGTCCCATAATCGTTCTGTCTCTTATTATGGAAACGCTGTTAAAGAACTATGTAGTAGGCTTCGGTTGTCTTGTTCTGCATAGACTCTTTCTCTACTTTCCATAATCCATCCCAATTATATTTCCGTAAAGCATTAGATTGTATTGCTAAATCACTCAAGTTATGTCACTTATTCGATAGTGTCCAGAAAGAAGTTAAAAAGAGAAATAGATAGGGAGGCGTTGCAGACTACTGACTGAATGCCCAAGCGGTAAGTAATGCCTTTACGAAAAAAAAACACACTACAGCTATCGCTCACTACACACTCATTTCTGAAATTATAAAGGGATTGAAGTTCAAAGAGGCATTGAAAAGGAAGGGGCTTAAGTACCAAAAATACTCCAGACGTTCGCATGGGCATGCTTTTGTGCTGCAAGCTATCTACCTATCTGCGGTGTTTATATCGAGTAAATGCATACGAAATGAAAGGGTCTTTTTGCTCGAAATGCTTTCAAAATTTATCTAAACATTTTTTTCAAGGCAATCGTACTTATAGAATCAATTGTAAAGCTTATTATTATAATTGCTTTTGAGAATTAACCATTTCTAACAGTTCTAAACTGGTTTTTGTATTCAATAACAAATCTATAAATAAGTAATAGAGAGAAATAATACTAGAGAATGAGAAATTGTGTAATTAATATCCATCAGCTTAAAAATCACACATCACTACTTGGAAATATTTACGCATTTCCGTTCCAGCTGCGAATGAGATAAGGTTCACTGTGTAAAGTGAAGCGCTTTTTTTTGCTTATAAAAATCTTATTCTGTTAAAAAAAAAAAGAAGGGATTATGTGTAAAATATCTTACTTTTTTCTCTTTGGCGTGCTTGCTCTGAATTGCATTTGCGAATCATTTTGTGGATCGTTGCGTAAGCGTTGATTCGATCAATTCAAAATTATTTGAAAAAGTGTTAAATTTATTATTCTATTCTTTCAGCCTCCGATATACCAAAGTGTAAAATTTCGGATAATGTTTGCATAGCTTCATCTATGAACGAGGTGCTTCGCCTTTATCCCAAAGGTTCGCCAGCTTTTGATTTGGCCGATCTGTCGCGTATATTTGTAGCTAAGGTTGAACTTGAAAATGCTGCTGGCCATTCGTCGGCCGTACAATTGAATTTAGTCTTTTTTAATTCGACTACAAGTGGCTTAGAAAAAGCAAAAGTAGTTAATGTTTCTGGTTTCGATCCAGATATTAAGCAAATTATAGTTAATCTTGAAGTTCCATTTATGAAAATTGAAGCTGAATACGAAATGGATGGTAAAATTTTATTCTTAACCTTAAAGGGCAAAGGTCATGCTGAAATACATTTGAAAATGGCTACTAACAAAGTAACTATCAATGTAGGTTTGGAGAAGAAAAAGGGTAAAACTCATCTAGTTGTTAAGGATATGACGTGTGATTTTCGACCACAAGGGTGAGTTTAGTATCAAATTTCAGAAGAAAACAACGAAAAGGCCTCTAATTACTTAACCTTGAAAATGTTATAATTATAGTTTCTTTATTCATTTGGATAACTTGTTCGATGGTAATAAAGAAATAACGGACAGCGTTAACGAAGTCATTAACACTAATTGGCGCGATGTCTATTCGGCATTAAGCGATAATATCAATCGCAGTCTTGCTCAAGGAATGCTTGGTATATTAAGGGATGTGGCTGAGTCCTTATCTTATGATGATATTTATTTAAAATAAATGTATTAATCAGAAAATATTCGTTTGCCTGCATTTTAGAGAATTTTAGTTATTGTTTTTCCACATTATGCAAACTCTTTATGTCAATATGTATGTAAAGCAATATAAGAAATTCAGATCATACTGCCCGCCTCTTGGACAATCTACTAATAGAAGTCTTTCCTATCCTGACGTTCCACTTTCAAGTCAAACATACACCCTCTTTCCATTCCTCTCTACCAAGAACCCTTCCTGATTAGTGCTCGATTGTCAATGACTTGTGCGAACCTTTTGCACACAAGTTCTACACTCCCCTATTATGTAGGCATTTGTATTCAGTTGAAGATATCTCCGGAAGTGACTCTTTTTGAACGTTATCGGGTTCAAGTTGTCTCATGCATATGGTGAGGGCACATATGCGACAATATTGGCGGTGATAAATGCTGGAGATATTAATAAAATTAAGTTTTTCTGATAGGTTTTAACGTCCTTTAAATCGTATGAAAAAACTGGACTTCAAAAAATTCGTTAAAATTTTTTATAACACACTTTGTAAATTGAAATTTTTTGCTAATAGCATACACACACTATATGGTAAATCATTGCTCAATTTTTTTTTTAGATTTTTTATAACATCAAGTGTCATGTCTTTTTTATTTTGTTTATGTTTGTATTTGCCATTTTTTCTTTCATTTTTTCTCATCATTTTGTTATTCTTTAAAAAAGGTTTAATTATCAATTACCTTAGCAGAGGCGCGACCCAGGTATTCTGGGTGGGCGCGGGTGATTTCCTCTATTTGCAGAATAAAAGTGCGTATTCTTATGTACTTTATGAGTAACAAGCAAAAATCAGGGAAAGCGAAGATGTTCACAATTTTTATTGCATGCGCGTGTAGGTGTTGAAGGCCATTTTCAAATTCTTTTGCAAATTTTCAGGCGATATTTTCATTTTTGTGAACTGGTTGCTACAAGGACCAACAAACAGATTGACATGCTTAGGTATATTCCGAATTTGTAACTGGGAAAAAATTTATATAGTTTATGGGGTGTTCAAAGGTAGCTTCTGCGCATTATATAGTTATTGCAAAAGAAATTAAGTTTTGGTACACTATAATATTGGATAGTTGCGCTCAATTTTCTCCGTTTTTATACATCCTCTCCCAATAGAAGATACGTTGAAGTTTTGGTAGATTTATCTGGTGTAGCTTTTGAGTAATGAACAAATTACCAAGTTTTTTATCTTTTTGAAAAACAGAAGTGTTCTCGGCTTACCTAGTAATGTAGGCGCGCCCTTCGATCAATTTGTTGGATTTTCTATACCAATCTGCTAGAACTTCCACTGTTTCTGATAAATCTGAAGCCGATATCTTTATTTTTGCGGCGAGGAGAATGTTTGCACAGACGGACAGAGGGACATGCTTGGCCGATTCAGAGTTTGCTGCTGATCAAGAATATGGATAATTTGTGAATATACCCCTCAACTTTCGGTAATGGGAATAAGTTTTTGACACGTGAATTATGAAAAAAATCGCCATAATATTGTGATTTATAGTAAAGTTTTTCACTATTGGTATGACTTTCGATAAAATTAACAAATGTCACAACATTTTCTTCTCTACTCATATGCAAATGTATTGCCACCTTTCACACAGGATAGGGTTAGTATTGTCAAACTGAAAGCGTTTCTAAACTTATCTATTGGGGAAAGCGCCATGAACTTTTTCCGCCACAAGCGAGAGAGTTAAAAACAAGCAAAGAAAAATTTGAAAAAAAACGTATGTATGCATGTTTAGTGCAATGGCACACCATTTGCTCAGGCGGGTCAGGGAAAGAGGATCCACGCAAAAACGGATAATGGAAAATTAAAAATTGCGGTTTAAGTACAACATCGTTAAGACATGTGTATTATTATAAAGAGAGCAGATTTGCAGACGTGTAAGGAATCTTGTAACGAAATTAGATCATAAATATTTAAATTTCCCTAAGAGGAGAGCGGGGCCGCATAAACCGAAGCCAGCCAGAACTACAAGTGATGTAGTATATAATTAATGTACCTATTACAAAGATATAAATCCAACCATTTCATTAAGTATATAGAAAAGAATAGGAGGGAAATTTAAAAATCAATAAACTGATGTTGATTCAGTTGAAGGTGTTACTAAAATCAGAATACATGTTTTTTCCACGTGAATTACTAGAAAGTTTTGAAATAAAATGAATTAACTTTTAAAGCTTAGTGTTAGTTAATTTGCCTTGCGAGAGGGCAAACTACGACATAGTCAAGTCATGATTAAATAACTCGACTATCAAGTCGGCATAGATAATTGTAATCTTCAGCGCGGTAGAACATCCTCTAATTGGGATTCGTCTGTGGTCGTAGCTATGGTGAGTGCTGGTGAGAGAAAAAAATCGTGCGAAAGCTATTTGACGACAATTTAAAAACAGTACGTTCCCGATTAATGACGTTCTACTTTTATAAATAAATGCGCGGTAATAATATTTCCTTAGAAAACTGTCTATTTGGAATCAACTATTTTTTACATAATATAATTAGCTCAAAGTACATAATAAGTAAAGTGATTTTATAAATGTAATTAAATTACAATTAAATGCGTTTAATTAATTTCACTATTTCAAAAAGACGTTAACAGTGTTCGACGTACATTCCTGTCCCAACTGTGAACGAGGTAACGTTCAGCTTGAGAAAGGCGCTCTAAGTTTAGTTTCCTGACTTTTTTTAAAATGTTGAAATTCTGCTATTACTTGTCGGCACTCCTTGTATTGGGCGGCATTTACGAAATATTTTGTGCTGTATTGCGTAAGTCCGTACGATTCACAGACAAAATCTTCGAATTTATTTAAAAACGCAAATTTTTCCGACTTTTCAGCTTCGAATATACCGAAATGTAAAATTTCTGATAATGCTTGCGTAGCCGCCACAATAAATGAGGTCTTTCGTCTTTACCCTAAAGGATCTCCAGCATTTGGCCTGGACGACATATCGCGTTTAGTGGTGCCTCAGATGGTTCTAGGAGATGTCAACGGTCAGCCCTCGAGCGCACGATTGAATGTAAAGTTTGAAAATTTGATTTTTACTGGTATAGAGAAAGCAATTTGCCTGAACGTGTCTGGATTTGAGCCAGAATCAAAACAAGCTCGAATGAAAGTTATTATTCCGCTTGCAAAAATCAAAGCTGATTATGCTATAAATGGTAAAATTTTACTTTTAACACTAAAAGGCGAAGGAAAATGTGAGATACGTTTAAAGGATGTCGATATTGAGCTAACAGTCGATGTAGATTTTGAAAAAAGAGAGAATCATACTTTTATTGTACTAAAGGATATGAATGTTAGTTTTGAACCGAAAAAGTAAGTTGATGCTTGGAATGATTAATACTTAATACTTAACTATCGCTTTTTTGTATTTGTGCAGCTTTCATATACATTTGGATAATTTATTTGATGGTAATAAAGAACTTACGGACAGCGTTAACGACGTGATCAATGAGAACTGGCGTGATATTTTTCATTCATTACAAGATGGTATTAGGCAAGCTTTCTATGATGCTATTAAGCCACTTTTAAGTAAAGTTTTTAAGGTATTACCGTATGACGAATTTTATAAGAATTGAAGTTGTGATTATAAAATAATGAATATTTGCCTACATCAAGTGGAAAATAAATCATTCTATATATATATAAAAATTTCTTAAGTTTGTTAAAGAAAAAAAAATTCTCTTATAAAGGTTCAAATTTATGAAAGTTCCTTTCACAATGTTCATCGCTCATACAAACACGACAAGTTGCCAGAAGGAGAATTCTCGTTGCCATAATGCACTTTCGCATTTACGATTTTGGATATTGCTCTTCATATCTCAACAAAAGTTGTAGTTCGCTATATGAAATTAGTAGCAGGAATAATTTGGAAGAGTTTTTTTTTTCGTTCCCATGGTTTAATTGGGGTTTCACAAGTTAGTTTAATGCATTGATTGCCAAATTAACAATTTTTAATCTAATTATGGACTATCTACATACTTCAAAATACAGTGGGCAAACGGACAGGTTTGTATATAAAAGTAAATCAAAAATTTACTTGTACTCTCGCATTTTCATATTATTAGTAGTATAAGACTATCTTGATTTATCTGAATCTTACGTTCAAAATATTAAAATTATCTAATTTCATATAAGCGATTTAAGACTTTTTGCTGCGATTTTTTTCGTTGAACGGTAGTTTTTTTGCAAAACTTTTATATATAAACTATATATGATTTAGAAAACAAGATTCAAAAAGTAGAAATTCTTGATCGGTTTGAAATTCGGAATGCACCTAAGCATACTCGTCCATTCATCTGTCCGTCTGCGTAACTGCTTAGTATCTGTGGTAAACATTTTCCCGTTCGCAAAACTGAAGATATCGTTTCCAAACTTGCGAAAGAACTTGAAAATGATCCAAACTTTTGAAAGAACACGCCTGCAACGTCGAAACGCCTATATAACATAGACTGTGAATACCTTTGTTTTACGTGTTTTTTGTTTATTAATCGTTAACTACACCACATACACTGTACGAATTTTCACTTTTATGCTTAAAAGTAGAAAAAATCACCCGCGCGAGTATGAAAATATAGTTATTTTCATTTTTTTAGGATCTCGGTGATGGGTATAAAATATTCGTTCACGACCGAATATAATTTCCTTACGTGTTTTTCATTAAGACGTTTTTTATGAAACGGAATGCAGAAGATAGACCTAATTTGTCCAGATTCGGTAAAATTATTGTTTTTATCAAACTCCTATTATGCTCAAATTTTGATCAAGAAATATTGACAATTACATCCATTCGCCTCCTAATAATTCAATTTTCGTGGGAAAGTTTATATAGTAGGTGGTCGAAAAAATTTACCTCACCTGTAACAAATTTTTCATTCTTACTAAGAATGTCTAAATACTATTACTTAGCAATTTTTGCCGGCAAATACTGAAAATTGGAGTATTTTCTTATATGAGGATTTAACAAGAAAAGTGGACCGATCTGAACCATTTTCAATAGTGTTCGTCCTGGAGCCAAAACCGCGACCTGCAGGATGAACACAAATATACATGGACAGATATCAAACGAACGGACAGACAGACAAGCTTGGAATCACTTTCTGAATCGATCACATGAGTCTATTTCAAGTCCTTCTGGATGTTGTATAGGTCCGCAAAAACTTAATATACCCTGTGCGACAAGGGGTGTGAGTTATAATTATTCTATAATTAAAAAATTCTTTTCTCAGTAATTGAAAAAATTGAAATATTTGTAATTTTCCATCTATATGTTATCTGTATTTGTAGCAATTCATCAAAAAAGTTGCTTAGTTATTATCATTAGTTCAAACGTTGCTTATTATTGCTGCCTTTAAAGAAATACAACGAGAAGTAGATAAAGAAAATTTTATTTTAAAATAATTTATGATTTAAAGTAAAATTTTGAAAATTTTGCAAATTTTCCTTTCACACATTCGCGACAACTTAACTTGATAAGATAATTGTTGTACGTTGGCATGTTAAAAGAAGTGCTTAAACATTTGCTCCGAGTATGATAGATAAATTGTTTCACTAGTATACTTAAATAAATTAATAATAATTTACATAACTAATCACACATTCATCTGAATGCCATGTACGCTAACACTTCCGTGGAACAAGTTCTGTTTTTTATTATTTTATATATGTAAGAGTTGGTGATGTGCAATAAATATCAGTATACTTAAGTGTGCGTCTTTGTACACCTGCAAACGAGCAGATATGAACAAAGATAAACACTTTGTGAATTATCCTATGGTTAACCACATCAACTTATAGGTAAAATAATCCCTATAAGCTTAACCATAATCTATTTTATACAACAAAACAAAGCAACTGTATTAACTTAGCGGTTAATCTCTCTCCATGAATTGATGGACTCAAGGAAAGGAAGGTGAGCTTCAAGGGGCTACAAAGGCTTACAGGAGTGTGATAGCCTAGCGTTTTGTTTAATCATGTATTTAGATCGATTCAGAAAGTGATTCTGATGGATCGGTGTAACTGAAGATGAGCCTATCTCAACCCAACCGCACGCACTTAATATGTCCTTGTATCGCACTTGGTGTATTGTATAAAAAAAAAAAAAAACAATTATATTAGGAAAATACTAAAAGATTATGGTAGGGCCGCCCTTTGCTTAGTACGGCTTTAATTTAAGAATTCAAAGAAAATTTCCCCTAAAACATTCATTTTCGGCTCTAATTGCGTAGAAAAAACATTTACATCTTTTCTACAAAGTATCCTAGAATGTTGTACGAATTTTTTGAATAATAGTACATCCCATCCCCCAATCTGATTATACCCTACATCGCTTGTGGTTTAAGGGTACATTAAGATAGCGCGGATGTGTACAACACTCAAAGCGACTTGAGACAGACTTACTTTTTGTTAAACTTGTCCGTTTGTCCGTCCGTCTTGCAGTAAGTTGCAAATTTTTAAGATCTTTTGATGAACACATTTGATATACCGACGTGTTTTGTTACGTTATTAATAATGATTCGGATCGGATCGGATTATCTTTCCGACAAGTTTTTATAAAACGCCTTATTTTGAGGAGACATTATATGAATAAACGCATTAAGTGAACTGGTGTAGGGTATATAACGGAAGAACTGTGTGCCACCATAGTATGTTTACATCTTTCCTACTAAGTGAATAAGCGATTTCATGTGCTTTTTTATGTGGGCACTTCAGCACAGCCTTTAAATACTTACCTTGCGAAATTTACGGTCCTCTTAATGTGAGTATAAAAATTCTTTTTAATATTTTTTTTTTTCAGCATGATTCCTATCTCATCTTCTAAAGTGCTTACAACGGCCAAAAACAAAATTTTTCAGGATTTATCGTTTAGTTGCGCGTATCATTTGATTTTTTTTTTTAAATTCATTAATCGTTTCGCTCGATCTTCGCGCTCTTTGCTTTTTCTCCTTTAAACTATGATGGGTGGTACTTGAATGTCAATTTTTGTTCAAATATTCGAGTCAGCCATACGACTATGCAATTGTCGACTTCTACTGTTTTCAGCTCATGTTTATGTATCAAATTTCCGTACCTTAAGTAAAGACATGTACATGAGATGCATAGTAAGTTAGAATTTAACTCGTATAGCATACAGAATGCAGAATGGTTTCCATTTACTGTTATTCCTCTTTGTACTAAATGAAACACTTTTACCTTTGCTTTGTTTCGAATTTCTCCTCAATTTTACAATTTCAAAAGTTGTAAAATAAATTTCTATTTAGGACACCTTAACTTTTCAAAAACATTCTTTTGCTACTAATTGTCCACATATCAATTTGGCAATTAAACTTGAAAAGAGAAAGAGAAAGGAAAAGGGAAAATAAAGAATACAGATTGCGCACAGAGGCCACTTTCTCTAGCATTTACAAAGGTATCGCATGGAAACATACGGACAAGTTAAGTGCCAAACATGCACATATGCGGTAAGTACATACTTACGAAATACTTTGTTGTAAACTTAGTCTTATGTACCTGTGTGTGTGTGTTTGTGCGCGTGTGTGTGTGTGTGCACATTTGTTTACTTTAGTAAAACCATCATCTGTAACTAACAATCTACAAAAGCAGCAAAAGTATCTTTGTATGGAACAAAGTAAATACAATTCTTAAATAAAAATGTAAAAAGTGTTTCAAAAATATCTTCAAGTCTGTAGATTTTTTCTAAGTAAGCAAGTGAAAAATGCAGAATGCTTTCTTCTTCCTGTCAATTCATTTTTTCATTTTTATGCTCAGACCTTGCAACAACCGATTTTATGAAGCATTCAAGCATTGTACTGTATATCAGTATACTGATATAAGCTTATGTCTCGGTATCCAAGCAGACACAGGTAGATGATGGACTTGAACATTATAGTTAGCTTAACGGATAAGATGCCTTTAACAAAATATGGAAAAGCAATGCAATATGACCTCAGACTTTGGATGGTGCTTGGTTTATATTACTTCTACTTGCTTCAGGAATACAACATACGTACATTCTTTTGGATCATTGTGATGATAATGATAATGATGATGATGATGATGATGATGAGGTTGAAATCATCTCAATGCCTACCAAACGTGGTAATCGGTTTTTAATGTATGGACGAGTTTATTGCATCAACGATTTAACCACATATGTTGAAATCGAATATTCTAATGGAGAGATGCTGCTGCGCGACCATACTTACTAACCAAAGTTAAGAAGGATTAGATTACTCTGATCTCATTAGTATTAACAAATGGTATAAAGGACATGTTGGCTATAGTCTGGTTGGTTTCTCCTGTTTCATTTTTTTTTTCTTTCTTCTTCATATGTTCTCATGTGTCAATACATATCTGCACAGATGCGTGTACAAGCATACAACACACATAATCATCAACGTGTTGTTGGCACCGATGACAACAATACTATTTCTATCTTAGGTTAGTGTACTTATTATATATCTACTGTAAACATGAATGAATGAAAAGTTCATAGACATACCTACGTACGGCTATTTATAAAATCCGAGATAACCACACGTACACATTTCAGTACAACTTGTGGATAAATAGATTTGTCTCTTCATATATTTATATATATATATATATATATATATATATATATACATCTACGAGTGTGCAGGAGAGTGTAAAGTTTGGTTATATGTGCCTATAAGTTCGTGTATACGCGCGTGTGTACATGTTGTTGTCATTGATGATGCTACTTTTATGTTGCTGGCATTGTTGGGGTTTTCATTGTAGTTGCTTTTGCTACTGCCGTTGTTGCTCTTGTCACAATTACTGCTCACATACACGTACATACATAACCGGACGTTGCCTCTTTTTCTTATTTCTCGTTAGGTTTTGTGCTCTGTCATTTGCAAATAATAACTCACAGCATGTAGATTGTATACCTTCAACAGCATGCACGGAGATATATACATGCTTATGCAACTATGGAAATGTCTATGCAATATTTATATATATATATATATATGCAACGATCCAGAGTACAACCGCAACATGAATATAAAAGTTTGTCGGTTTCAGTTCCATTCTTGATTTAATATCACTTAAACAGAGTCGAGCTTTTCATTAAAATATCTAAAATGCATATTTCGTATGTTATCGTATTAATTAAACGTAAATTTTAAACAAAACCAAACAAACAAATGCATAGCAAGGGTTAAGAGATGTCCAAAAAAGATTCAATTCATGCCAAAAACATCATCATAAACCGCTGTGTCATTGTGTATTCAAAACAAGATAATAACAATAATAATAATATTATGATTTATTATTTTTTGCGAGGAGTGGGGGCAGGGATATGTGATTATCCTTAAACTTTAACATTTCATATTACGATGATTACTATATACATCGATATATTTGAAGGATAATAAAAGCACCTTCTGCTTATGTAGAAAGATTCGTGTCACGTCCCAATTCATGCCACATTCTTGAACATATGCCAAAACGTACATACATATATACACCCACATATGATGCAATACATATTGGGCAACAAATACCACCTACGAGAATAAGCAAGAAATTTTGAAAACACATCACCGGAATTCTTAATAATTATTGTACAAATTTTATTGTGAATGAAAGAATTGTAGATAATTTCGCAACCTCAAAACGTGAGATATTTTCAATAGCGTCTGAAGTATTTTCAATGGCGTTCGCTTTTGGGCCAAAACACGTCAGTGTACCAGATTTCATTAAGATATCTTAAATATTGGGGCCTGTAGGTTGAACACAAGAATACCAGACGGACGGCCCTACACCACTTCACTTAATACATTTATTTATATAACAATTTTCCAAAATAGTGATGAAGTAGTCGAAAAAGCGGTCCGATCCGAACCACTTCTGATAGCTGAACACCAGAATTCAAGTGGAGATTAGATCGTTTCAGAAAGGTCGATCTATGCCGGTCAAATTAAATAATTCTGGGTGTTCTATACGTCCACACAAACCTAACACACCCCTGTATCGTACGTGGTGTCTAATCAATGGGTTTTTTTTTCAATGTTGCAAAGGTTCACATAAAACTAATATACTTTTACTACAAGTAGTATGGAGTATGCAAATGTGCGCAACGCGCTTGCAAGTATGTATCTCTATAGATAATTTGTTGTCAATAACTTTCAAATTCTAAGCGCAGCTACCGTGTGTAAAATTCGGCACAAACACCTATCTGGTTCGACTTTGGAAAGCGCATTAATAAAAACAACATTTATTGGCATAATTAACTGACGCTATGAACGACAATGAATTATGTCTATTTTAACCTCACTGCCTGCTTGGTTGCAAGGTCATATTGACCAGATTTTAACGCAGGCAGTAGCGAATCTTTCTTTTCCTTCGTAATTTTTATGGGCCACGAAAACAATAAGTGCTTTCAATAATCACAGCTCGGGGAATTTATTTACTTGTTTTCTACAGCGTTTATTAACTCTGTTGTCCATTTGCAGCAGTATTAAAAAATTCTAGGCATATTTCTCAGATATCAGATCAATTATACATCTGATATTGACCATCGGCATTAAACGGAAATAAGTTAATCAAGTGACTGTTGTTGTTGTGAGACAACTGGTAACTTTGCCTCAATCTTACTTAGCTAGCCGCCGAAGTCAAAAATTGTTTGTTTTCAACTATAATTTAAAATGTTTGTAAACAAATGTTTCGATTCGAAATTTCGAAATTTTCGAATATTACGAATTAAAAAAAATTTTAACTTGAATTAACGACACTGCATTTACGTTTTGATCACCTAATTATATGGTCACTTGTCCTCAATCTGTCTGGAATTTTTCAACTCAAGTACATAATCTTTGTGGTACAAGCGTATATTAAGATTACGCGCATGTACGCAATGCCTAAAAAGACTTGAGATACACTTACCTTATATATATTATAAACTTGTCTGTCTGTTTGTCTTTCTCGTATTCTTTTTTGTGTTCAACATATAGATTACAAATTATTAAGATGTTTTGATGAACAAATTTGCTCCACCGACGTGTTTAGCCAATCCAGAGACTCTATTCAAAATAGTTCGGATTGGATCACTTGTTTAGCCACGTCTTATATCTAACGCTATATTTTGAAAAGTCGTTATTTGAATAACAGTATTAAGCAAAGTGGTGTAGGGTAGTTAATGGTGGGCCGCATTTCATCTTTCAAAACTTAGATGCCATGTAACCATACGAAAGTACTTCAAGAATATTACAAACGTGCAAACTGTGCGAATTCGCCAGCCATTCATAACAGTGTTCTTCTGAAAAGTAGATATTGCAACAAATGTATGTAAAAAACCGATTGACCGACTTGAGCCGCTAACAAGGCAGCTCAACATGACATCTCCTTAATAAAAGACTTGGGTATTGAATATGTAGGAACTCGGGGCTTAGATAAGAAGAAATCTTTAAGAGTTTCTAACTTGTTTCTTATTAAATTTTATTTGTCTGTTCCTCAAACAGGTCAACATATATGTTCCTTAAAAAATGTGTACCATAAATAAATATTTCTATCAATAAAAATTTATCGGAATATAAAATAAAGTAATAATTATATATTTAGCTATATATATATAAATATATATTTATTTATAGTATATATATATATATTTATATACTCCATAAATTGCAAAAATTAAATAAAATTCCAAAATAGCTCTCAAATATGAAGCAAAAAAGCTTTTATTATTTGAATGCACGCGCTATGCTGTTGTTTTTGGAATACAAACGAGTACAACGAGTCTTTGCTTAGTTATTGGCCAAAAGCTTTCTTGAAGACATTCCGGAAAATCAATTAAATGATCTTCAGATAAAAAACCGAGATGATTTTGTGCTCCCGTTAAATAAATTCAGATCTCTTCATCGCCATCAAATGGTATAAATACGAGATCTTTTTACTTAGCTAAGCTACAGTTTAACTAACGCTTCTTCACAGAATAGGAAAATCAGAAATATTAAAAAAAATAATCCGTTATGCGTACCTTTGCGGTAAGTGACGATTTTAACCCGCTACTAGTATAAAGTTAAAGGAAATTGCGTATTGTTTTCTTTTCCAGCTGTTGTGTTTAATAGCTGCGGCTTGGGCTGATAAATTAGGCTACAATTATCATCCGGTTGCCCATTCGGATAGTGGTCTTTCCTTCTCGCCAGGTTCATTGGGCGGCGGTAGTTTACATGGAGGTTCTCTTGGTGAAAGTTACAGCAGCGGCAGTTTACATGGAGCTTCTCTTGGTGAAAGTTACAGCGGCGGTAGTTACAGCGGCGTTAGTTACCACGGCGGTAGTGCTGGCGGCTTAGGTGAAGGTTATAACGGTGGAGCTTACTCTGGCGGCTTAAGCGGCGGTCTTAATGGTCATTATGCTGGTGATTTTGCGGTAGGAAGTTCGGGCGGTGACCTATCTTCAGGTGTTGCGTATGATGGTTCCGGATATCAACATGCTGAATACGAAAAAGAATTTTACACATTTACTGCACCCGAACATGAGTTCAATGATCATCATAATTTACACAAGCATATCAACACCGTGAAGAAAGGTGTCCGCGTCATTTTTATTAAGGGACCTGAAAATGACGGTCTAGAAGATGCTGCTGCAAATCTCGCAAAATCTGCTATTGAACAGAAGACTGCTATCTATGTGCTTAACAAGAAGGCTGATCTTTCTGGCTTGGCTGACAGATTGAATACACTTAACACTAATGTTAACCATAAACCCGAAGTTCATTTCGTTAAATATCGTACTAAGGAAGATGCTGAAAATGCCAAGAAGACTATTCAAAGCCAGTATGAATCTTTGGGCGGTCACTCTGCTAATTATGATGGCGGTGAGACACACGTTCTAAATTTCGCTTCACAAGAACCGGAACATGTTCACACTGCCGCTGTTGTTAGTTCACCTGAAGCTGCTTATTTGCCTTCTTCTATTATTAAAAAATCAAAGTAAATACACAGAAAAGTTAATATATTGTTAGAAAATGTTGTGATGAAATGACTGATTTTTCATTTTTTTCTTTTCCTCGATCACTGTAAATAATTAATAAATAAATGAAGTAAGAATAGTGTAAATAGTTAGGCTTTATTGCTGCTAATAATTTTACGAAGTGAATGTAAAAAAGAAGTGTTCTTAAGTCAAAATTTTCGTTAACATAACATGACTGTTTACTTTGCCTGGCATCTAGTAACAAGATGAATCGAGATTAATTTTTTAGTAAAGTACTTTGCTTTGAAAAGCATTCACGTTCAGCAACGAATCCATGAAATGTCTCATATCAGTCGACTTCAAATAATAGCTGATAGCTAGCCTCTAAGAAGCATTGAAAGATGTTATAACAATGGTCGACGAAATCAGTAAAGACACTGCAGCGAACTTCGCAATCAAAGGCGAATTTAGTTCCATTGGATTTCTTCTTTGTTAGTTAGCATCATATTGTTCACACAAAAATAATATGGCCATTCATCATTACTAATTGATTTTGAATTGACGTCATAAGCCTGCAATTATACTGTTCGTGTTACCCTATAAGATATATCATAATATAGTAGTGATACTATAATTGCAAGGTCGACAACTTTAGACTCATAAATGATCATAACGGCAGTATATGAATATTAATTAAATCGATCCGCGGACATTATATGTTATTGTAGTTTCTTTTTGATTGTTTACTTATTTACTTTTTAAAAAAATCCAAACAAGTTTTTGTCTTCTTTTCTTCGAAATTTTTAATATAACATTTTGACAAGATGTGCTTCCTACTTTCTACTACAATGTGTAAAAAATCAAAGCTAGACTTATTATTAATCAATTTTTATGTATCCACCTACAGAAGAAGGGAGTATAGTGTCTTTGTTATATCTTTCGTAACAACCAGGATTGATTTTGATGACCTCCTGTGTCCATATTCTCTACAGGAATGCGTAAGGAACTAAAACACGAAAAGTTTTCTATAATGATTCAATTATAATCTAACTAAACCCTAAACTCGTTTCATGCATTGTATACTAGTCATAAATGAAATATTTCAAGTCGGAAATTAATTATATACGTCGAACTCTTTTTTTACACGGTACCTTTTTGCCACATTTTAAAATAACACGGCCTAGCGATAAAATAAAATACACTTTCTTCTTCTACTGTCTTACAGACATAAAATGTAATTGGGGAAATACAGTGGCCACAAGTGATCCGGTTTACGTGTGTTAATGGTTTGATCTACTGCTCATTAACGAAATTCTACATTTCAATCGAACGCGATGGTTGTGCTAGGCACTTCTGACATATCTACTGATGATAGAATTTTTAGCCCAGTCTATAATAAACGTACACCCTTGCTATAAAGTAGCGATGAATAGTTGCGAAACTGATTTTTATTTCCAATTTCAACTTGATTTGCTATATGTTGTACGCATGAATTGGATTCTCATTCAACACTAATTTTAATCTCCTTTTTAGCAATAAAAATGATTTGTTTTCGGTTTTTAAAAATATATAATGTGAACTTCATTATTATTTTTTTTTGCACGGTTTTTTTCGGAAAATAGTTGTAGTTTTTCATCTTACACGATCCCCAAATGTACTATATGCCGCATGTATATATTTACGTTACATTTTTTATTTGCACGGTTTTTTAAGGAACGTATGTAACTTGTAAGAAAAGGGTGAGGTGTACATGAAGAGTATACCACGTGACGGAAATAAAGTGTGAAAAGTAAGGAGCCTTCACACTACAACTAATAGATAACTGAAAGCGTTCTTCAAGCATATAAAAAGGTATAATAAGCAAAAAGTCTAGGTGTACTCTAAACTAGCTTGATATTTTATTTATTGGGTGTTTTAAGTTATGCGTTTATCACTTTCATTTATTTATGTAAAAATCGCTTCTTCTCTTCGTTTCAAATTTCATACTTTTGTTTTTATTAATCGTATAATGTGTATGTATATTTATATATATAGGTGTGCATGAATAAATGTGTATACGATTTAAAGGGCACAAAAGGTTAGTTAAGATCTGCCATAAATTCTCTATTTTATTTCGCGCTTTGATGTAACACGAGACATAACAACGTAATAAATTCGCCAGCACTAAAAGCAATTCAAGGTTAATGCTTACCTTCCTATAAGCAAAAGAAAATTGTGAAATATCCATTTCTATGTGTCCCCTTACATTTCATATTAACATATCCTAAAATTTTAATCATATTATAATAAAATCTGGAATAGTTTTCTTTCTTTATGCTTAATGATGCAGAAAAGTTATTTACACAATGCATACAAGTTTTCAAGTTACCGGTGTAAGAAGAAGGGAAAAGAATTGCATTTTGGGTAATTTCTCTCAAACATCTCCCTACTCATAATTAACTGACGTTAGAAAACAAGTAAGAACATTATAGTCGAGCAAGGCCAACCATTAGACACCCTACAAATTTCACGCTAAAGAATACCGTTCATGAAAACCATTGGAGGGTGACGTGATCCATATCCAGCAAACTTCGTTTACTTCCCAAAATATATACTTATGGTTCAGTTTCCGACATAAGGAACTAGAAAATAAACGCTTTTTCCACATAAAGGCTTGCTTTCGTGACAATCCCTAAATATGTTAAGGTCTTAAAAATAGGTCTATATTGTAACTCATGAGGAATTTTTTGGGGAGTGGCGTCCAAGTGATTCAAATTTGGCGCACTTCATTTGTATGACAAATTATTATAATCACCGAATTTTCATTATAAAGCATAAACAATTCAAACTTTTTGGCATACAAAGGCCTACGTTTCCTAAGAATCCTTATATAGAGTTATATAAACGGGTTTACATGGTCCAAATTCTGTAAAGTTGATTTCTTTATCATTTTATTATTTACTTATTATAAACGAATTTTCACCGCGAAATATTGAAAAATCTTCAGTGTTCGTGGGACCGCTTAGGTGAGATAGGGTTCAAACAATTACTCCAGGCGAACCAAATTTTTCGACACAATTTAGAGTACCGAAATACTATTATTCAGCGATGAGTGTCGAGAAATATTGTAAATTGCCGTTGTGTTCAGTGGGCGGTCAAAAAAGTTGACCGGCCGGAACCATTTTCGATAGCATTCGGCCTTGCTTAAACCTCGTTAGTGTACTAAATTTCATCAAAATATCTCAAGAATTGCAATCTGTAGATTGAACAGAAAAATCCATATACAGACATTAGACGGACGGACGGACAGGTAAGCTTAGATTGATTCAAAAAGTGATTCTGAATCGATCGGTATTCTCCTTCTGTTACATACTTTCGCGCAATTTAATGTACCCTGTACCACAAGTGTGGTAGGGTACAACAAACTCTTTTCACTTAATTAATCCCATTGTTTTGCTCTTGCGATATGTTGTAGTCAGATTAGAATGAGAGATATAGGGTTTCTTTTGTGGTGTTTAAAGTCATCGATAATCCCTTTTTTTGGACAATGAAAGGAATAATAAAATAGTTGTAATAATATAGGGTTTTAGAAAACAAAGGTTATCAGCGAGCAAAAATAAAGTTAATAAAATATAAGGTACAATTTAAAGAAAACGAAAGTGTATACACTAAAGCAAAGGCAAAAAAAAAAAAAAATCCCAAATATAAATAATCATAAGAAGTAAACAAATTTCAAGTGATGAACTTGTTTACAACACTTCTAATTCGTTTTTTGTTTCTTTCGTAAAGGAAGCTCCTTCAATATTCACTAACTCATGAAGTATGACAGTTTTATTCTCTCAGCTCCAATTACTTTAAAGAAACTTTGAAAATAAGTATGCGCCTTTACTCTTTGCTGTATCTATCATTTTCCGAACTTTCAGAAACTACAAAAAAGACAATTATTTTATTCTTTAGCACAATTTCGCCAAATTTGTTAAAAGTGTTCTTTTTTATGGATGACTTCATATTTTCCAACAATTTAGCAAACCTTACAGAGTAATGAAAAAGAGAGCGACTTGGATACAAAAGTTTTCTCATCGTGGTACTATTTTATTTGCATACAGGGCTTGTGTAAAAGTTTTAACCATTCAGCAACCGTTACTTTCGCGTCTTAGTTTTGAAGAGGAGCACCACAAATGACAACGTCGTTCACTTATATCCCCTATTCGTGTACCACAATGACGGCCGCGGAGAAGTGGGGAATGACAAAGACATAGAAAGACAGACACCGCAGCCTAGACGCTGTGTGCTCAATCGACTGACTACTAACTACAACTACGTCCAAAAAGAAACTCTTCCGCACCAGATTTGTATTCCCGAACTCTGACTTGGTTTCCGCACTTCTTACGTACGCAGATTATCAGCCTAAATAGGCCGTTGTAGCCTTCTTACTGGAGATTTGAAACTATTTCGCTTATTTTGCTGTTACAAATGGAATTTCTCTTTCCGCCTACACCTGTATCGATATAGGCCACAAGTTCTCGGAAAAATGTAACTGCGCCCTTCTTTCCAACTCGTGAAGTTCAAAAACTAGTTGTGTTTTATGTCTTCGAGGCGCATCTAGCGCTTACTGCCACCAAGACCTGGCGTAGATTGAAAAACTGCCCCTCTGCTCGCCTTTAGCATTTTTTTGGAGGAATAGAATTTTTGGAGGAATAGAATTTTTGGAGGAATAGAATTTTTGGAGGAATAGAATTTTTGGAGGAATAGAATTCTATTCCTCAACAGACAGAAACCATCAAAACATCACCCTAACGAGTGCCTTACCGTCCATTAAATAGTTTCAGCTAAATTCCTTTCTGATATCTCCAACTTTTTTGGTAATTAGACTTTGAAGAAAGGAAATGGGAAGAAGAAGGAAAGTGAACCTTTCCTCCCTTTGAATTCATCGAACATTTGGGCATCCTTACCTACTATGCACGCTAGATGAATGGTTCTCTAAAATCTTGTCAAATTTTAAATAGACACTTGAAAGTATTTTGTGTAGCATAAATATTTGAAAATATATATATATAAACAAGATAAATGTCGTAACCAATTTTACGGTTCCTTTGCAATGTAGTTTAAGTTAAAGTAAAAACACAACTAAAAAATTTAATGTCAACAATATCTAAAAGTTGTTGTGCAATATAAAACAGAGCTTCTGTTCTTAAAACGTAAACTAAAAACTTATTTGGAAATAACTTCAACAAATTAGTTTACAATAACTTAAAACTTTATATAGATTGTTACGGTGGGAGTTTGCTGCGTGTATTGTAATACAAAATAATTACAAAATTTCTGCACACTTAGAAGCGATTTCAAAGATGACACAATACTTTGTTGCTAGTTACTCAACTAAATTGAATATCGAATCAACATAAACAAGTCAATCTACAGGCGGTATTATTATTGACTTGACTTGGGACTAATGTGACGGCTCGCAAACCAGTCACACAATTATATATATTGTCTAACTGTTTGAAATTTGGAGTGATATTAACCTAAACAGAAAGGAGAAAATTGATCACTGATTATGTACGACACCTTCTTTCTCTTGCAATATTTCTCTTTATCGCATGTATAAGCAAAACTTGCTAACTCTCTTCTTCTTATTCTTCTGCGAGTCCCCAAATCAACAACAGATGATTTACTTAGTTGGAATTCAAAACTCTCTCTCTAACTCTTTCTTTTTCTAGTATTGCCGCAAACTAGCTGTTATGCTAAACGACTTGTTACCCCGGTGGGGATTCTGCGTGTTGATGGCAAGAAATTGCTTAAGAAAAGCGTTCTGGTTTGTTTAAAAAAATATTTACCAAAAAAAAAAAAAAATTGAGTAAAATTAAATATGCTTGCGTTCTACAGCTAAATGAAGACGAGGAAGTTGGCGTTAGTTTGTTGGTGTTAGTCAATCAAGTCCTTCCCATCTAATTGTATCGTTTGAATTGAATGATTCACTGCACTTAACGAAGGTTTCAGGATTAATTTATGTCGCTATATGTTTATACGAAAATGCTAGAAAAAGAAGCTGATTTTTTTTTTTTTTTAATCCTTATTTATTATTTTGGTTTTATGGAAATTCATGAGATTTTGTTATCAGAAAATAAATTTTGCACAAACACTAACAGCACAATTAACTTATTTTAAACTACTTAACACAGTAATTAATATTTTATTTATATAAAAAATTGAAGAAAGCGGGAGAACCTAAGCAGGCAAATACGTGTTTGGAGGATTATTTGAGATTGATAGATGATCGTTAGCATTGGAAGCAAAGTTTAAAACGGGAGCCACACCTTCTTGATAATGTTTCGATTCGCCGTTTAACGAATCGTATTGACTTTGAATTGCCTTTTTCGCATTTTCAGCATCTTCGTTGGTACGATATTTGACAAAATGCACCTCAGGCTTGTTAGGGCTATTATGGTTAAGAGATCTAAGCTTATCAGCCAAACCGGAAAGATCAGCATCTTTGTTAAGTACATAAATCGCAGTCTTTTGTTCTAAAGCCGATTTAGCTAAATCGATAGCCACTTTTTCTAGCCCACTATTTTCAGGAGTCTTAATGAATATCACACGAAGGGTCTTTTTTGCCGCATTTTGTGCTCTAGCGATATCGTCCGCATTATCTAACTCATTATTGGGGGCAGAAAATACGTAAAATTCTTTATGATAGTCAGCAGCAGCATGAGCTGGCGCGGGAACATTATCAGTAATGCCAGTAGAACCAAAGTTACTGAGAGCAGAGGGGCCAACACCACCGATGCTATTTGCGAAAGTATTTGGCTTAGGGAAATTTAAAGGCTGATATGTAATCCCTCCGCTTTCGTTATTACCGGCCGCATAAGAACCAACATTTTCGAAACTGCCTCCATTGTTATTAGGGCTTAAACTATGGTAGATAACCGATTGCGGATGTTTTAGTGGCTGGTATGAGAAACCTCTGCCATCGTGACTGCCGGCGACAATATTTCCATTACCGTGAAGATTGTACGAATCCATAGTGGTTGGTGGCGGCCCGTATGTATAATGCCCCTGTTGGACATCATGTAAAGGCAAGCCAGCATTTCCTAAGCTATTACCGCTATAGGATCCTGATGAAGAGTAAGTTAATTGCGCCTTAGACTGATCTGAAGGCTGATACGAATATCCAACTTGTATAGCGTGTGAAGTCCCGAAAAGGCACAAAATAATTGAAAAAATCATTGTGTCTTTAATTTAATAAAATATTTTCTGCTTATTCCTCTTTACGAAAACTTTCAAGAATGAATCTTTTTATACCAATCATCCCTTTATATGGCTGCAAATTAATTTGGCCATCTTGACATAACAAGTTTTTGCCATAATTTACAATTATTAAATTCGACATGAAAATAACTTTAATTTGTTAAATTAAAAATTCAAAGCTATGCAAATGAAGGCGCATAAGAGAGTAATAAAATATATACATATTTATTGACATAATGTAGAAAACCGAAGGTGTTTGTCTAACTGTCTGTCTATTTGTCTACTGCTGATTTTGTTAATTTGTTTGTTTTTTTTTTTGTAGTAAACAAATTTCTATTAATCGCCCAGAGACAAGCTGTTAAATTTTCTAAATATTTTCAAGTATCATTTGAGGGAATTTATGGAATAAATAATAAAGTTTTCACCAACTTTGTGTAGCCGTTATAACACATTACATTGACTGTTTAAGTTGTATATAAATAACGTTAAATGGTGTTGCGATATATTACGAATCGCGCTTTGTCCATGTCAATCCGTCTGTCTGTCTATTGTCTACTGATTGGTTTCTCGCGGTTGTAGATATTGAAATAGAAAACTCTTGGTCGACAGATAAAGATTCAATTCAAACGTGTCTACTAACAAGCGTACAAGAGCGAAGCAAAAAAAGCTAATAAAACCTTGAAAATGAATATTCATAAATATTGTGAATAATTTAAAAGCGATAAAAGCTCGATCGATATCAAATTTGGTAGAAATATCTAACAGGGTTGTTTTTAAACAAGCCTTTTGAAAAAAAATGGCTTAACGCGATCGCAATTAGTAAGCAAGCATCGCGTTTATTGAGATAATTAAAGTCCAAAATTTGAAAGACCATAAGGCGAACATGTACTTAGTTGCCATTATCATAAAAACGTGCCTTATCACTTAACGTACGATGTAATAAGTCTGCGCAACATTCAAACATTGAAGGGTTTAATGGGCTAATTTTTTGTTTATCAAATTTTTATATATTGCTAATGTATTATTAAATTTATTCAATGGATCTATTTGCATAAGTTAATAAAGTCTGATGGAATGTGTTTTGGAATTTTGCTTATGTTTATGGAGTTAATGTAAATACTATATCTTCGAAAATAAATTGATTCTTTTAAAATTGATCAATCTCTACCAAGGTCATGGCAATTATTTAT
This sequence comes from Glossina pallidipes, assembly GCA_000688715.1. Classification (NCBI taxonomy): domain Eukaryota; kingdom Metazoa; phylum Arthropoda; class Insecta; order Diptera; family Glossinidae; genus Glossina; species Glossina pallidipes. The sequence goes on along the minus strand of KK500210.1, from coordinate 194,604 downwards.
CAGATATTTGGCACCATATGTAACTTGGGTTTCACTGACAAAATAGGAAGTACTTTGCATAGGAGCGCTCTCGTCTTCTCCTTTCCTCTTGACTTCTACACATGAAGTTAAATCGTAAAATTATTCTAATTATTCTTCAGATAATAACACTTTAGTAGTAAAAGAGCTCAGCTTATGAATCAATGAAACTCTCTTTCGATTCTATGGCAAGCAACATGAGAATGCAAAAAGACATACCTTTATGCATACAAGAATGATAACAATCTGCGATGTTAATATGGGACGATTTTAAAGCTTAAGCGCGAACAAAAAATAAAGTCTCTACATTGATTTGCCACAAGAGTGTGTAGGAAACGGTCTGTCTGTCTTTTCTTTTCCATACTAATTTATTTATATCCAAGAATTTGTGACAAATTGCATTTAAACCTTTTCAGTATACCTTACATTACTTATCACTTTACTGATATCATTTTATTTATTTTTCATTTGATTCAATTTCTTTAATTCCTGTAAAAAAGAAAAAAAAAACCGCCTTTTCCGCTTTTGGTAGTGTAAGGATTACGTTTGAAATCAAGACTTTTTCTTAAATATTGATAAGAACGTTAGCAACATGTGTCAAAGTGCTACAAATAAAAATCACGTCCACCCAAAATCTATATGGATGTAGGCATCTACGCGCAAGTAAGAGATAGACATTAAATTAAAGCTTAATGTGGTTTTATTAAAAAAAATAATAATATTCCATTGCATATTTTATATCAACCAAACAATGTCTTAAGACCGGAACAAATAACTTTAAGTAAAACAGAACGCTTGACGAAAGAAAATAAAGAAAAGAGCTACACACAATAACTTCAATCGTGTTTCAGCGACCACTTTTAACAATGCATTTGGCTTCAAGTGAAATATTTTTTTTATATGCTTTATATTCAACTATTGCATAAACATGTAAAATTAAAGCATACTTTGAAATTTGATTGTATGATCCACGATGCAAAGTACAGCAAAGCAAAATAAAAAAATATTTCTTTGCTATAATCTTTTCGTCCAGTCACTCTCGAACTCTCTTTCTAGATTTGATCTCATTGTTTACATTTTCTCTCTTTTACGTAACATTCGCTCACATTTACATTGCAATAACAGTTGAAGGATTCTCGCATTCTTTAAACACCTGATTGAAGTATTGCTCATATCTCAAAACACTCAATGTAATTAATTCTAATAACGTTGACCAGTAGTCGATGAGACGCGCAAAGAGATGTTAGCGGCGTATTCAGGTGGCTTAACAAAGAATTTAGTGAAGATTAATGAAAGAGTCAATCGTTTTTTTGGTCGGCTTAACTTTTCAATGAGGAATATTATAAAACGCTTAAAATTTAAAGTGAAATTTAATTAAAACGCAAATTGTTATGAAGTATGAAATTGTTAATTATATTTCTCAAAATAATGCAAAATAATTCTAAAAAAAAATTATTGTGAATTTTCATTAGCTTTTCCATGAATGTATTATGAGAGAATTACTCGCAATTATAATAACGAAGCCAAGCCAAACATGCACACAAACCCGTGTAATTGTAGCGTTAATAAGAATAGACATCATTTATAAGACATTTCTTACGTCACGAAGTAATATGTAGTTTCCTAAGGCATAAAGTTCTTATTTTTCGGTTTTAAAGAAATAAGTAACGAGTTTACTCGCGAACGAGGTAAAAAGAAATAGTTATGCCAGAAAGAGAGCTATAATAAATTATGAGTGAGGGGAGAAAGAGAGAGAGAGAGAGACAGAAAGTGTTCCATTTGCAATTATAGAAGCATAAAATATTGAGAAGGAAAACCCAAATAAAAGGTAAACCAACGAAAATTGGTTCCGGAAATAGTTTTTATATTTGTATTACATACGGAAATATTTCTAAAATTTGCTAGCGAGCATTAAAAATGCTAATTTTCTACATGTATATGTTGAATTCTGGTTACTGTAATTATTATTGAAAATATTGTCGTTCCGTTTGTAACATCTTGACATACTTCCCTCACATCTATTATGTCCTTATATCCTTTGATCATAATTTGAACAGATGCATGGAATAGGCGTAATTGAATGTTTGCTTATTGATATATTTCTTCGAAAATTTGTTGGCTTTTAAGAAAACATAAGTCCGCAACACAAACAGTAAGCTACGTTTATTCTAGGTAAGTGAAATAGTACCTAATCAACCTTTGCCTGAACACTTCTACTACTTTTTATTTATTTATTTACTTTTCTTTTCTATGCTTAAAAAATCTATTTAATTTTTATCGCATAAATTTTGAAGTCGTGAACGTTTTTGGCTTTGCTTTTCCAAATTCTTCTTTCCCCCGAACAGTCCGTAAAACGTGCATATTATTGGAAAAGAAAAGATATCATCAGCCTTTGGCTTTTATCAATATCCATATGCAATATTTATCTCCTTCAATGTCTAGAAAACGGCAAAAAATATTTAATGCCTAATAAAGATCTATTTACATTTACTTATTTCATTGCTTTTCTGACATTTTGTCCTTTAATTACTTATAAATTTATTTGCGGTTACGATTCGGAAACCATAAATTCAAAATCTTACTTTCGATTGATTTGATAATAGATTCCCTTTGTAGTTAACTTAAACATTAGCAGTGTTGTTATTTCCTAACGGTGACGATAAAATCATTATATCTTTTATGTATAGACTGCATAAAGGAGATGAAGATATGCATGAAATTATATTAATATAGTTAAGTCATTATAAATAACTTACATAAATTGTACATCTTAATAATATTGAAACGCACGTTCATACACAGGCATACACACTTACATTCCAAAAATTGCTATGTATAGAATAGAAGCATATAATTGTTAAGCACATGTTCGCGTTTAGGATTTATTTAATATTTCCGTAACAGTACAAAAAAGAATTTATTTGCGAAAGTATTGAAAAAGTGGAATTCGTTATATTCTTGTAAAAGAAGAGTTGTTGTTGTTTTTAAAAAGTAGAAAACGGTTTCTTAAATGCTGTGCCGATTAGGTAAACCTTAAAGGATGTTGAGTATGTAATGACAGTTCATATTAATCGAGGAAAGCGAGACATTCGAAACAATTGATTAGCGAATGTTAAAGTCGTAAATTGTAATCTTTCGCAACATGGCAAACACTTACGTTGGGGTAAAATCTTATTTATAAAACATTTCTAATTTTAACAAAGAGAGGGGCTTTAAAGAAACGGAACAGAGAATCAAATGATTTTCACTTACAAATTATAAAACTAAAGCCTTTAAAAACAACTAAGAACTATAGTCAAGCAAAGCCGACTATTAAACACCTTGCATCACTTCGTTTAAAGCAAGCATGCATTCATTTTCGTGATAATAGCTTAAAAATTATACATTATTTTTATTTAAAGGCACACAAATTGCTATCACATGGTAGGATGTCAGGGCAAGAAGCTCAAAAAATGTTCCCATCCAATCCTAATTTTTCACATGACTTTAGAATGCCCAGATACCATTGCTCGACAATTTTCTTCGTAAAATTCTAAATTTCTTATCACAACTCATCAAAATAAGGCGTTATATGTGGAATTGTCGAAGAAGTGGTCCGATCTGATTCATTTTGAATAGTGTTCGTTTTTGGGCATACACACGTCAGTGTAACAAACTTTATTAAAATATCACAGATTAAGGGTGTGAAGATAAATTCGAATTTAATTAACAAAGACACCTACCGTATCTGCTAACAAACCTCTGTTAAATAATTCCAAATAAGGTATAGTTGGATTTGAAAGCCTACTCCGTCCATATTAAAAAACGTAAAATATTTTTGTGGTCATTTCGTAAATCTGTATGAAAATACCTTTCCAATAAACAAAAGAAATCCAAAGCCTATTTATTGGAACTATTTTTAACGATTTTTTGAAATTTGGTATGTTAGCGAAAAATGGATATGGGAGAACACGCAAATTTGAGATTCTAGTGCGGCCAAACTAGAAAATGTCACCTATATCACGTGAATCTATATTAAAACGAACTATTTTTAATGAATTTTTAACATTTATATACCTAACATTAACAGAATAAAACAAACTTAATTTCTTTCTTAACAAAATCAAATTCGTTTTTTTTCTATAAATAACGTACACCTTGTTTTACTCTTGCAAAGACCAAAATGTTTCAAAATGCGCTGCATTTCCGTACAGTTAGGTGCAGAGCTGCAGTTACTAGGTCCAATACTCCCCCCTTTTCTTTATATCATCGAAAATTTTTTTTACAAAAACGACCACATTAGTCGAATACTCCCCCCTTTGCTTTATATCATCGAAAACTTTTTTTATAAAAACGACCATATTAGTCCAATACTCCCCCCTTTGCTTTATATCATCAAAAATTTGTGTAAAAAGTACATATTCAACATGTAATGCTTGGCGACAGTTGAAAGTATATGCAGCGTGAAGGACTGAAAATTGATCGAGCAGTGTGAAATCCCGTTCTGGCGATACGATCTTAAAAAGCGGGACATCCTTTCAACTCTAACGACAAGCTTTGCTTGATATAAAGGCTAACGCAAGCTACCTATATTTGGTTTGAAAAAACAGAACACTTGTTCAAAAGAAGCAACGAAAAAAATCTTACAACTTCATAGCGGATAATTTCTAAAAGTCTTTCGTAGGCGCACATAAAGAGCTAACGGAAAAAGTTTCTGTTCGATTCTCCACCATCGCCACAAAACTTCGCTTTTCCCATAGATGTATTAAAGGGCGCGGCCCCAAACCATATAGATTCCCCTTGGCCTACTTTTTTTTTTAGTTATCCTACACTGTTAAGTTAGCGTTAAGCTTATATAATTACTTGGATTTATTAAGAATTATTTGAGAAACTCTAGGAGAAAAGTTAGTTTAAGAATAACCAGAAAAAGGAAAGAAGGAAAACGAATGGCTTTTTTTTTATTGGCTTTTATTTCGTTTTAGTTAAGTTAAAGTACGTGATGTTGATGAGAACTTCACCCTATCCTTGCGTTCTTCAGCCTTGCTATGTTTTTTCAATTTTCTTTTTTTTGTTTAGCGTAAAATGTGATGATGATAAATATTTCAGAGAAAGGGAAGAACAATAAAGTAACTTTTCTCCTTTGACATTTTCACATTTTATTTTGTTTTTTATTTTTTTATTTTTTTTTGCAAGGCGTTTGTAAACATTTTAACAACGTGTAATATTTCAAGCGTAATCCTAAACATTTTATTTCTTAGAAAATTAAATTGAAATTTTCTAATTAAGAGATTTCATAAAGCATGCGTTTGCTTAGCTCTATTTTAGATATTTTTCTTAAAAACTGTCAATGTAAGCAGAGATATACGTGTATATGTATGAAGGTATTTTTTTCGAGTGCCTTTCTGATATTATATACTCAGATAGATTTCTTTAATTGAAGACATATAAATACCCTTTTATATATGCGTAGCTGCCGCGGGACACGAAACGAAAATGTACAAGACCTTCAAGAAGAAGAGTTACGCAAACTTTCACATTTGTAGTATATTACCACGGGCTTTTTAAGACCGGTAAACCTTTCTTAGTAGAAACTGCTCTTTCGACGGAGAACTGTTCTGAATTGAATCTTGGCTAAATCGACTAAGTGAATTTTTACCCTAAAAGAAAACGTATGAAAAACAAAAAACTTTGCTATAAGAAATCTTAAATTCACTTAATATTAGGTGCTTCCATCTATTTTACTCTTTTTTCCCTTGAAAAGGCATTTACTGAGACAAATTGGTACAATATAGATTAATCAAAAAAGCGATCCTATCATCGATCCATTTTCGCACTTCGTCAGCATTTCAAAATAGGATGTCAGCCAAGCCGTGCTGCATGAATTTGAACAAACGGTAATCGGAAGGCGCTACGCTGAGTTGCAACGTGTGGCCGAGCGAGGTCATCCAAGAGGATGATTTTATGTCTATTAAAGGCTATTTTTGGTTTTTTTTTCTGCAACAATACATCGTTCAATATGTTCAATTGACGTCGACATACATATGCAGCAACAGTTTCGCTCGGTTTTAGCAGTTCGTAGTAGATTACACTTTGCTGATACCATCACATGCGCAGCAAGGCTTAATGGCCATGAACACTCTAATTTGGTTTCGACGTGGATATCTCTCTTGGACCATGACTTTTTGTGCTTGGGATTGTCGTAGTAGACACACTTTTCATCGCCAGTTATAACATCCTATTTTTTTTTTTGCTGGCAAGCAATGGCGTTGCAATGTTGAAACGGCTTGAATTGGCATTTTCAGTGCGTCCATATGGTAGCCATGTTCCCCCCTGATGAGTCATTCCCGTCATATGTAAACATCTAGAAATAGTTGATTCTTCAACTGCTAAGCTGTTCGAAAGTTCCTTGAGAGTTTGGACTGTGTTCTCGTCTAATAAGCTTTGTAATTCATTGTGTTTGAAGTTTCTTGTTCTTCCAGGCCGTTTTTAATCATTGACGTGAAAATGACCACTTTTGAACCGTTGAAATCAAAATGGAAAATTGGGATATAATAGTACAGCATCTCCATAAAATTCCAAAAGTGTTTGATGGGCTTTGGCAGCAGATTTTTTCAAATCAAACAGCGGAAGCAATGCATGTCGAAAGTGCAATTTTGAGCGTTCCATGATTAGCTTCTGTATACACTAAATAACTCTGAATAATAATAATATGAAAAAATGCTATTTTATGTAGAGAAAGGTCAAAATCATCTAATCTAACCCTTGGGTAAATTGATTCTTCACATTGCTCTATCATTTTCCCCAATATATGTCGCTGAGCAAAATACATGCAAGTTTCTATTAAATGTATCCAATGCAAACAGCTCTTACATGGTCCTTACCCAACTTTTTTGAGCATAGATTCCTATTGTGTGGATCAAATAAAATTCAGAATCCATCCTCCGATAAGTGCCGTAGTCTCTTCTGAGTTATGTGCGGTAATCAGTTATAGCTCGTTGTGCAACAACTTATCGCGAATCTTTCATTTTCAACCTGTTTTTTCATAAGTTTATTTCTATTTAAGCTTTAAAAAAAATATCTCTCTTTTCTACTCTTCGTCGAGAAGATTGCATTACTTTTCATGGTTTATTTGCTTTAAATTTCCTTTCAACCGTTAGTATTTCAAAGTTTCGACAACTGAATGCCAGACCGGAAACAAAAAACAAAAACTAGTAGAAAAAAACGAAAAAAAAAGAAAACAAAAAAACAAAAAGAGTCATTGAAGTTTTTCTTCACGGCGAAAGCGTAGACAACATGTAACAAAACATATTGTTGGAAATTAATGATTTTCGCACACATTTCATTTTCAATTTGCTGCCGCATACATATGCTTACAATGTCACAATTTCTTGCATTCTGCCGAAAAGTTTATGTACATATATATACGATACAAAGTGAAATAAGTTATTATTTAAAAAAAATAAATCAACCCTTGCTATGAATGAATTTAAGACCGCACATTGAGTGCATTTAAACAGCAAAAACAATTAGATATCTGTCTACGACAGATATTATTGTTTGGTATTTTTCTAATAATTTTTGAATAGTGTTTTATAGTTGAAGGACTTAAGTTTTGGTAAGAAAGTGTATAACATTTAGTGTGGAACATTAAGAAAAACTTTTTAACCTCTAAGTGGAACGGCATGTAAATAAGATTTTTATAGCCACCACTTAGGGAATGGAACATACTCATTTTGTCAAAATCCCTGTAAGTTGTTCGCACGAAATGGTGACTGTGCAACATAAATTGACATCTTCGTGTTCAAATTCAAAAAAGTTGTTGTAGTTTATGAGCAACGAGTAAAAGGCACGGAAAGCAAAGATGTTCGCATAGGCGTGTGGGCGTTGCGGCTATGTTCTTTAACCTGTTTGGGCCACTTTCAAACTCATTTGCGAATTTATGGGCGATATATTTTTTTTTTTGCGATCGAGAGAATGTGTATCATAGATGCTACACAGTCGAACAAACGGACAGAGGGACAAACGGACATACGAATACACGAACATATTTGGGAGCATTTCGAATTTAAAACTGACCAAGACTTTATATAACTCATTGGGTTATTCAAGCTTGCTTCTTCACCATTCCATTTTGAATACCAACATGCATGCAAGAGCTTGCAATGTTCTGCTAAAAACGGTTGAATGGATCTGAATCAGTGTTACTCAGAAGACAGGTCAGGAAAGAATGTAGTAGGGATAAGTTCCCAACCCAAGTTAAAGATCATTTGCTGAGTTATTTTTGCTGGAGACGGCCGGATGTCTAAAATTGCCTTTAGTCTAAAATTTTTTCCAGTATCTCGCGAACCACTTTCTAGAATGTGAGGGAAGGAGCGCATTACCTTAAAGAAACTTTTCATGGATATTTGGGGATTTTTTCCTTGAAACCCAGAAAAATCTGCCTACGTCAATTGAATCACTGCTGGAAAATTAGACCCAAGCCACTGATCTATTGAAATTACCAAATTCTTTAGTAAGCCCGCGAAATTGTTTGCGTTACATCTTTCTAACATTTTAATAGTTTACCGCCAAGTCACCTGAACCATTTCCGTAGCTTTAGCTGCATTTTTCTCAAGTTTAAAACACAATGCACTACCGAAAGAGACATCTTTTCTAATACATTGAACAACAGTTTGCAAACAACTGAAATCCATACCCTGTAAACATCAACGTCTGAATTATGTATGAATATCACCTAATACTATTTTTTATTTAAAGATAAAGATGGTGGGTGGAGAAGGTTCGTCCACGGTGGAATATAATTTCCTTACTTTTTCTATTACGCTTTTGGAAATATTATAAGCACGGCACAAGATCCTAGTAACTTAATATCAATTAGATTCTCAACGTTATCATTTTTCCCCATCTTGTTAAGCCTCTAGTATAAATTTCTGTTGTTGTTGTCATCAGATAAAATTTCTGGCTTAATTGTATCGAAGAAACTACAAACTAAGTAATTAAGTAAGCAAATTACGCTTACGTGTCGTTTGTATGCGAAATTGATGTTTATGTGAGAATGTCGACGTTAGAGTTTATGATAAAGACCTCTACTTCCTTTTCAAAATGAAAGATTCGTCATCCATAAATTCATTTTCAAAAATTGATTCAAATATTCAGGTCACATGCTTGTACTGCATGCGCAATTATTGCTGAAAGACAAAACTGGTTACTATGTATCTATAAATGATGGCGAGAAGGAGAACGATATACTACTTAAACAAAAGTCTTTTTTCTTAATTACAATTTTCCGAAAGAGAAGTAAAATTTATCAAGGATTTCAGCAAAACAAAACAAATAAATGACCCTTAAATAAATAAACTGTAACGAGCTGTTTTTTCCCCGTTTTTTCTTCAGGTCTGCCGTAACAACCGAATGCGATTGTCTACATCGAGAAACAACAACATGTCCGTAAAACAAACGTATCCTTAATTAAAGCAAGGTCATGGGATTAAAGCAATCTGATGGTTGCATCTGCGGACCTAAAATTTAAGATTCATCACTAGCTTTGACGCACAGGTTTTTCGATTATAATAAAAATTCCGCATACACCTATGCGTAAGCAGATGACATCTTTCTGCTTTATAAAGATGCACATATAAGAATGCAAATAATTTGCATTGGTTCTCAGAAAAATGTAACAAGTCTTTAGCAACTGTTAATATTCCTGCTTGATAGACAATATGCTTTGCATTAACTACAGTAAGACTGAAGCTTTATTTTTCAATTCTCCCCGTGCTGGGTCATTCAACATCAATATAAAAATATCTAAGGTTATAGTTTCAATGCAATGTGTTGGGGTGATCCTTGATCGTAAACTCAACCTTGGCCCCCATATTGACAAAGTCTCCGCTAAAGTTTGCCTTACCTTCCGAAAACTATACAATCTAAACCTACATCTGCCTCTATAGGTTAAACATACCATTGCGCATTCTCTTCTCATGATATCTCATGGGAGTCTTTTCCGGTTGCGCAAAGTATAATTTAGATAGACTTCATCGTATTGTTAACTGTATAAGGCGCTTTGTTTACCACGTCAAACTTTGCGTGCCCACATCCCCTCTTTTGTTCATGGTTTCTTAAAATGCTTCCCATTACGATCATCCAAATTTCAGGCTGCTTACCTAGCAAGTTTTTTAGTGAAATTACTGCAGGTCTCTCAATATAATAGAAAGATCGAACGAACTTTTGCTGTTGGTGTTGCCACATATTGGAATGCGTTACCACTGAGTTTGAAATCTTTCGATGATCCCGTGAATATGTTTAGAAGAAAATTGACCGCATTGCTAATCTCATAATTTATATTTTGTTGTTGATAGGAATTGATGACTACGTAGCTTATGGAGCAAAATGATTACATTTGGAGCCATCTAGCTGAGTTGTATGCTCACTTATGTTGTATTCTCTCCAAAGCGTGTCAATGTATCAAATTTCATCATAATATCCCAAAAATTTGCGACCTATGAATTGAACACAAGAATTCAGGAACAGACATGAGACGGACAGACGGACAGACAAGAAAAAACGTTTTCGGAATTTATCGGTATAATTAATGAGATTGGAATGATAAACATCCAGGATTTTCTACCTTATCGAAAAGTTTAATAAGAGACAATCATTGATTTTAATTTTTAAACATTTATTTAAATTTAGTTCAGTATGTATGTACCACGAGTATTCATAGATTTGTTTTCATTTTTATTTTTATTTTTATTTTTTTTGCTTCATTCTTTTAATTCTAAATTTTTAGACACAATTGTTTTTCTTTGTAATTTAATCGTTAAACTTAATAACGGCATATAATTAAATACAACTATTTTTTGTAGATTTTTCTCTTTCCTTCTTTTTTTCGTTTTTTTTTTTTTGCTGTTATTCATTCATATATTTATATATATATATTTATATATATATATCCACAATAATTCACATTTTTTATTTGTTTATGCTGTAAAATCGTTTTCATACATATATTCATATATATATATATATATATATATAATTATTATGTAGATTTTTTAATTTAATTTATAAAATAAAAAATAACTTTTTCATCATATCGTAATTTTTACTCGACTAATAATCTTTGGTATAATTTGTTTTTTTTTTTTTTTACAATTGTTTTGTCTTTTTTATTTACTTATTTATTTTTTTATTCTTATCATGTGTTTTCAGTTAATGAGTTTTCTATACAGTTGTGTGTACGGGCTGACTGTACGTATTAATGCGTTTATGTGTCTAGTTTCGTTTTTTATCTTTTCATAAATAATAATTTTTTATGATACAATATGATAAGGACTGAGATGTAGTAGTAGTCGTAGTAGTAGAAGATGAGGGCCGGTTAAGTGGTTTTGTATACATGTATATGTTTTCTTTTTCTCCCTTTTTTTATTTGGTTTACATTGCATATTCGTGTAATAATGTAAATATGTATAAATGTTTAATATTTAAAAAATGTTTCTTTAATATAAATTTTTTTCTTGTACATGCTTTTTAATGTCCTTTAAGAGTTTGGTGGATGGTTGTTGCTTTTTCTGTTTAAATGTTTACAAAAATAAAAACAAAAATATGTACAAAGAAAATCATTTGAATAAATATTCATTTAGTAATATAGTCATATTTGTGCTGTTAGCCCTCAATTGCATACTGTTGCCAATTGTCCACCTTACAGTTTCAGTTAATTTTCAAATTAAGTTTTTAAAAAAATCGAAATAAAAAAAATTAAAAATAAAATGCGATTGGCAACAATATGCATTAAAGGGTTAAAAAAAACACTATGCAAAGGTTGGTATTACATCGTATCTAAGGGTTAAAAGCAACTTTAAGCTCCGTGAAACAAAGTTGATTAATAACTTCAGTTTTCGGGACACTATTTTTGCGTCTTAAAGAATACAAAGTGTCAGCTTTTGTTACTACTAATAATCTATTGCAACACAATCGGATGTAACAAAGTAAGTAAGAAAGTTGGAGCTACATGGCCAGATGGTTAAATCGGTAGAGAGAATTTGACACCAATGATTTATAGGATCGTCTTTGCTTTCAACGTTTGCGACTTTTAACGTTAAAGGGACACTTTGGGGAAAAAAGTGCTTAAAGCAATTGTAATGCTAATGCGCAATTGTACTAAGAATATAAATGTCAAGCTTCAACTTTTCATTTTTTAACCCTTTGCACTCAAAGTGTTCTTTCTCTCATATTACTCGCAGACCTTCGGAATATCACTAGAAAAACTATATTCACTTATAAGTCATTGATATGTGTGTTAAAACAATTGTCATAGGTATACGCTAAGCCACTTGTGGTGACACTTACAAGGGTGTCTATCTAAGCTTGTCTGCCCGCTTGCCCTTCTTGCTTTCGTGTGTTCAACTTAGAAACATTGTAATGAAATTTGGTACACAATCGCGTGTTTTGGCTCTAAGTGTGACCGCTATTGAAAATAGCTAAAATCAGACCACTTTTCCTTCCACTTCTCATAAAACCTTCTATTTTACAGGTTTTGGTCCACTATAGAGTGTTTATTTGTTTTATTAATTGATAATGTAATAGATACAAATGTTATAACACAGGGTGGCACAAAAGAAGCAATTTCACGGATGACCGTGTAAAGTTAAGTGTTTTTTTAAAAATAATCATATTTTTTATTATAATGCCCGCGAGTATATCATTATTAGAAAAATCGGACACACAACGAAGCCAACTTGAACTATGACAATTAGCGTTTGCATCAGTTTTCCTACTTTAAGCGAAAGGTGATAAATATCTTTATGGTAAATTTTCCTGAATAGATTTGATTTGTATAGTGTGCTAACAGAATAAATGAAGTTATTGAGATCTGCTTTTCCCCTATGTTATAAACTGAAAATATTTTGCATAGCGAAGCTCTCGAATTTAAACACAAATTTTTTAACGGATCCGTTCGAGTGCAAAAGGTTAATTACGTTGTACGAATCTCACAATACGAAGACAAGGTCAGAAGAGAGTTCAGTTCGCTACATTAACCTCTTGGAGCTTTTTGAAGTTTGATAGCAGACACACTTGTTTAAATCATTGATTAGGTATCAGATACGTAAATAAATAACTATGCAGTTGATCTGGGTTAATCCAGGAAAAATCTCTCTTTTCCTCACTTATTTATCGTGCATTAAAGATATACTATAAAGAACAAAGAAACACCAGAACGTATTTGAGAAGGTTAATCGCCTTTTACTATTATCCCAAACAAACGGTATGACTTTCCGCTAATTTTATCTTCTCTCAACTATGTAAGACTTTGACTCACACTAATTTACACGAAAAGGAGAAGAGGTAAGATTAGGAAACATTCTGTTGCACGCAAGCTTAAACTTAAACCATACCTTATACAAGACGAACGATTTTTGAAAGTAGCGTCGATACGCTTTTTCCATCAAGCTTGATTTTGAAATCATTGTGAAAAATTTGAACTCAAAGCAATAAATCGTGCATGAACATATTTGCATTCCATTAATAATTTCATCGATACAAGACTGACCACCATTTATGGTGCCGCAAACATGTCAAGAAACTGCTGTGACGTTTTCTCATGAAAACCCGTAAATCCTCTCTCGGTGTTAAGATCATTACAGTTTCATGCTAACATAATTCTTATTAATAAAAGCTTAAATAGTTATTTAAATTTCGAAAATAAACTGATAAGAAGTTTTACTAATATCATCAGTTAAGTTTCACGAAAACGCATGCCTATGAAATTTTTGAAAATTCCTTATGACGTTTGTGAAAATATTGGTTTAACATTGGTTTCGGTTTCTATTGTTTTCTTTGCCCACAACGAATATGACAACGAGTCTTAATTGGATTTTAAAATGCTGACTATCAACAACTTGGATATGATTAGCATTTCTATTCGTATAATAGTTTCATTGGGATATTTTTGTTTTTTTTAGTTTTTGGTTCTTATACACACATGTATATGTACATACACCAAATCATATAACACAGATAATTACAACATTTATGATATGTTTTGCGTATTGCTATGACACTTAATATGCTTGTATTAATATGTTGGTGTGTTGTGCTTTACTTTCTTCCTACTTTCATTCAATGTTATTTTCTTGTGTTTTTTTTTTTTTTTTTTGCTTATTTTCTGTATGTATGTTTGATGTTTGTCTTTATAATGATATACGTTACGATATGTGTGTTATCATTTCAAACGGGATTTTTAGTTATTTTTCTTTTTTGTGTCTTTCTTTCTCTTTATAGTTCAAGGATAAGTAAAAAATTGTATGCTTAGGGAAATGAGAGAATCGCCAGTAGAATAAACAGGGCTGTGCAGTGTTGTGCCAAAGTATGGAAAATCTCAGTGTCACAGCGTATGTAAATGTAGCGTAATATTTTTGTTTCTCATTTTCTTTCTTTTATTATTTATAAATATGTCAAAAAAACCATGGATTTATAAAGCTTGTCATATGCAAGCAGCATATATGAGTTAGAAACCTTACTTTTCAAAACAAAATTCAGTCGCATATTCGAAAATGCGATGAGAAAACAAACATTAGATCGCTCTAATGAATCGTAATAAAAGAATTATTTCATATTAGATATGTTAAATTTCTTATTCCGTTTGTACGGAACCCACAAATATTTGTTAGAAATTTCAAAATGCTTCTGCATATTTTTGATGCGCCAGAAAGCGGTTCAAGCGATTTTGATTTGTCCGTCCATATGCCCATCTATTTTATTAATTAATATACAACATTGGAAATTGGCCTTATAACTTAGAGACGGATTGTTGAGATTATTGCGATAGTTCAGATCAAAATTCGTTTCAAAGCTAATTATAACTTATATGCCCACGTTACATACATAAATGTTTTTTTGATTTACATGTACATATCTAGCTATTTATTTTATTTTTTTTCTTGACATCTTCAATTGAAATATTCCAAGGTTTGCAGGTGAGTGGGAAAGCAACATGTAAAAATTTCTGCGGAATTAATCTTTAATTGATGCCCTTCTACGGCGCCTGGTAGTTCACTGTGTGTTGCCGATATTAATCCACACACAAACACACGCGAACACTTATGCATACCTTCGCAGTGTAAATAGATGATAAATTATTTAAATTAAATTTCGTTATATATCATCATAAATGTCAGTTTCAGAAATGTGAAATTTTCAAATGAAAAAAAAATTTATTCACCTTAGAGAACGAATTTTGGATATCTATTATTAAGGAGATAAAAAATTTACAGGTTGTTTTAATGGCAGATATAAAGTAAATTTCCAAACAGTTACACCCTACAATTTTGTTGTTATCTATCTTCATCTTTCATTAATTGCAACAATCACTTTGGCAATTGAGATCATTTCTTCCATCAACATTATTGATGACAAAGTTTTAAAATGTTCGACTTTCTTAAAGATCTTGTTCAAGTTTGTTTTTTCAATTGCATCAGCATTTATGGACGAGTTTCGGACATTTTTAGATTTATTCTTTCAACATTATTATTGAGGTGACTGATAGAGGCAGATAGGTCGATTTCGAAGATTGTTTCGCAAAAATTACGCTTTATGAGATGTCTGTTTTTTGGAATGTACGTGTATCTCCCTTTTGGCCAGAATCTTATCTAATACGTCAATGGAGTTAAGCACGCAATGAACGCTGTAGTGCTTGGTAACCGCAAACGCATTGTACGTTGATGTGGCCATAGATCTTAGGCGTTTTATTTTGTAATTATGCTTAGCATAAGCTACTTGGCTGTGTTTTCGGCTTAGAGGTTTTTCGCTGGTGATTGGTAAAATTAAATCAAAAATATGCTAATCCTTGACTTTGGAAACACTAATAACAAACATCTGCTGTGTGAAACCACACAACAATATTTTGCTATACAGCGGCCCATAATCTAAATCCACTTGGAACTTTTGATGTAATTTTTTTCTCTTTTTTGCTCGATGGAGCGAGCGTAATAGAAATTCAAGGGCTATTGAATGGCCCGAAACATTACATAATGCTATCCAGATTTTGCAAACTTAATTTTCTTTTTAAGAATCTTTTCAGTTTCCAATTTTCATCATAAAGTACTAAAAATCAAACCGTTTTCTGCAGAGCTTACTATACATAAGAAAACCTGCATGGAGTTGACTTAATTTTTATTTTAAATTGCTACGACGAGAAAATTTTCATCATAAAACATTAACAATTACGCCTTTTTGGCATGTAAATGTTTACATTTCCTGAGAATCCTTATAGGTGTTGGTATCCAAAAAATAAACCTGCATCGTCCGAATTCGGCAAGGTTTCTTTCTTGCCAATTTGTTGTTATGAACCAATTTTCATCAAGAAATATTGAAAATTATAGCTTTTTTCCATATAAAGATTTCGGAGAAAAGAATTCGGTCGGTTCAAAAACCGACTCAGCCGGACTAAATTTTCAAATCAAGCGTCGAAATACTGTTATACAGCGAGTATTTTCGGAAAACTTTGAAAATTGTAATATTTTTCCATATAACGGCTTTTCAAAATGAAACGTTGTATGGGAAGCGATGGAAAAGATGGTCCGAACCGAACTGCTTGCGAAAGTATTGGCCCTTAGGTCAAAAACACGTCTTTGCTCCAAATTTTATCAAAATATCTCCAAAATAGCAACCTATGGATTAAATACAAGAATAGATGGACAGACGGGCAGACGGACAGGCAAGTTTAAATCGAAGCAGAGAATGATTCTGACTCGATTGGTATAATCAAAGGTGCATTCTCTTAAGCCATTCCGGATGCAACATACGGCCGCACAAATTTAATATACCTTGTACCACAAGTGATGTAGGGTATAATAAAATCCTTAATAGATAGCAAAGGGTTAAGTTGTTATTTACTTCAGCGGCGAGTACTTTTAGCTGATCTTTTTGGAAGCCTTTATAACTAACAAATTGCACACGCAATCTAAGCGGTGTGAACACTACTTACAACACGATGGCATCATTAGAAATTTTTTAATTAGAAGATATGTTTCCACAAGTTAAATTAAATTGACAGAAAAGCCTTCAATTAGAATGATGTGACACGAAAGGAAGGTGTAAAATAATGTCTGAGTGACGTGACTTTTTTTCAATTTTTTTTTCTTCTACTTTTAATGCTTTTTTATTAAAGTTAATATAATTTTATGTTAAATCTATTTGTAAAAAGTTGTTCGATTCAGTTTAAAAAAATGTCTTTAATTTTTAAAGAAAAAAAAAAAATGTTATATAATATGCTTGAAGTATTTTAAAAATTATTATTCATCGTATGATGAGTTATTATGTTTCGTTTTATATTTCAACAGCGTTATTACTATTCTTATTATTATTATGATTTAGTTTTTTGTTAATCATTTCATGTATATATCCATTCGTACATACATATTAATAAATGTGTAATAAATACCTAAGTTGTAAATTGTATAACTTTATAGTTAATTATTTTGTTTTTTTTTTCTCTTTCTGTTATTTTATGTTTCATTCTTTTGTTGTTAGTTATCTTTACTTCTGTTTATTTTTATATCTTTTGTTGTTGTTGTTTAGTTAATAATAGACAGCGTAGCATAGGAAGACGTCAATACCTGCATAAGACATTTTAGCCATATATATATATATTTATATATATATATATCTTTATATCTATATATATACATGTATTTTTTTCATGTACTTTTTCTATTTTATTTATGTAAATATGTTATTAAAATTATATTTATTTATTTATATTTCTCTTTTTCCTATTTCTGTGTGTTGTAATCCAAATTATTCTATATTATATATACGTATATGTAAAAAAGTCATTAATTCTTGATTTATTTATTTATTTATTTATTTTTACTTATATAAAAAATCGTTTTAAATTGATTTAACGAAATATTTTTACGATTTTTCCACATAAAAATTCTAATTTTACAAAAAAAAAATTACTAAGAAAAATAATATTCGCCTTAGGACGAATGTTTGATACTCACCATGTCAAATTTTTAAGCCAATTTGTTAATTGTAGGCATGTCCGCTAACCGATCAGAATCAATTTTACATTTTAGGTTTACTCAGACGCGTCGAATTTTCAATTAATATATAGTAAAGTATGTATGTTCCAATTTCCTGTCTAAATAAGAGACCTTTCGCGAGCAGATCATTTTGTGGCCAGTTGACCACATACAAGCCAAGCTTCAGTTTTACATTTCACTTTTTGCGAGTGTAGTAGTTCCAACAATAGACGACCTACGATAAGGTGATTATATAGACATAACTATTTCTACAAAAATTGTTAGACTGATCAAGCTTGTATAGACTATAGGGCAACTGCTACATGGGGACACAGATATCACAACAATATAAATAAATCTTACTTATGACCAAATAAGTAAGAAGGTTCTAACTACCTCGAAACAAATCTAAAATGTAGGCACGCTCATATGTTCATGTGGTCCAAGAGAAACGTACTAACATATATCTTTGTTTTATACATTCCAAAATGTATTTGTCAAGTAATTTTTTTTTTTTTTTGGATTGATTTGTGACATAATAATTCACCAGATCAACTTACAAAAAAAATTCGTCAGTTGAAATTGTTGTACCAGCTTAGCTTTGGGTCTTAGTTTTGTTCGCAATCGGGAAAGAAATTTGAAATTAGAAATAGAGCTCTTCTTGTTACTATTATTAACCCTATGTGCAAATAAATACTTGCTATTTTCACTTCGAGTGCTATAGGTTATGAAGCACAGTACAGGACTTGATCTAAAGGTCTTATTCTTTTTGATATTATTCTTGTATGCAAATAATCACATGCCCGTTCATTTCGATTACTATGAGTTATAAAGCACAGTACAGGTTGTCATATTTGCCAAAGCGATTATATTCGACTGGTAAGTTTTTGGTGTAACATAAATGGTGGGTATCAGTTTATTTAAATTTAAAGCTATTCAATTCTTCCCTCTTTTTATGACTTATCTGTAAGGTGCGCGCGAACTGCTTCATTTGCAGTCGGACATCCCTGCTTTTTTTTTCTGTATCATTTTTACATAATTGTAACGTACTCATCCTTAGATTGACTCAAAATTTTTTTCCAATAAATGTTCTAATTTGAAATTAATAACATGGCCAGCATGACATGACAGACAACATGAAATGACATCTTATAAGCCATAAATGAGAAGAAATTTAAAATTTGGCAGGAATTTTTATTAGTACCATTACAATGCATTGCTCTTAACTCGCTTACTAACTGACGTTCCCCCATAGTGCAATTCTCTTTTTTTAGTATAAATTGTTGCACTTTTTAGAAATAAATGGAAAACTTAATACATTTTATTAAAACTTATGTGAAATGAGAATATGTTCACCTTCATCAGGCAAGTATAGTTTTACATATAGTTCCTTAGTTCCTTCACACATATACTTTTCAAAAATTTCAAGTTCTTTAGGAAAATGTATTCACACGCGTATTCATATACATATTATTTACGTTGTATAGATATGCAGGCTTATCTTTATATACATATGTATATAATATTAAAACTACATCTTAGAAAAGATTTCTTAAATTAATTTTACAAATAATTTTTATCTAAAAAAAAAATAAAATCCTTTTTTATTTATGCCTTTAAACTCTAGCTTCGCATTTCGAATTTATTAACTGAAAGTCATAATATCTGCACGTCGTCTGTGCAAAATGTATAAGAACCATATACGCGTACACATATTTGCATATTATTTGCATGATACATTTATGATTATTTTCTTATTTTTATTTATTTTTTTTTGACATAATTTTATTCATTTCTCTCTATTTTTACAATCATCAGACATATAGACATAGAAAGCATAACGGGTTATTTATTTTTTTTTTTTTTTTTGTTGTTCTTTCTATCATCTTTCATCCAATTTCTAATGTATACAAATTTAACGGTTTTGTTTTTTCTTGAGTGTTTACACTGTTTCTTATGCTAATAAAAGAAATAGCATATAAAAATAAAATAAGAAAAGTAAATTAAGTAAATAATAATCCTGTTAAGTAATAAGAAATTAAAAAATATAAGAAAATACATTTTTATCTATATACATATCTGTTAAAATACATACATACATAGATATATATATATGCATATGTATACAAATGTTTTGATACCCAAGACCGCAGGCAAGTAAGCAAACATTGCAAAACATTTTTTTATTTAACAATTGTAGACGAGTGAAACTGCGCTTGTTTGTAACCATGTATTACAAGCCATAATGCAAGAGGCTGTGAAAAGTATATTTTACCCATATTTTTAATCCAATATTTTTTATAAGTTATAAATAATTGACTAAAATGTTTTCAGATTTTTGATTATGGTTTTTTCTTAATATTTTACATTTTCATTACTTGAGAGTGTATTTGGTGGACGGTCCAGGTAAATATTCAAATAGGACATTTAAGACTAGGGCTACCGTAACACATTTTAGACCATAACAAAATTTAGAATTGCACAATATTGCTGCGCTTGTGGATGTCCCGGAAGAAGTGAAGAACAGACAAAATCTTATTTTAATAAGAAATATTTTTTATAGGACTTTTGTTGCTTAGTATTGCGCCTTTTTAAACGGAATGGAAAATTTAATATAACGCCGTTCTTTGTGGTAGTGGGCAAAATACAAAATAAAAAAAGAAAACAGGGAAATTATGAGGTAAATGAAATTCTTTAGAAAAAAAAATAACATTAAATTTCAATAAAACTTTTATTTAAAACAATTAAACGAAATATTCATCTGAATTTTCTTAATGTTTTTTTACACCGCAGTGTTTATTTGATGGTGAAGGTCAAAAATGTTTATTCAATGTTGCGAATATTGAATGCACCGAACTTGTGATATGTATAAAAAAAAAAAAAAATCTGAACAAAATGGATTTATGAATGAATTTATGGAATGGCTTAGCGGTGATCCGATATTAATCTGTTGCCAAGAGCAAAGACGAAATTTATGATATATTTTCGTTCTTCTGTATAAACTTTTGAAATATTTATACAGATTTTAATAGATGCGTAAAACTAACTGACACGTGAAAGATTGAAATTTCTCAGTGTATCACCAGTCGTGATACGAGGGTATATTAAGTTCCTATGGATGCATGTTTTATTACACCGATTCATTCAGAATTACTTTCTGAAACGATCTAAGTTTGTCTGACCTCTGTCCCGTTTCCTTTGCTTTGTTTCCTTGCGTTTAGCTTACAGATCGAAGTTTTTGAAATATTTTGATGAGATTTACAAGACCGATGCGTTTTTTTTTTTTATTGAGTAGACAATCAAGACATGTCTCCTATAGGCGACGCAAATACGACGTTGGTCAGCAAGGTTTATAGATTTTGGTGGTTCGCATCTCACTACTTTTTCGCTCACTTCTCATACCTAAAGCCTTATTTTAAAAAATCGTTATTTGAATAAGTTTAGGAAGCGAGATGGTGTAGATTACACAGTGCTTTTACTTGTTTTTACTTGCTTTTGTACGAATTGGCCGAATATTTTAGGTAATTACACCAGCAATAAATCATATTTATATGTGGGTGTTTAATAACTGTGGAGGAAACCTTGTTCCGATTTTCATAAATTAAATTTTATTGAAAGTAAAAAAATGATGAGGTTTTTCGGAATCTTCGTCTAAGGACGAAAATTAAAAAACAATTTGAAATGTATTTGTGATTTCCTACTTCTTCTTCTGTGAGTTAACATATCAGCAGCAGATGGCTCGCTGAGTCTTAGTAAATGAATTGTATTTGAGATCTCTTGAAGGCAAAGCATTGAAACTGTTATCATATAATTATAAGGGGGATCATACACGAATGTCGGCAAGGCAAACAGACAGACATGGTCTTCACGCCTTTCTGAAGCACATTTCTCGGCCGTACAAATGTTGGGAAAAATTTAATATAACCCTTGTGAAGATTATGAAAGGCCATAAACAAGTACCGAAGGACATGCATAAGAGATTAGTAATACATATTAGGAGAGGTTACTCACACAACTGTTAACAGACAAGTAATACAAAAAGGGAGAAACAAAAGTAATAATAATTTTTGCTAACCTTTTCATCGCTTTATATCGATGCGAGTGTAATCAGTGTTTAATGCTGATACCGACTATTTCGGGTGAACAATATACGATGAAATTACTCATTAAAAAAGGTAAAAGAATTCGATAGGCTTGTGAAAACCGTGCTCAGATGAATATATCAAGCATTTGATAAAAGAAATCTATATTACTTTAAAACAACACTCAATAAACCTCCGGTCTGAGACATATATGACCACACTGTGCACAGACCCAGAGATGATTTCTGAACAGCACCAATCTTCAAAGGAAATATGTCAAAATTGGATGACATTCCAACTACTGTGATATGAATATGAAAGAAACTCTTCAACATTGTTTTTAGAAACAGGGATAGATATACTTTTTTTTCTGAAAAATGTTTTTATACAATAGACGACAAATAGCTTACGATTAGTCCCTAGATTACGTAAAATTAATTTCTATGCAATTTATCCATTTATTCGTATGTATAAGTGTAACTCTTGTCTTTTTTTTTTTTATTACTTTTTAGCTTTTGTTTCTTATTTTTGTTTGGAACTTGCTTCACATCTTGTAAATTTTTATTTATTTGTTTTTTTATATTGTTCTCTTCCTGTCCTGTTTTCTTTAAATTGAAAGATAAATTATTCCCTTAGTAAAATTGTTTCATTTAATATTTAATAGCGACAAAATTTAATTTTTTTTTCTTTTTTGTTTTTCTTTGCTAGTGATTGTTTTAATAAGCTTCTCAGTTTTTCCTTTCTTTTTTTTTTTTTTTGTCTTTTAAGATTATTAAGTATTAACAAAAAAAGAAAAAAAAGAAAAAGAATTAAAAGATTTTAATTAGTCACACTGTGTCTGGATATGTTTATAAAAAATATACGAAAGTTATGTAATTTCCATAGCTCGGAGTTATTTATATTAAATATTGGAAGAATGTACAGACTGAGATATATGTGTTTGGGTATGCGTAGACGTGAGTAATGTGTATAAAGTTATATACATAAATAGTTTTATATAATTTCAATAAAAATAAAGCATTAACGAAGACCATTAATTAGGTGGAAACGTCTTATTTCTGGTTGAATAGAAAAACATATTGTACTGCGTCTTAATCGCTTTGGTTTTGAAATAAGTAAATATACGTTTTATTATTATGACTATATCCACCACCAGCGTCACTTTAGAATACATAATATATTTTTATATATATGAGAATATAAATAAAAACATATTACTATCTTTATCCGAATGAAAAGCTCGAAAAAGTTTTTTATACATAGCTCTCCAACGAGAGATATCGGGGCGTTGTGCTTGTAATCAATTGTCTTTATATTCGCCTCTCCTTTCTAAAAGTACGCAATATTTTCATAAACGATTTGATATTGATTATGATTTATAAAGAGATAAATATAATTTCCTTGCACTTTGAAGGAAAATTATTGCAGGTTTAAAGAATACGCATATGCATATACGAGACACAGCCAACGCATTTTTGTGATTGTATGCCTACTCGACAAATGTCACGCCTTTACCGACTGAGCACTTATCATAGGTGCGACCAAAGTAATCTAAACACTACTCAGATTTGAACTCGCGAACTGGCTTGGTAATCGCGGTTCTCACCTACTCGATTACTCAGGCGGATTGAACGCACGTCCCAAAAGTCATCATTTTTCTCCATTTTTAACTGTTAGCAGTTAGGTAATTTTGTTTTGTTTTAAGTACGACTATATTACTCCGAAGCGGTCGAGTAGGCAAAAGATCTCGATTAACAACTCAATAGTTGTGGTTTCAAATCTCAAGTGCAGTAAAGTTTTCAATAAAGTCGATACCTTTGATGCTAGCGTCTCAAGATTTTAGCCTTAGAATTTACTTCTTCGGTTAAGTTAAAAATAGTAATAATAATACTCTTGATATTCATTCGCGAATCTTCGCAAAGGGAAACTTGAGCACTCTTAGGGTTTTGATTTAATTTACAGAGGTATGATACTAAAGGTTTACTGTACAAGTAAATATGAAAAAATAAAGCAAAATTGGCTCAGAATTTCTTTCAAAAAAAATCCAATCGATTTCTTAAACTAAGGCTGAGAAGTCCCTAATACTGGGCAGACTAAAAACAAAATAATAATTATGTCAGCGAAGAGAAAAAATTGGTCTCTTTTGTCGTTATGACTGCGGTCGATTATTTTCGATTTCTTGTTTATGGGATCAGGCGATGTCCCGTACGCATGTAAACGGGGTATTTGTAAATCTCAAGCTTTTTACCGCGATTATCGCCTTTTTCACTAAATCACAGCACTGTGCAATTAAAACAGTGTAATTAACTAAAACCTTCACAGTCGTGATTTTTTAATACTTCATTTCAACTGAAATGAAACCAAACAAATTCGCCATTAAAAAGAAGAAGTAAAGAAATATATTATGTGTCTAACGAAGGTGGTGGATGTCGACAGATTTGTAATCAAGTTTTCTTTTAATGTACGTTTTTCGTGAGAGAGACATGACCTCTCCACTTTCTCAAATTATTATTGATTGAATTTTAAGTCAATAAATTTTACTAATTTATTTTCACAAAAAATTTTTTTTAATTTCACTTTTAGTTGCCCAAAGAAAAAGGGGAGAAAAAAGGATTCAAAGCATAAGAAAAATAAAATCCTCTTTTCTCTCAAGTAATTTTTGTAAAAATTTCGTTAATGTATTAAGCCATGTTCGTTTTATTCGAGCTGTTCTCGTTTTGATTTTTCTTTTTTTTTTTTGAAAGTTTTTTCTTTTATTCATAAGGTTTTACCCTAAGTTGTCGTTTGCTGTTTTGTTTTCCTTATATATATATATATATATATATATATATATACATATAAATATGTATAATACAATATGTATAATACAATATACATATACATATACACATATATATATATATATATATATACATTTCTTTTTTTTGTTGGTTGGTTACTTTCTAAATTTCTAAAGGGATTTTTAATTTCCTATTCCTACATACCCAAATTCACACACTCACATGCGCATACATTAACACTACTTAAATGAACTTTTCAACCCTTGTTGTCCTTATATTAGAATTTTTTTTTTTTTTTTTGCTTATTTTTCCAAATATTCACTAATTGTTTGTTACATTACATTTTCAAGGTACTCATTGGCTTGATGTTTGTAAAGTTATATTTAAGAAAAAAAAATGTATAAAAAAAAAGGAAAATTAAAGTAATTTCCTTTTCTCAGCTTCATTGATTGCTACTAAATAATAATAAATAAAACAAAATAAACAGAAAAATAAAACATTGTCTTTACCTACATACATGTTCGGTGGATATACAAAGGCGTGGTTGCTTAACCCACCATTTCCCTTGGGCCTATTTCATTGAATGAATTCCCCGTTGCGGTACAGTACTTTAATAAACGCAGTGTAGCCACGAGGCAAGAAGCATATTCGTTAGCGTTAAAACGTAGCCGAAGTCCCGTGTTTTGATACTTGATGTCGCTGAGGAGGGTGTTATGCCATTACCCAAGGCAGCCATACCTATGCTGGGTGTTGTTGAAGACGTTGTTGTTGATGTTTCCTTTTCCGGTCGACCAACTTCCACTGCAAAATATAGATTAAGGCATAGAAAGGCGACTAAAGCAAATATTGGAAAACTTATAACGCACACAGAAATCAATGACAAACATTTCAATCTTGTTTTTTAACTTATTATTTGCTTCAGAGCTTCGGTTTGACTTGATTTGCAATATTTATTTATTTTTTTAAATATGTGAACCTCAGTCAGCGGAGTAAAGTGGAAACATTAAGTTCGTTTAAATGATCATGCGTTCATTAGGATAACCGTAGCTTCGTAGCTTTCGTTGCTAGCAGCAAAAGGACATCACTGTTCCGTCCCGCAGATAATTGACTAAAGCAAATATGCTTTATTCGATCAACACGCTGCGTGTTAAAGCCCTAATATATTTTTGCGTAACCGGCCAGAATAGTCACGAAATCAAACTATCCAAGCCTTTGCTTCGTTCCCACTTCCCTTTGCGTTAAACAGTCTTAGGCAATCCATTCTTTCTGTTACGGAGGTCACTTTTTCTCAAATAAAATAACAACCATCAGGAAATTATTAATAAAAACAAGTAAGAAAATTATATCCGGTATTGAAAATGGGCCAAAGCGGTCGAAAGACAAACCTATAGTACCACGCAAACTGATAACACCGCCGTTTTTAAAATAAAATTAAATTTTACTCATTATTGGCAAAACATACCAGGTAAGCCTAGAAAAAATTGCATGTACATTCTATGGGCGATGCTGCAGCGCCTCTACAAAAAGGGGAAAAATTGACCACGGCTACTCAATACTATAGTGTATCAAACTTGATTTGTTTTTGAACACCTTTATAACACGCAGAAAGCATATAAACTCTTCCCCATTTCGACATTTGGAATGCACCAAAACATGTCCATCTGTCCATGTGGTCAACTTGGCAGTATCTGCGATAAATATTCTTTTGTTCGCAAAACTAAAGATATCGCCTGAAAATTTACAAGAGATTTTAAATACGACGCATACCGGGTTACAACGGCATGCCCACAACGCTCCCATGCCTATGCGAAGTACACTGTGAACACTTTTGCTTTCCGTGTTTGTTGTTGTTACTTATAAAGTTCAATGCACACACCATATAAAATTCTATTTTTATTCTGAGCGTAGAAAAAATCAGCCGCGCCCATCCAATATTTTAGAGCTTGGAAATTTAGTTTCTCTGCTTTTTTTAGTCTTTTTTAGGATAACGGTTTTGGGTAGAAAAAATTCGACTACGAACGAATATAATTTCTTTTTCTTTTGGTTTTGAAAACAGCGGCGTTCTTACTTTATATTGTGCTGCGCCTTTCGGCCGATTTAAGCCATTTTCAATATCAACCAAGAGCAAGAGCCTTCAATGCGTTTGCCGAATTTGAAGCCAAGATCTTCGTTTTTGCTATCAGGAGGACGTTTATCATAAAAATTATACAAACACGCAGGCTGACAAAGAAACATGCTTTTCACGTGTCTGGAAATAGAAAATACACTACGCTACCTGTTAGCAAGACATGCTTCGTTACACAAAGACGACATCCGAAACCCTAGTTAGGGTAAAGGATCCATAAGAGTCCACATCGGAGTAATAGGAAAGATGTTCCCGAATGGTTCTGACCAGTGCAGAGCCACTTATTAGCAGTTCGCTACCACTATGCCCGAAAAAAAAAATACTGACCAAGACTAGTACTTTGAAGCCTTCGCGATCTTAACAAAATGCTTGGTATCGTGTAGCGATGGGTATAAAAAAAGAAGTAATCGCAACTAAATATACACCGCTCTACCTACACATCAGGCTGAGACGTTGTCACTCGTGTAAGATGGCCTGAGGTGATCTACCAAATACTTTTAGTTAATATTGCAACAAATTTAAAATGATTTCGTATTTCCGTGACTGACTAGTTTCTAATATTTGTTGTCGACAGATTTCTTCAAGATTTTCTTCTTATTACTATTAGTACTAATTGAAAGCTTAAACATATTCTTTTTTTCTGCTGACAATCGGTTAATCGTGTATACTCGAAGCAGTAGTGAATTGCAGCCTTAGGCTGATTGATTTTAATTTCGATAAATGGTACCAACAGATAAAGTTCCAAAGAATAATTCTACTTACATTTAATTGAATAGGTTTTATAATCAGCGAATTGTTCGCCAGGTCCTACCGCTGATGGTATTGTTGCTAAGCAAGTTATCTCCATTCGTCCGCTGATATCAACATGTTGTTCAGTTAATTCTATATTTAGTTGACTTACAGAGAAAAGACCTTTTTCCTGTTGTAGATCTGTAATGGCCGCGGCTGCAGCAATTACAGCACTACTACCGCTTGCGTGAATCGTAGGACGGCCATAACTGGCTGCGAAAGTTGTCATCGGTCCGGCATTTGCTGGCAAACCTAAATTGTTATTCAAGTTTGGTGGTTGAGGACCAAAGCCGCCACTATTCAAAGTGCTACGTATTATGCCCAAAGGATTATCGTTAATGTGACGATATTTTCTACTCGAAGAGTTTCTGAAATGAAATTCAAGAGGAAACGAAAAATGTGTCAAGGTTCGAATATTGTATTAACAGGTCTTCTTCTTCCTGTTTTAAATTAAAACATAAATTTTTTTATTAGGAATTTTCGGTTTCTGTTTTGTGATACTCAATGCCAACTTATTGAAATGGTTTTCTTTCTTTTTTACTTTCTAAGATTAAATCCTCCCGTAAATAAGCCACAAAATGGTTGGAAAGGTGCTTAATTTTTAAAAATCGTGCTTAATGAATGAATTTTGTTACTCTTTGCGGTTCTTTATCTTAACGGAACGAGACTAGTTATAATATAAACTAAGAAGAGACAAAACCATAATGAAACCCTCCTATAAAAAGACTCGACTTTTTTTCTTTTTTTAGTATGAGAAGAACAATCTTGTACACGGTTTGGTTGATTATAACCTCATTTGAAAGTGAAGCCAAAGCTATTGATTTTAAAGTTTTATTTATTCTACCGACACTTTCTCTCGCCCATAAGAAGCTCACCATACATAAGAAACTTTATCTCAGAGGGTGCTCGTGTAATGTTCTTGACTGTTTTCCTTCTCTTCTTATCGCCATCGAAAAAAAAAAAACGACGAAAATTGTACAGTGGCAGTGTGTGAGTGTTGTCGGTGTGATAGGGGGCACAACGTGTCACTTGTGTGCAATAATTATTTTTTATGACCTCTGTTCACATGTAACCAACTGTAACAGCATGTAACTATTTGATAAGTTGAGACATGGTTTGAATATAAATTTTTGGTACCTTAATGTGGAACAAAGGAATGCCACTTGAAAATTTTAGCTTAATTCGAGTTCAAAGTTTGTCTATTTAAAATTTATTAAAATGAAAATTTATTATAAGCGAACGCTTAACAAGAGAATTTTTAGAGAATTTTAACCTTACGCTCATACACGTAACCGACTATGTGTGTGTATTTATGTATGTATATATGTATGTCTGTATATGTTTTTTAAGATTAATAACCAGTAGTGGAAAGTCTTCATTTAATCTACTCTATTTTAAATACTATTGCTTTGAAAAAGAAGTGAAAGAAGAGGACATAAATACTGCTGTAGAAAGGGTTAACTTTATAACGAAAGCACTTAGTTGATTAATATAAAGTAATGACTTTTGTTAGCGACATTTTTCATTTTGAAAAATTAAAAAACCATTTGAAAATATAGACAAGCAGCAGAAGGGTTTCGGATGAGACTATACACTACACACAACTAATTACATCTCGCTGCATTGCATATAAATAGGAAGACAATAAGAGCTGAATTCTCTGAAGAGCTATTACGTTCGGACAGTGTTTTGAATTAAGTAAGAGTTTGTGTCCACTGGACCAACTTTCTGAAGACTAAAAAAAAGCCCATTCAAAAAACTTCAAGGCATAACTTAATCACATTACGAAAAGTGAAAAACTAGAGCCGAGAACTCGGAGAAATGTTGATTATTATTATTTCTTGTTTTCTATAGTATTCTGGATACTTTTTACTGCTTTCATTTAATAAAATGTTTCAATTGAAAATCTAATTACAAATTAAATCTATTATGAATGTCCTTAGCGAAAGGGAAGCGCGTACGTCGGCGTAGTTTTTTAAACGCAACTCATGCGATGAGTTGCAAACTTTAATATCATATTATAAGTTCTTTATGAAACTTATAGAACAGAATAAAACGCTATTTACATTGTAATTAAGTGTTAAGTTTCGTATGCAGCGAGCGAACAACAGAACTTAAGAATAATTCTTTAAAATGAAAGAAAAACATGTGCGCTAGAGAAGAATGTAACTGCGTGAAAAGCGAAGACAATATAAGCTAAACTAAGTTTTGTTGTGTCATAAAGGTTAATGTAGAGCATTCATACATGTATGCATGTTTGTATATATACTCATTGGTTGGTAGAGACAAGCAAGTATTAACATAATATTCGTGCAAGTGTGTATAAGCCGGCGTATGTATGTTTGTATGCATATGAAATAATTTACATTCCTTGGATAAGAAGTGTTGGTGTGTTTACATACATTTGCATTTGTTCAGATGTTGTTGTCGTTTCGTTTGCGCCGAGTAGGCATTATCATGACTTTTTTTTTGTTTTGTTGTTTTTTTTCGTTTGGTATGTTTGTACTCAGATGCCTTTCTATGTACAATTTTCAAGCGCATCCAAGGATAAATGAAGAAATGAGCGAATGAGTGACTGACTGCCTGACTGACTGACTGACTGAACGAGCAGTGACTGAGTATATGTAAATTAGCTTTTCTTTCTCTTACTTCTCGTGCGTATAAGTGTTGTTTTCTTCTAATTTGCAACATTTTTAAACAATTTACATATTTGTGTAAACTTTATTCCTTCAGACTCCTTAGTCCTTCTCTTCGCCTGCGCTTTTTTCCTTTTCTTTTTTGTGTTGCTGGCTGAAAACCTCCTTCTCGCCTGAATGCACAATAAGATTAAAATTAATAAGAAAAAAGATTGTTGTTTAAAGACTTTTGTAATATTCTTTATGCCTGTCTATCCTTCGAACATAACGAGTATGCATTTGCGTATAAGTGAAAAATTGTTTAAATATTTGCAAAAAAAAAAAAAGAACAGAGACACAAAAACACACATGAACGTAAGCAATCGCATACAGCTACTTAACCGTTGTATACATGTATAGAAATAAAATAAATATTATTCTTGTTGTTGTGCTTTGTTGTTACGCTCTTGCATATGTACGCTTGTGTATGCCTAAACATACAATATATATTAGCTTTTGAGTGCATAACCATGTCGCATTGAGTTTTACAATAACTATTATACAAAAAAAGCTATAGCCAAAAAAAAAAAAAAATGTTGCATGTATCCTTGGTAAAGGACCTGTTTATATGCATATGCCATACATTCGTATTTTCCTATGTGCATAAGCACACACTTGTTGTGTAGCAATAACGACAATACAATTTTCTATAGATGGCCATGTACATATGTATGCAAGAACACACATGCACACAATTGTTGGATTGTGAGCTGTATATGTGTGTTTAGTTGTAAAAAAAAAAAAAAAATTCAAAAAATAAAATTAAAAAAGAAAACTCACACATAATGATTCTGTAGCAGTAGCTCAACAGTTATGTTGCATATAAATTCCAAATAAAAAATGTAAGTAACATTAATAAAAAATAAACAACAAGTGGGAAAGCGATATTTGCCTCAAGGTGGTGAGTCTTGCTTGCCTAGTAGCTGAATATTTGTATAGGAGATATATGAGAGCATTGTTAGATAACTGAAGTATACATGAAAAATGGTACATTTTTAAACTGCAAGCATTTTCTTGTTTTTTTTTTTTTTAGAAAATTATGTCCTCTTTTTCCTCAAATAGCCATGACCATGATAATTAAAAAAAAAAAAAAAAACTATACTAACTTTAAAGAAATAACGTAGTCTTGACGAATGACACTGCGGCGACAGACGAAGTCAAAATGCTATGCATACCGTAAACCATTTGACCATTCGAACGGTTCGGTTATAACCAGTTGGATGGATGAGTGTAGACCCTTGCCTGTTACAACTAGTCTTGCTTAATGTTATTCTCAACTTTGCGTTTAGTGCACTTTTATTCAAGGAGACCAGCATCGACATTCTCTCTGAATAGCTTAAGTAAGCGTACGAGAATATCAATTCCCCAGATCAAATATGAAAGTTAAAAACATATTTTTTAAAACTTGTCTCGATACTCTAGTTGATTGATCTGATCGTTTTCATGGTTCACTTGTAATGTATATTCGTAGTTTAAGACTCTCCCAAGAAATAATATTAAAAAACTCGCGATACAACTCGCCAGCAAAAAAACAAAAAAACGCAAATTAAGCTCTTAGCAGAATCGTCAAAGTACCACATTTAGAAAAGGTGAAGAGATTGCAAGAAATTCTAATAACTGGTGTTCTTCAAATCTTTTGAAACTGTCTTTATCTATTTGTTTGCTAATTAATTCAAGTTGGGTACAAAATTGTAAGCAATGATCGCATAAGAGTGAATTTCCAGAATATAACTTGTAATTACCTTGATAATAAAGGAAGGGCTGTGCAAAATGTTAATTAACTTAGGTTAAAAATTTAACTGCTGTAGCATATGCAGCAGAATTATCTATATAAACGCTTAAAAATATACTTCAAACCTTAAAAACTCTATAAAAATCTTATACTGGACTATTAGTAAAACTGAGCTTTCAAGTAAGTACCTTTCAATCGATACGAAACAAACAGTACAGTAAATTTAGTTGGTTAACTTCATTCAAAGGCGACATCGGTAAATTGAGCTGATTTGACATTCTTTAACGAATCCGATATTGAGATTTAGTTATAGACACCTTTTAAATTTTTATAAAGAATCCTGAACGGGTTAGAAAGTTCATAATTACATCTACATTGTTTAATATTTATAAACATGAGGTTCGTTGAAGGACAATTAGGAATATTTTCCCTAATAACGCGGACATGTCAATACCAACATAAATTATATTAACTAGGGAGGAGTTACCGATATACAAGCTTTTTTCCAAAACACTCTAACACTTCAAAAATAGATTTTGATTTTTCCTTTATTTGACTTTTGTTATAAAGATTTTTATATAGTTATCATCATTACTCTTTTATGCTTAGTTTCACTTATAGCCGACTTAATCCATTGCACTGCGTCTAAAGACATACATAAATCCGTGAACTTTTCAAATATTTAACGTTTTATTTTCATACGTAACAATGTTCTTCTTAACATACGCTCATGGATCTGAGCTATGGGTAATATGACTGTATTATCCCATTTGTGGCAATCAGAGATTCTTATCAAATATATGAAATGAGCAAGCATTAAGTATTACTTTAAGTTACGTTTTCCTGACAGCATCAAGGCTATGTAAAAACTTTCTGTGTCAATAGGTATGAATAAATGTACAGAAAGGTAGTAGTCATTCTTAAATATGATAATGAAAAGATTTGAAAAGATTAATATATATGTTGAAATGAATAGATATATAATAATAGTAGAGCACAAATATCATTTTGTGTTTGTGTCAAAAAGTACAGGAAATAGCTAATCGGAAAAAAGCCATTTAAGCTTTTCTTCGACCGTCGACAATCGTAACGCTTACGTGTTGAAGCTATCCGGGAATCCGCTTTATAACACATTAGCTATGGCTAATGTTTGTAAGAAAAGATCCTCTGAAATTCAAAATAATTCTAAAGAGCATATCCCACTTGAATGAAACAGCTTTTTATTATCATTGTTAAAGTTAATATTATTTCTGGGCATATAGTTTAATATATAATACATTCGATAATTAGATTATATATTATATTGTTTTCATACAATATTTACGAAAGCATTCTCTCTCACATGTATGTACTTGGTTTCCTTATTCTATACGCAGAGCATATTCTGCAATTTCTTCTAACCATTTTGTTAGCCACGTCCCTGAATATTTTTATCACCTCACGTTGTGTAATAGAGCCGGACAATCGTTCTTGTGGATCAAAGTAGCGTATTCTTGTAAGAGAGGTACTAGTCTTCGTATCTTTGTCAGCGTAGGAGTTAGCCACGACTCGGA
Organism: Glossina pallidipes; assembly: GCA_000688715.1. Lineage (NCBI taxonomy): Eukaryota > Metazoa > Arthropoda > Insecta > Diptera > Glossinidae > Glossina > Glossina pallidipes. Next base: position 160,848 of record KK500210.1, on the reverse strand, counting down.
AACAAATTAAAAGATTGTAATTGTTTGCGAGCACTTAAGGTTTCTTTTGAAGATTACAAATGCATTTACAAAAACAACTTCAGGCTCACTTGAATCCAGTAAATGCAATACTCTTTGTCTTGATGCGAGAAACATAGAATTAAAAGACTCTTCTGAAGCATTTTCTTCATATTCGCTGGAAATGTCTGAAAAATTATACTCACAGTTCTCTTCTAAGTATGTGTCTGCACTTTTATTCATGTTTCACCCTATGTGCGGGTTCAAAATATATAATTTTCTAACATAAACCCAACATGTAAAAAATAACTGTAAAGTAAAGATTTTTCAACGAAAACAAACCTTGAAATACGTGCTAACACGTTAGCGATGCCTGAAGGGACTATACACAAAGAATGAGGAGACGTGACTAAACAAGAAGTGAAAATTGCAGTCCTGAAAAGTTTTAGTTGTAACATGAGAAAAATCGAATTTTATTTGACGCGAGTTGAAAAGTAACGATTAAATTAGCGGCACACACAAATGTATGCACGCCGGCATTGCGTGAAGCTCCACGGAAAGTGCAAATGCGTCGGTAATGCGTTAGTTTATCAACCTTAGTTGCCACAATCCATCCACTAAGCGCTAAAAATACCGATGGCATATCGAACATGTGGAACAACATATAATAGAAGCTAGTGAGAGAAGATCATGAAGTTGTATATTAGTTCTCGAAAACTTAATGTAAAATGTTTATCAAGAATTTCTCAGAACTGTGAACTGTAGTTGAAATTGTTTACATATCATATACGAAAAGAAGATTAGATTTCCCAGAAGAGAGTACGTGCGGTAATGATCGTATTGAAGCCACGCAGCTATGGGTGCTTTGGACACGTAATTCTGACTTAGACATACCTATATATCTCATTATATATATATTTCTCAAAGTTCCCTCGAATGTTACCCGAAACAAGTTGGAAAATAGTCAAATGAAAGAGAGAAAGAAAATTTTGAAATGAAGTTTAGCTCAAACCAACCAATGGAATGAATAGTCAAGACACCGGGCAACATAAGAGAAAAATACAAAATGTTGCTTATTATAAACAACTATTTTCTAGGTACATACATAAGGACTATTTCCCTTATAAACTAGGAAGAAATCATCACAAAGATTAAGATAAACAAAATGTTATGCGACCGTTTTTTTTTGATCCATAAAAAAATTTCTAAAAAGAATTTATGTGATCTTCTCACAAATGCACTAATAATTAGGGGAAATCAAAACGACTTACGAGTTCCCTTATTTATTTATTGTTGGGTATCCCAGATTCGTTTTAAAACAAATGCAACATATCCGTAGTACTTACTATACTTAGCTATGTAAGAAACCTATAGGAAATTATACGTTTTTTGTTGTAAATGTGTAAAAAAAGGAGATTAAAATCTCGATTTAATGAAATTGTAAAATATATAAATATCACGTTCTCTGAAAACCAAAACACATTACATTTTAGCATTTTTACTTGGAAAGAAAGCAAAGGCTTAGCACACAATCGATTGCATGAGGGAAGAAAAATTTCTCAAAACCATATTTTTACGTCAGCAAGAAAGAGGGGAAATCATGTGAAAGATTACATTTAACTCGAACCGAATCGTACGTACTACTCTTAATTGATATCGTATACGAATGTGAATGCGAATGCATCTCTATTCAAATCTGTGAGATTTTCTTTCATATCAGGTATAAGTAAAAAAAGTGAGGGCAATACCTGATTATTCAATATGTGTTATAATAATTGCACTTGGCTACGTTTGTCTATATTTGGGTTGTGTAACATATATTCTTTCCAAAGAATGCTCAGATTTGGTTTACTCAAGTTTTTAGAGCTTCGATACACAAACAAACCAGTTACATATGAAATAACAAAAGGGGCACACCATCGACTGGAGTACTTCAACGCTTCAGTGCTTTATGTACTTTAATAAGATATTATCTAAAATACTTGGCTTAACTTGGCTAAGTCATGCAACAGGCAAGAATGTGACGCCCTCACAATTTTTATGATAGGAAAACTGTACATTTTTTATTTATAAACACATACGGAGGACGAATTTCTCTCTAAAAGAGGCACAAAGGTATTTTTCAGGGATAAAGAAATATATTCCGAAACAATGTAATTTCTTAGATCTTAACAAGTAAACTTCATCCGTTGCAAGTGCAATGATATATTAGATGTATGCACTTAGTATTCCGGTGGCGTCGACTGAAAAATTGTTGATTACTAATCTTCTCCAACCATACTCAACTTATTCAACTTAACTTTCTTGTTACTTTTGTTTCCAAACATATGTATGTGTCCACGTAATGTATTTTCTTTTCTACCTGAGTGGCAGGTGAAATATATGAGACTTTTTGATTGCTTATAACGGGAATGCTTATGCTTTCCTTTCATGTTGTTACCTTAGAGAAAAATTTCGAAAACATTTTAATTGTCAAGAATCTAATTTTTCATTCTATAATACATGCTATTAGTAGCACACATGGCGTATGAGTATTTGATATATTTTTAGTGCAAAAATTGCATAAAATCAAGAGTAGAATGCTTTCTAGTTAATCATTGAAGCTTAATGGTAATATCAACAGACATTATTTGCAACAGTACACTTGCGCCAATGCATCCTCTCCAGATCCTAAAACGTTTCAGGAAAGATTTGATAGTTAATGTAGCATTTACGGATTCATGTTAAAGCGCCGAGTATCGACTTAGCTCACGGAGCATTTTCCATGCGCAAGCACCTTCGTCTTTTATTTTTACTACAAATTTATGAGAGATAAATGCTGTTTTAACCACAAGGGCGGAACTAATTTCGTTGGAAAGCGACTTAAACAACGAAAGCTACAGTACTCTTCTAAGCAGAGAAGGTGAAGGGAATGTCTACCATTCCTTGGCAATAAGTACATCAACGTTTAAAAAAAATACTTATTTCAGAATAAAGACAAGAAAAAGAAGTATTTTATTTCAAACCAACTTCCCTCCCTTTACTGTGGTGTAATTCATATAATACATATTCATTTTCCTGACATACATACTAAAAAATAAACAGGTATTTAGAATGCAATTAAAAAATGCAGTTGAAAAATTTGCCTAAATTTTAATAAACTAATTATACATGAAAAAAAAAACGTATACATAAGCATGTATGAATAAGCACGCAATTTCCTTTCCGTACATTGAACATAGCGCTTTCATGTGTACGCTCATACATATACACATGCACACCCGTGTACATTGTATGCGCATTACGAGTGCGGACTATCAGATTACGGTAAAGCACGCATCACCATTGTACCAGCAGTTAGTCATAGTTTCAACACAAACTTATATCGTTTCTAAAGTCATAAATTTTATTCAATAGTATGACATTTTCTAAAGGAAATTAAAATTTGCTAAATATTGCCGACGAAAAAAAAAAAATGAACTAAATTGTGCGGAGACGACGAAGTGAAAGCTTGGAACTACGTTTCCGTTAACTAAGAAAGTTTTTAAATTCATAATGTATTGCTTTACCTGGACACCACATAGCAGGCAAAGTTTTCATTAGCAGAAGCAACTAAAATTGGTTTAAATAAATTCCGATATTTAGAGGCAGACCGAGCCAGCGCATACCATACAAATGAAACAGCGGAAAAGATAGGAATGTAGTTTCCCTTCTAATAATGTCATCATAAACTTTGCTAATTTTTTACAAAATATGAGATTTAATTAATTAACAACTAATTGCGAACACTAACATTCTACCATCATATACATGTACAGATAATATGTTCGCCATGACGGAAAAAGGAAACTTCATTAGTAATTCATTAGTTTTCTGCTCAAAATAATAAACAAGTCTTCGAAAAAACATCAAGAAAACTTGAAATCGTATAAATAGCTTGACTTGGAAAAGATGAAACGATTTCAAGTTTTTCAATGATTTGAAATTGATATCGAAAACGAATGCCTCGAACAATATGAAGCGATGCAACATTTTCTCATGAAACCAAACAATTAGTGCGATTCGCAGAAAAGTAATAACAATCGGCTGCTGTGATCCTAAAACTCAATGACAATTGGAATATTTTTCGTTGCAGTAATGCAGCACATAGATTGACCAAAATTTATTAAACTCGAAACAAAATATTGCCTTCTAGCAAACAACGATCGCTTACTTGCCCAATTTACAAAAAAACGAATATGTGAGGAGCGCCCTTTTCATAATTACATTTTTGCAAGGACAACTACGGTAATGTAACCTGAAGCCAATTAGACTTTAAATTTAATTTTATAAAAAATTAAATGAATTGCATTTGTTTAATGGGAGATATATAAAGAGCTTTTTTTATATCCATCACCGAAGAATGGGATGTAAGTTTTGTCAAAACGTTTGCAACGCGCAAAAGTAAGCTTCAGAGATACTGCAAAGTGTAAGTTCAGAATCGATATGAACATGTCCGTCGGTCTGTCCATATAGTGTTTGTGGTTAACATTCTACTGATAGCAAACACGGAGTTATAGGCTTCAACTTCAACACACGCCAATAGTACACCATAAGAGAAACCATCTCTACGTTTCAAAATCTCATTTTTTGCTCATCGCTCATAATTTGATAGATGATGATCGACATAAAAGATTCGACTATAGCCAAACATAGTTTGCTTATTTTTATTTTTTTTAATTTTTTTTTTTATGTACGTACTGCACACATGATAAATAATTATTTCAAAATTAAAATTAATTTATATTATTATGCTAATAGTTGAAAAGTTTTCAATAACCTCTTTCAACCGGAGTCCCTCTGCGTCTGATTTCACTTGTATGTTCAAGTCTCAAATTGGGAATAGATGGTTGGGACATATTTTGCCCTTTTAGAGAATCGGGAGGAAAAAAGTTGAGCATGAGTTGAGTAAGGCATCAAACCAAATGAAACCAATCTCATCACTAACATATGATGCCTTTTCGAAAGACAGCCCTTTTCATTAAAATTTCAAAGCTTGCTTTGACAAATATTAATTTTGCCCCTAAATTGAAGAGGAATACATTTCTCGTCTAGTTATGTTGACCATTAGATTGCTAAACAGTCCAAGTTTTACATTTCCGTTTAATTTTGTTAGTTTACCGATAATCATATATCTTGAAAAATTTCTGAATTTGTTTCGGAAAGTCAATGTAGATGAAATTTTCTAAGAATTACTTATTTTTTTCTTCATACTGTAGACTATACTGTGAATATCATATTACATATGTACATATGTAAACACATATTTATATATATATATTTTGTATTTTTAGCACACAACAAGCAAATTTTGTGAACTAAGTCGCACCTGTCCCACCAATAATAGGTAAGTTTTTGTACTTTTCAAGTTGTTCGAAAACACATAGCTTTTATTGGCCTTATCCAGCTTCAATATATATTAACACACCACTCAATAAGTTCGTATGGTGACATATAGATGTAAGACGACTATCGATTAATTCATCTAAGTTTTATATCTTACACCACTTGTGGTACAGGGTATATTAAGTTTGTGCGGACGTAGGTAACAACATTTCTGAATCGATCTACGCTTGCCCGTCCGCCTAATGTCCTTTTGGTTCAAGCTGCAGTTCGCAATTTTTGAGATATTTCGATGAAATTTGGTATACCAACGCAAAGATTGACCCAAGGACGAATGCCATTGAAAATGGTTCGGATCGATCTAATTTTTCGATCGCACAGTGTCTTATTTTGAAAAGTTATTATGTGGAAACAAATTGCAAATATTGAGAGTTTCTCGACAAAACTGGCGAAGTAACGGTACCGCAACATTCTAAATTGGTACGAAAAGTTTGGTTCGGCTGGGGTAATTTTTTGATCCCCCTCTCATGTAGCTGTTCCTATGAAACCCGTTACGTGGGAAAAAGGTTTAATAATTCAATAATTCATGGTGAAAAGTAGTTCATAGTAATAAATTGATATAGAAATCAACTATATCGAGTTTGGACCACGTAGATCTTTTCTTTGGATACCCCCGCATATAAGAATTCTCATGGAATGTAAACACTTACAAACTAAAAACGGCTAATTGTTAATGTTTTATAATGAAAATTTGTTCATGATTGCCATTTGACGTAAGAGTTAAGTGGACCAAATATGAACTACATGGGATCATGGACCATACTCCCTATAAGGTTTCTCATGAATAGTAACCGCTTCAGAAAGAGATTTAATTTTTAATATTTTATGACGGACATTGGTCCACAGTAGAAATTTACCAAAACAACTAAGGATAAGGTATTTTTTAGATTCTAACACATATAGGGACTACTATGGAAGGCAAGACTATAAATGGAAAAAGTCTAATTTCAAGTTTATTTTTGCTAAATTTAGGTCATACCATGTGATGTCTTGGGCATCCTCCAATATGCGGGCATTCATACATTTGGATGAAAGTAACGTGTCGGTTTATTACCAAAACGAGGGAATAACCGTACTATGTATAGAATATCTAATCGTCAGCCTTGCCCGACTGTAATGTTAATACTTGTTTTTAACTGACGCAAGTTTGTATCCTATTTTCGAGGCAAAAAAATTTCTTTTGCTTCCTTACTTGTTAAATAACACCTTCAAACGAAATGTGTGAAAGTTTCCTGGCATTCCAACGATTAGTTTACTAGTTGCAGTTGGTTTAGTGACGCTTCACACGAAATTTAAATTTTTATATTGTTTTACAAAACAAAATTATGTGCACTAAGACAACTGGATTTGTCAACAGTAGCGTCGTCTCTATATAACCCATCGAACTTATTGAGCGACGTGGTATTACTTTAACATATGTCCCTTGAACGCGCAAAGAAAAGATAATTGGCTTCCACCTTTTAGCCTTGGCTTTGCTATCCTATATTTAATAAGAAATTGAACGAAGCATCTCTTATATTATACGTACATAAATCATACTTTAACTATTTGTACAAAAATCGGCAAAGTTATATGAGAACCTATCTACCCAGAATACATATATATATAAAAAATTTTCACTATAAGAGAGCAAAAGATTATATGAAACTCCTCTTTTATTGCTTTTTTAATGGATTCAATTCTTCAAAAACATGATGCTATGAAAGCGTAAACATCAATATATAAATAAAACAAGTATAATAAAACATGTATGATAATATATTTAAACACAACTCACGCGAAAAACGGTGCTACACTAAAGCATATAAAAAAAAAAGTTAAAAACAATTTCAATATAAAACACGAAAATTAATGTACCTTGGAGAATACATATATACGCAAGCGTGTAAGCAAACTGACAAAACGTAGAATACTTGAAAAGCTTACCTCACACTGTAATAGACACAAATATCATTAGCGATTACTAATCTAACAAGTTTGACGTCTTACGCAACATGTTTAACGTAATATACCCGAAAAACACTTATGATAACGTAATGCTAAGATAAGAACGTGAGCATAACATAAGCATAAGTAAGTTGAAGCAGAGAATTGTAATATTTCATATCTTAATTGGCTTGTTAGCGAGTCTTTGCCGATTCGCTGCTTTGGGAAATTTTAAAATTTAATTTAAAGGGATTTTAAACTAAACTTATTTGTCTAGAAGAACAGAAAAAGAGTGTGCAACGTTGTTGTGATTTCGTCCGACAGACATGCCGACAAGTAGGACTAAAAGTATCTCTGCTGTAAAAGCTGTTGAAAAGCTTACACGCTATGCAGCCATTACAAATCTTTGAAAAACCTAATATTCTTCCTGCAGCGGATGTTGATGAACATCAAGTTTTTGTTTCTTTTTTTTTAGGCAAAATATCCTGCTTAACTTCTTAAGCTAAATATGATAGTGTGTCATTGATTCATACGGAAACATATTTGCGTTCAAATAGGAAGTGCTTTATGAGTTATTTCTAAATTTCTGCATATATGAAAAGTTTATGAATTTATTGCGCAATATGGAGGGATTATGCTTTGCATAATACGATTACGCAAAATGCCCTCCTTGTGCTTTCACCTTTCTATCCGACTTCTTTTGAGATTAAGTTCGTACCATTGAATTATGACGTTTAGGATAGCATGGCTCATATTTGCAATTCGTCGAAGATCTATTCACAAATTATTTACAGCTTCTTCTTGTCTTGTGCGTTTGAATGAACCAAGTCTCTCGACTCAAGGGACTTTGCCTTCCACATACCTCTTTACAACTACTAGTAAGTATTCATCTATTTTTCTGCAAATTGTTGCTCGTCTTTTCGCCAATCGTCAGCTGTATAAGGCTGCTGTATTTAGGTCTACTATTCATCATCATCATCATTATAAATCAATCCTCCTTTTTCTGATGTAAAACTCCTACTCATCGAAATCGCTGTAAACTCTTGTCTTATCTATCACATAGATGATTGTCAACTTTACAAACTTTTATTTTTTCTTCCCTTAAATGTTAATAAAAATCTCATTTCTGCTCTTCAAGATCCCTTTTTAACAGCACATTCTCTTGATTGGAAGAAGGAAAAAAAAAACGAGCAAATTTGATAAAACAAAAGCTCTTTGCTTCTTCGTGCGACAACGTAGCCAATAGCAATAACAATTAACTAGTCAACAATCTCATTATCATCTCCATTGACGAAAAATGATATTAAAAAAACGCTAAATTTGGTAAAAGGATAAATTATTTAATGCCTTGAAGGTTGACTTTTTAATGAATACTTTATATACGACCCGTTTTCTACGAAAATGGTGTAAGTTCGTTTTCGACAAAAAGCTAGTTAATGATAAAATTGAACGCAATGCTGTGCTATGAGCATTAATGAAATTATAAATGCATTCACTTTCAAAGTGATGTAAGGCCAGCTTCCTTCCATAGGAGTTTAGCAACTCCATGTCATCATCAAAAGTATAGATTTTTTTTAACTAAGTACATAACAAAGGATCGCGTTACAAACTTAACTGAAACTGGCTCAGCCCGATGTGCCCATATAAACATTGCAAACGGTTCGCACAAATGTTTTGGTCAGGTATAAAATCTGCTTTATTAAAATTCTACTACATGAAAAGTCGAAGTAGAAGTGGAAGATAAGGGATCTAATCCGAACGATTTTCTATAGCATCCGTCCATGGTCCAAAACACCAAATTGCGACTTCTCGGTTGAACACAGAAATGTGGGATGGAGACACAAGACGACACTTTCTGAACCTCTCGGCATAATATAACGCGGATTTATCTCACGTCCTCTTGGGTGTCGTATACATCCTATCGTACATCCTTGTACCATAACTTGTGCATTGCTATACAAAGATTTACAAAGAATACAAAGAATCACCAACTTTTTGACATAGGAAAAAGGACCAGCTTCAAAGGTATGATGCAGGTTTAATACATACTATACGAATAATATGGAAAATTACTACTCTTGTAAGGGATGGAAGCAAAATTTTTCACAAAAAATTTATAGTAAATAATTAAACGAATCATAGTAGAAATATGATGACAAATGACTATAGATAAGGGTTGGGGATATAACTTGGCAATTAAGCAGTGGCAGTAAAATTTAATCAGCATACAGTATAAAATAGACTTACGTCATTTGCAACGTAAATGGCTCATATATGCCAAAGTGACGATAGCAATATGCCGCGAGTGTAGTTTTGTACATAGTTGTTTAAGGTAAAATATTTACATTTTTTATATTTAAGTTGAAAAATGGCTTGAAATACGCCCGGACAAGAAATCATGACATGCGACATGAGAATTTTTGTGGAAGTCAATCGCCAATATATTCATCAAAATCTTATAACTTTGATCATGAGAAGACATTGGAATTGCCTTGAGGAAAATTTAATTATACCGATCACAGCAGATATATTAGATCTGGAAAATCAGTGCATGTATTTCGATTCCTTTAAACTTGACAAGCCGAGTCGATTCATTCATGTCGGTTTGCTTGCCTTCTCTTCAAATTTGTTCTCGTCTAAAAAAATTTTTCTGCTTAGTCAGATCGGATTGACTTCGAAAATTAGACTTTGGACAAACCGATAGTTTAATTTTTTGCTCAAATATGAGAATTTGCAATTTCAGCCCTTTTGCCTTGGGAGTTTCAAATAGTAAATTGCCACATTAAGTTCGAGTAATAATTATATATACATATATATATATATATATATATATATATGGGTTATCATGAGAAGCGAGTCTTTATACGGAGAGAAAGTTTGTAGTTTTTTATGACGAAAACTGGAAGATAATTAAATTTGCTAAATTTTGAACAGGCCATGTGATGTTTTGGACATCCTCCCATACGTCAGCTTTCAGGAAAAGTACGCCTTTGCATGAAAATAGTAAGCAATGTTTGTTGTATTATTACCAGAACATCAGTCTTGTTCGACTGTATTGATCTTACTTGCATTTTTCTTTATTTTCTTTTCAATTGACGGCTTAATCTTGATGAAACAGAACTCCCCTTTTCCCTTGTCATCCCAAATCAGTATCGGTGTGGTGAGTTCAATTTAAAATAAATAAAAAGTAAAGTTCAAGTATTTGAAAGATATAAGCCGGCTTTATTCGAGACTCTTTTTATCTTTTTGTAGAACACATATAAACAAACTTTATTATCATTACAAGCACATAACACTTTAGTATAATTTCTGTCAATAAATGGAACTCAAAATAAAACCTCACTTATTTATGCATTTTATAAATGCGCGAATTGTTTTCATTATTATTATTATTTTCATTGTTCTCTTTTCTTGTTGACTTCGCATCAATTTAATGTTTAATAGACCAACTTTTTTTTTTCTTCCATTGCATCAGCGCGACCATACCTTCACAATGAAAAATGATTACATTTTTGCCTACTCTTCGTATCTCACTACATTACTCACACACTTATACCAGCGCTGTTATGTTTTTCTCTATTATACTTTCATTACTCACCTGTGCTTCTTCATATCGAAATGTTTTTTGACAGTATCCATGTGTTTATTGTCATAGTTGCGGTGCTGAATCTCATGATAATCATCAATATCGATGTCATGCATGATGGTCAGTGCACTGAATGGATTATTGTAGTATATTGTGCCATGATGATGGCCATCGTGATGGTGGCCTTTATGTAAGCCAGATAAATCCTCTACGTTCGTGAGCATTTCGTTCACATTCATGTATATTTGTTTGTGAAAAAGGACGCGTTTGAAAAGAGAGAGGGAAAGAATGATTTAATTAAATTTTGTTACGCAAAAAAAACATTTTTTATTTATTTAAATAAAGTAAGAAAAAGCAATCGACTTTAGGCAAATTTCAGATACCCATCATCTTGAATGGATACATAAAAAACGTAACACTTTTCTTTTAATTGCATGCGCGTCGTTTAATTACAATTCGAGAAACTATAGATTATGAGTTACTAGCAACAATGCTTTCGGAGTTATTTCCTTTGTAATATCTTAACTATCGTGGGCGGGTTACACTCGAACGAATGTCATCAAAGGTAGACTTTTTGAAGTTATTCATATGCTGCAGCATCAATAACGGACAGATGGACATATGGACAGGAAGATTAACCTTATGATTGAGAAGAAACTAACATATCCCAATTTAGATAATTCAAAGAACTGCCACCATTTTCATATTTGACCTGAGCATATAGTTTATTTGTTTTCTTGTAAAGTTCTACCTCAATTCTATTGGCCAGGTGTTGGCTGGCAACAGCGAGAAATGGAGGAATGGTCAGACAGACAGAATCTTGTGTTCACCAAAAATTGGGTATTGAGTGCCTTCACGATCCTAAGTGTTACCAATAGCAAAACAAAACTGGCGTATCTTAAACTTTTGCCTGCACGCATAGAACGTACGTGTTACTCACAATAAACGGATATAAATAATCTGAATTATTTCCACTCAATTTTAACGAAAGTTTTTTACGTCATGAGCGAAATTGGAGCTGAAAACCTATGTAAGAAGGGGAATTTTTTTATCAACCACTTTTTTTTAATTCATCGTAAAATGTACATTTCGCGTGAATAGTAAATGTTCCGCACATTTGCTTTACCCATAAATTGAGTTGCAAAAGTGAGCAATGGACAGACCAAGTATAAGGTATTTGATGAGGCTCAGAATGCCATATCACCGTGTAGATAAAAGTCGCGGCGAATCCAGTCGGTGCTCGTGGATCTCAGTACAGTAGACCATAGTTAATCGTAACTATATAGTAGCTAAGTCTATAAAAACATAACATTTTACTGGTAGGGCGATTTCTATCTCTTTCTCTCTTTACCCACTTCTTCACATCCTTCGAATAACTGGTGATATTAGAAGAAAACAAAAAGCAAAAGATCTTGAGTAAGAGAAACCTTTTGTTTGGATCCTTTTTAGTCAATTCTTTTCTAGGTTGTTCCAGAAAAAATATGCTTGGAATTTCTACTGAGAAATGACTCCCGGACTTAAAAATCCTCTCTCAGCTTCAGACGAATCTTAGATGCCCATTTCGCGCTGTTGCATTTTTGCAAGCCATTAAGGTAAAATGATTAATCAAGACTGCATTCTTTCCTAGACAGATGCAGAAGACATACCGTAAATCGTTTTAAAAAAGAACCTTAATCATCCTATTTATATAGTTATCACGTGTAACACTTTCGTGATCATCAATGCGTGAACCATTTGAAAAGTGGCAGAAGAGTCTCTTTTTCACAGCTGTGCCTGCTCCCTCTGTATTATTATTTATTTGTAATATCCGTATTTTATTTTGTCGCAACTGGCTTAAGTGATTTCCATTGTTGTGCAGCGATGATCATTTATTCGCCCTTGAACTGATTTTTTAATTTTTCCTCTTTTCTATATCTTGTGCCGCATTGCGATGACAACTTTTTTTTTTTTTTTTTTTTTGAAAACGAAAGGCAGGCAAAGGCTTTCAGAAAAATGTTTTAATAGGTATTTACTCAAACAATTGCTGTTCGAAAAACTAACTGCACTTTACTTTTGTTTGCTTCTCCTTATCCACTGTTAATGCCATCATCATCGTCGTTATGCTGGTAGGTTTTTCTTTTCCATTCTTTTTTTTTTTTATCCCTCTAAATGTTGATGTTAATGTAGCAGTGACAGTGGCAGAGTCCTAAACTATCAAAGAACAGATTTCAGTTTAAAGATATAAATCTGCAATTTCATATAAAAGAATGAATTTATTGCGAATGAATAAGAAAAAAAAAAACGTCACATCTAGCTTAGGACGAATCGCGAGTGCGTATCATTACAATTAAAGGATAAAGGTACAGAAGAAAAATCATTTTAAGAAGAGGGGAGTATGCATCATTGACTCAGTGAAGTCAATTTTGAAATATTATTGAAAATGTGAAAAATCCGCGTAAAAAAAAATTGTACATAGTTACAGATAGTTATTACACAAGTAACTCCGTTCTGGTGCGATAGATAGCGACGGCAGGAAAAAACCCGCAAAAACAATATCCAGAGAGGTCGTAAAAAGCTATAATAAATGACTTTTCACAAACGTATTAAACGAACCGAAGAAAATCTCTCTTAGAAAATATGTCAAAGCTTTACCAAACAGTGAGGAAGTGCTTTTCAAATGAATCCAATAATTAAATGGTGGAAACATTTAAAAATTTTTGAATTTGAAATTTTAAACATAAGTACATTTTCAAAAAGTACATACGTGCGTATTCTTCCTCTCTCTCGCTGACTCTCCATCTGCCTCAATCACTAAACATCTTTATATACCGCATAAAAAAAAATTGCATAAAACACAATGAGTTACATGACCCCAACCGCATAAGTAAAAAGCGCATAACGAGACATCTGTGCACATAAAAAGACTTTTTACAGGACAGATACCCAAAGAGCAAGCCAGAATCACTGGAAAATATTTTCTGCACATATTGTCTCTAGCGGAGCTTCTTAGTTTATTTTCGAGGCGCAGGTATTGTGCGATAGCAAAAGCTAATGCAAGGATTTGATTTGCATGATCTATGAGGATCCGTAGAAGAATAACAAGACGAATTCGATAAATTTAATAAACAAGAAGTAAGAGATAAATATCCAGATTGCAAAATTGAATGGTCAATAGCCAAAGGAACCCATGTCTGGTGTAGTGAATCGAGTGGCGGTAAAGGCAGCTGGCAGCGGCAACCTGCCAGCTTTTCATATAAAAATTATACTGAATTTAGTCCAAATACAACTTCGTGGCAGTTATTCATATAAAAATTATAGTGAATTTGATTGACATTCAACTTCGAGCAAAAAAAATCTTTAGGATCTTTCAATAATCAATTTTAAAGCGCTCTGAAATTAACCTAAATTTGTTAATAGTTTTTTGTTTATTATGGACTTATCAAGACCATTTAAATCAATCGTTATAGTTACTTAAATATTATGGAAAATCGAGCTGGAGTTGTAGCGAAACATATGTTTCACTTCCAAGCTGTCGAAGCAAGATGACAAAAGTGAACAAAAAAATTGGAATTTTCTCATAAAATTTGAATATTTGTTTGTTGTACCCTGCATAGCTTGTTGTGCAATGGCGTATTAGGTTTGTGCGTATATTTGCAACAAAAACCAATGGATTTAAGATAGACGTACCTTTTATTATATCTAAGCTTGTCTGTCCATCTGCCCGTCTTGTTTTCTTGTGGTAAATCCACAGGCCGTAAGTTTTTAGACATTTTAATGAAATTTTGTACACTCATGTGTTTCGCCACAAGGACGAACGCTATGGAACATGATTGAGATCGGACTGGTTTTCCGACAACTTCCCTTTTAACGCCTTATTTTGAAAAGTCGTTATATGAATAATTGTTGTGGGTAGTGTAGCGTACAGTAATGTCTTTATTTTTTTTTTTTTTTTTGTTTCTTTGCACATATGAAGAATGTTTGAAACTTTTACTACTGAAAAGACAATGCATTCAAATATCTTGCTTGCTAATCATCATATGTACACAAATGTATGCATATGCAGATCTATGAAAGTAGGAAAAAGATGTTAACATATGTATATTCATAGAGTGGCCTTAAATTGCATTACATACCCATTGGTCGATTGCCACTCCAACGCAAACTTTTGTCGTAACGGTCAGTTAGCAAATGGGGTAAATGAAATGGCAACTGATATATGTGATTGTATTGTTGCTGCTGTTGACTGTAAAACGGTTGAGAATCAGGCATTTTAGACATCTGCTCTTTCTTCTGTTTTGCCTGCAGCACTTCCAGCTCTTGTTCTTGCTGTTGCTGTGAGCGACGATGGGTTTTACCATTCAATGAATAAACGTGATGTGTGCGTACATATTTCTCGTCCACCTTTGTTCACATAAATCAAAAAAAAAAAGGAAATAAATTTCACAAAAAAATAATTTGTTTATTTTAATTGCAACAAGCAGAATAAAAACTTGCATTAAATTAATTTCAATTACGAATGCAAACAAACACATTATGTCAAAGTTTAAACGTATTTTTTTTTTGTTGTTTCCTTTTTTTTAGGTTATTTTTACTTTAGCTTTTTTTCTTTACTTCTTTTCATCCATTTTGGAACAGGTAGTTAGTTGTAACTACAATATGCAAAGGCAATCGTATCTCAGTGAACACTTCAGTTTTCCTGATAATGTATTCTTATGTATTTGTAAGTGTCAGAAGGAATAAATGTTTTAATTTTTCATATACTTCAGCCACCGTTCACTTTCCTTTACAAACATATGGTTGATGATTACAAGCAGATATAAAACAGAAAAATTATATAATTCGATCGAAGCTGTCGTAATGGCCGGCACAATTAGTTTATCAAATTGATTTGAAAAAGGCAACGATTTTGAAAAACAAAAAAAATATCCAAACTTTCCCGATAAATTCTTCTTGGATGGGTAGTTAGTAAAGAAATACCTATCAGGCAGTGTAATGAATGTGGAACTGGTTTTTGTCCATTGTCTCTTCCATTTCTGTTTATGAATGCATTAATATAAAGGCAGGCAGAATACAAAGTTCAAAATAATAAAATATATAGAAGACTGCGGAGAATAATACGAAGCCTTTGAAGAGTTTTCTTTTATCAATTGCTGACAATCCCGTTATAAAAAAAGTTACGTCAGAAAAAAGGAAGGTAAACCCAATCATCGTTTGGAGTAATATACGAAAACATTACATTTATCACAAACGCCGATGCGAGCAATACTGAGACGTCTTTATATAAATATTTTTTTCCTACACTCTATATATACATATATATTCTATCTCGATCTCGATTAACAACTCAGTGATCGTGGGCTCAAATTTCAAGTTTTCATTGAAGACAACAGCCTTATATGCTGGTGCGTGAATAGTTCTGTCTGTCTGTTTTCTTATGTTCAATCTACAAGCCGCAGTTTTTGAGACATTTTGATGAAATTTCGTACATCGTTTGGAAAATCGTTCGGATCGGACCACTTTTTCGACCAGTTTGTCATAAAACCCCCTGTCTTGAAAAGCCAATATAAAGTGGATAACTGTAGGATGATGTAGAATATTTAATGGTGGGCCGTGACCCAATATAGTGGTGTCACTTGTTTTGATAAGGCTTAGAAATTTATATCAAGGCCACATGGATATTAAGATCCCAAATAAATTTCCGGCCACAAAATGTCCGTTTGCCTTTATGACCAATTAGTGAGAACTGGGAAAACCAAGTAAATGTCGACGATGTCTATACATTTGTATTAGAAGATACTGAGCCACTATGAAGAAACTGCTTATCTGCGTTAAGTTCCTAAAGTTTCCAAAAGGACAAGATACTAAAATTAGAAATTTATACTATAAGGTGCGACCACAAACACATGCCTGCGAACTCGTCGACTTTCGCTCTTTCGCTTGATGGAGCTCTTGAAATCTAAGATATTTACCTAAGACTGACAATAAATTCCATTTTCTCCTAAGCAACTTTGAACATTATTTCAAGTAAATAAAGAACAACATTAATAATCCATAATTGTTTTTTTCTGAATTCATTGGATGACGGTGTATAGAAGATATAAAAAAAAAAACAATTTATCAATACCTCGTTTAGTTCGTTAAGTAAATGCCTTAAAATCGTTATACAGATGCTGTGCATTCAAAAATCGTTACTAACCAAATAAAGCATTTGCCTCACTGATTCGTTTTACAAATTTATGTTATTTTATGGAATAAATTAATATGAAATTTAATATTATTGCAAATGCACAAAAGCATTTAAAAGCGCACACATATACACGCACACACATCTACGCACATACCCATGTGTATCAAATGATAGAAACGAAATTGCAATGAGAAACATAAAAAAAAAAGGTAAAAGAAAACAATAATAACATAAATACTTCAGTGAGCAACAAGCAAATGAGTTTAGATATTTGTGAGTCATGGCTGCTAGTGTACGCGTATACGCTACATATGTAGCATTGGTAGTAGTAGTAGTCGTGGGTATGTGTATGGGAATGTGTGTGTAAACAAAGAAAAATCGCGTGTTGACCTTAATTTAAAATGCATTATAAATAAACGGTTAGCAATAAACGGTACAAACACCTTGGCTAACCCTGACCAAATAATCTACATATACACATAGACATTGCGGTGTACGTACGTATTAAACGGATATGAAACATTATATAACGGATATTAGAAACCAATGTGGTGGCGGCCAATAATCACAAATACTATCAGTCAGCCGCTTGATCACACCCTCTTGTCATTCATTGTATGTATAAATGTATATAAGTATGTAATCGCTTGTAAAGTAAAATATTTCTATGCAACGATAATAGTTTTTTTATGTATATACATATGTGTTTGTTCGCATTTAGCTTATGGTAAATAAATTAAATTGGTTATTGATCCTACCTTTTTGCCATTTATCAGCCATGTTATGTGAGGCGCTGGCCGTGCACGTGTTGTATTACAAAGTGCAAATAAACGTTCACCTATTGCCACAGGACTGCGTTTGCGAAACCTAATCACCGGTGGGCCTGTTTGCGGTACTGTATATATATATATATATATATGTATGTGTGGGTAAATTTCTTTTTAAATATTTCCGTTTTAATATATTATTTCTAAATGTAATAACATAATGCATTTTTTTTTTTTTTCGTGTTGCGTATGCATTTGTTGTAAAATATATTTTCTAAAGAATTACTTACAAAAAACACTCATTAAATGTTCGCTCGATGCTTTTGTATACAATGGTGAAGTCATCGATACTTCACAATGAAATTGTCCGGATAATTTAAAATCGACATTGGCTAGAGTCACCTGAGACTCATTAGAATATTCCCACTAGAAATGGAAAACTTATTCAATTAAATTTACTGTACAATGTTATATGGAAAATTTTCAACTCCATTATGGAAAAATAATAATTTATTTAATTTACTTACGTCAATGTCAGCGCCATCTAAAGTAAAATTTTTAAATGGTAGTTTACGTCCCTTAACGTATTCAAAAAATTTCACCTCATCTCGAAACCAAGACACCTGAAAAAATAGAAAACATTGAAATAGGTGTAAAAACTGCAAACACTTCACAAAAGTGGAAATGATTCTTTCACTATGCGTTGGCTGAAAAGTTGTAGGAAGAGAACGCATTTGTATGAGTCTGCCCTCTAGTAAAACGTCTCGTTTCGACTAACCTTCAGAATATAGCCCTTAAACCACTTAATAATTTTCATATACAATATGGTGCTTAACAGGTGAGCAAAGAATAAATTTCACGTCCGGTTTTAGCCATTATCCCAGTAATTTGTAATTACTGTAAAATACTTTCAAAAGATACTAAGATTTCGTTATTTTTGTTTTTAATATCACCAATGACGTTCCCTGTTTATGTAACACGGTGGCGGTTATACGGTGGGGATAAGTCAGCAAGTCAGAAAAGTGAGGGAGATAGGAAGTTGACGACCAAGCACTAAGTATTATGCCTTTATTGCGCACCCATCACAGCTACGATCGCAGTAAGCTCTACTGCGCTTAAGACTTAACCCTGCGTGAACATTGACTTGCTGTTCGCAATTCTTACCTACTCGGCTAATCATATGGCCAAGCGCTTATTTAAACTAGTAGTTCTTCTTACCAACTCCCTAACTAACATCTGCTTCTTCAATTAGGATTTGCTCATTGTTAATTTGCATCACTAGCATCAATATTTACTTCTTACCTAGTATTTCGAAATGTTGAGCTAAGTAGCACAAAACCGAAGAAGACAATATTAAGTTTGTACGGATGTATGCAACAGACGAAGGACTTGGCATAGACTTAACTTTTATTATACGGATCAAATTCAGAATCAGTTTTTACAGCGATCTAAGTTTGTCTGTCTCTCTGTCTGCCTTGTTCATTGTACTCGACCTACAGGCCGCAATTTTTAAATAATTTTAATGAGGTTTGGTACACCTGCGTGTTTTGATCCAAAGATGAACGCTATTGAAAATAGTTCGGATCAGAGCCCTTTTTCGACCATAACGCGTTGTTAGGAAAAGTCGATATGTGAATAACTGTAGGGTGGTGGGGTCTTACTTGTCATTTTTATTTTTTTCTATATTTTACATTTACAGAGAATTATAAAATATCATGAACGAAAAGGGAAATATGGTGTCTGAGTTTATCGTTATAAACAAAGCGTATAACACTATTGAGGGATATTTTCTCGTCTGACCAACGAAGAAGAAGGGCGATCGTAATGCTTTTCAGCGTATCAAGGAACAAAGAAAATCTGGAGTTTTTCTGTATAACCTTTCCTTTGTCATTCTCGAGCGAATGAACGAAGGTTTGAAGTTTTCATTTCTAAAACCAATGCGACCTTTTGATAAAGCCGACATCTATATGTCAGTATCGAAAATTATTCACTCGTATGTTAAAAAGAATATTTGGAGTGGGAACAGATCAACAACAGATATCTAGCCAACATAATAATACTGGTAATGTAACTCCCAAATTCCCTCTACTAAGAAGGACTAACAAGCTTTTATCTTAAACGGAATATAGTCTTATTTAAAGCTCGAATAGGGTTCCTAAAACTTTAAAATCTCCATTTTTTGGTTATATTCATGAACTTTCCACGTAACTAATTTAAATAGGAAAAATAAACTTTGATACAAGCGCAATACCACTGACAGATTGTATCTGTTCCAATGAAACTTGTCATCCTAATGAATGAAACGAAACCACATCCCATAGCTTATTTCAATATGAAATAGGAATTAATTCAGAACAAAAGGATAACGAAAATTCACATCGTAAAAACTGTTCACATATATATACTTTTTGTTTTGCATGTTTGTGTTCGAACTCCAAGACCAAACGCATTTCAACAAATTGACAACATATATAAAAGGTATAAAATTTATTTATGTATAAAGCCAATGATTGACATTTTCATGTCAGCTGTCTGTGGAAGGAACTCAATTACAACATATTTCAGATTATTAGATTTTCATTTCGTATTGCACACCTCCTTCGATAAACAAAACCATTCTATTGATTAAATTGACAAAAACAAGAACACCAACAACAATATATTATTTAACCACATTTCTGTGTGTGACAGACAAATTTCAAAAGCAAGAGAAAAAAAACGCTTAAAAAAATAATATCCAAGAGTTGGGAGAGGGATGTATAAGGATATTATTCCTTATCGAATCTTTAATATGCAGAATATTACGGAAAGAATTTCATAAATAATGCGTGGAAAAATACCACACCATACTGAGTGCTTCTTTAAGTTTCATTGGTGTTTGAATTATTTATTAGATAATGACTACATTCGAACATAACCACAGCTGTTCGTGTTCAAACACCTTTTTTCACTTTCGTTTGCTAAGGTAATCACATACATTTACACTAAATGGGAAAAGTTACAGTCACCTATAAATACTAATTTATGGATCGCAGTTGGGTATGTATATAAGTGCGAAGTAAATGGTCGGGAGAAGTCCGAACGAAAGCATTTAAAGTCACAGGTGCTTAAGTGTTACCTTGAAAAAATGTTGTTCGCATTTTATCATTCCAAGCGATTTAGGTTACATTTTGGTCAAGGCTACCTATACGATGCTATTTTCAGCATATAATAAGAAAAAATCAGTCTTCGCTGCCACAAAGAGAATTGTTATATGCTAGGGGAACAGCAATTAATTTATCTGTCGAATCAGACCGATTTGCATAGCGATATAGCTAAAATTTGTGTTAAGTACCTTTAGCAGCTTACTTTTTTCTGTAGAACTTGTACATGGGAGGGAATCCAAAAACCCATCCCATTCTTTCCACGGGTTTCGATATTCTTTAGCATACTAAAGGAATACTTTTCACCGATTTTATCGAGAAATTTAAAGAACAAAGCGATTTTTTTCATATGACCCCTTTTCAGTGGAGTTTGATAACAGCAATGCCATTCCGATCCAATCTTTTTTGAATAAGGCATGGCTTTAGCCCGAAAATTTGGAAAACCTGGATACGAATGAAGAAATTGATATTATCACTACAAGGGATATTTTCTTTACCTGTCATTACCTCTAATTATACCCATCAGCGATGGATGGATGGTATAATTATTTTGTCGTAAAGTTTGAAACGCCCAGAGGGAAGCTTCACAGGTCTCATAAAGTACATGTATTCTTGATCAGCATCAAATTTAGAGCCGATTTAAGCAAGTCCGTCTATGCGTCGACATAATGTCTGCTGTAAACATTGTCCCAGCCACAAAAATCAAGCTATCAACTTTAAACTTAGCAAAAATACTAGAAGTTCTGATTCGTAAGTTGGTATTCAAAACGGGCCAATTCGGTGAAAGGAAATTGCCGCCTCGTAAACTGAAACCACTTCTGTTTTTTAAAAGAAAGAAAAAATTTGGGTATTGCTACGTACATAAACTATAGGAGATGAATCTACAGGAATTTGAAGGTGCATTTCATTGTCGATGCTGTAATACCTGCATAAAAATAAGCACGCATACCCTATATTATAGTGTATCAAAATGTAATGCCTTTATAACGCTCAAAAGCCAGCTTCAAAAATCTCATACTGTATGTAAATTCCTGGCTAGTTTTTAATTCGGAATGGACTTAAGCTTGTCCGTCTGTTCGTTTGCTCAACTCTGTAATATATATGATAAACTTTATCCCGTTCGCAAAAATTACGATATTGCCTATAAATTTGCGAAAGATTTCGAAGATGATTTAAACCGATCAAACGCCACGCCTATGCAACAAAAACTGTGAACACCTTTACTTGCCGTGTTTGATGCTTTGTACTCATGAAGTACAACACATACTCCATACACACT
This sequence comes from Glossina pallidipes, assembly GCA_000688715.1. Taxonomy (NCBI): domain Eukaryota; kingdom Metazoa; phylum Arthropoda; class Insecta; order Diptera; family Glossinidae; genus Glossina; species Glossina pallidipes. The sequence goes on along the minus strand of KK500210.1, from coordinate 138,563 downwards.
TCCACTTTTATTCTGAAAAGAGAAAAATCAGCCGTGACCACCCTCCCAATATTACAGAGTATAATACTCTGGGAGGGTGGGCACGGTTGATTTTTCTCTTTTGTTTCTTTTCCTTTTTTCAGTCTTTTTTAGGATAGCGGTGATGGATTTTCTTATTTGTTTTAGAATAGTTTTGCAAAGGTTGCATCATTTGCTGAGGATGAGCCTAAGAAAGATAAAAAATTGTAGATTAACTCACCTTAAACAATACGATGGGTTCCACGTCATGTATGCATTCCAATGTTGCACTGCTACCACGTTCTACATATCTGGGCACTCTTAGTTGCACTTCTGCATCTGTGTGACCATCTGTATTAAGAAAAACAAATAGACAAAAAAATCATCACAATGTTGAAAAGGCAAGAAGAAGAAGACTTAAACACAGAAAAGTAAATATAACCAACCAACCACTGATAAGAACGGATTTTTCAAGCTGAAATAACAAAAAAAAAAAAACTTTTTACTAACGTAAATGTCGCATCCTGGAGAGAATGACATTTTCTAGGTCATAAATAAGAATGATAAACCACAGCAAATTAAATTAAAATAAACCAAGAGAATAACCTTGGAAGCACTCGAAAACTACCACATCGCCAATAGCAACGACAATGCTGCGAATCGGCTACACAAGGGAGTTAACTGAATTGAAACGCTACAAATAATTAAAAAAAAAGACGAAGTCAAAGTGTTAAAGAAATCGCTTTCTTCCGATGCCATGAAACATTACCAACGAATGTGTTCAACTGTCTGTAAAATTACGTATAATTACGACTTAAGAACCACATATATTATGTTATATATATACAATTTTTCTCTTCACTTTCTTACTTTTTTTTTTTATTAAGTTGCATCCTTAGTTTTTATCGTATAGAGTTCAGGACAAGTAGTCCTGAAGGTTTACATTTAATTTGAAAAGAGATATTTTTTTAAAGGTATTTGTAAAAATGAAAACATCGATGCTTTGGATATATGTTTTTTTAATTTTACTCATCTCGCGACTAGACTTATTAAGTCTATAAGAGTATCTTAAATTAAATTAAGAATGGACATCTCGAGTTTTGCTTTCTATATACAGTTTTCCAACTTCGAAAAATCCAAAAAATGCATTAGGACGAAAAAGCAAACTTGACCTTAAGCGACCTAGAATTCGTAAATCTGGTAAAAATATTTTGTACTTAGGAGGACAAGTATATCGTTACCATGGAAAGATTTATTTCGCATATTCATCACCATGGAAGCTTGCGTGCGGACTTATCATGCAGTATTTTAAATTAATTCAAGAGTATATATCTCGGGTTCTTCCTTCTACAAAGAAACCTTACGGCTACGAAGCAATGAAAAAGACACAGCAGGGCAAACGGACAGAGAAGAAATTTGACTCAGAACTTCTACCAGGGGATCCCGGTATTATTCGTAGCGATTATAAGAATATTTTTTAACATCAGGAAGTAAATCCGTTTTTAAAAATTCTTTTCTGGCATATAAGTTCCCTTTGCAAATGTTCTTGGTATAACACAGGGTACACAGGAAACACAGGGTATGTTCATCTAATATTACTTCTTACCACATCACATTTTCAATATTTTTAATCGCAGAACAGATCAATTCACATAGTACTTACACATGAGTAATTATGTTTATTTGGTTCGTTGATAAGTTTTTATATTTGCAAACAAGGCTCCATTACGAATGTTTAAGAGCAAATAAAAGATGGTTTCGTTCACGTCGGATAATATTGAGTAAGAACTGAAGCAAAAGTTTCTAAAATTCTAAATCTTCTTAAAAGTGCAATTTCATTGTCCTTAGCCTCGGAACAGCAAAAGCAAAGCAAATAAATATTTTAGGCTAAGTACGATGATAAGGAAAAAGATAGTAAGAAGTATTTAAAAAGAAAACTTCGCAAAATTGTCTAATAAGCAAATTTAAGACATGAGCTTCCTTTTACAAAAGCTTTTCTACCCCTCTCTCTCTGCTTGGAGTTAATGAAATCTTGATTTCACTCAAATGCAATGTTTCTGATAAGCTTAGCTAACTTTGCAAATTACAAGAATTTTCGACTGTGTTCGCTTATGAATTCAAGTCTTCAAGTGACCGCTTATAAATTCTATATCAAAATAGTTGCGGTAGACTTGTTTCAATCCTTGTCAAATTTGGTAGAACTAAGAACGCACGGCTAACAATTTTTGTCACGTATTGTTGAACTTTAGTAGATCCACGTGATTTGGTCCAGGGACGAAAGCTGAGTTGGATCAGGTTACTTTCCCATACAACGCTTTATCTTGGAAAACCTTCGTATGAATGACTGCATTAAGCAAAGCGACGTAGCGTATTTCTTTTGATATTCGATACGTACGTACTCATACAAACGCTCACTTAATTTATATTCCGAAAGTCATAATTCTCTAAAAAAACAAACGTATTCCTTTAGCGTTCAAGCAAACTTTAATAGTTAGTTCTGCATTAATTTACCAAATATGAGCACATTAAACTTCTATCTCAGGTAAAACGAAGCGGCAAAAAAGTAAGACAAATATTCTAAATATATAGTGAAAACTATTGGTAAACTAACTTCTATTAGAGTATTTCACTTTAAATGCTTTGCTCCAATTCTGTATTAGTTTCCATACAACTTTTATATAAAACCAATCGATATTCCTTCCTTTCAGCACTTTCCACGCCATCTTCTATCTATTTGCCATAGGTATTTTTTCTATGCGTATACAGGAAATTTCCGCACAAGCATTCTTACAAAAAAACACATTTCGTGTTAATTTAATGGTGAAGTTTACCCTAAATATAAAACCAAAAATTGCTGGTTAAAAACTTTGCTCGAAAAACATTTTCAAAAAAAAAGAAAACAAAAAAAACAATGGAAGTAATGAGAAGTGACTTAAATTCTATTCTAATTTCTTTTTTAAAGAACTCAATTCTTGAACGTTAAATTGCTGTTCGCAAGTATGTGCGTCAAAGATCAAATAATGTGTTTATCCGATTTTTTTGCATACGTTGTTAACATCTCAGCTTATTGTTGTTACATTTTCTTAACCAAAAGTCGTCGTATAAATAAATAGGAAAAGTAGCTTGTTTTCGTATCTATAGGCAGTCAATGCGACTCTTTGATCATTTCAAAAATCAAGGGTCGTAGCACCTGTACTATGTTAACACATATTTACAAAGCGGGAAGCGGGAAGCGGTAAACATCTATAGCAAATGCAAGTCTTTATTTCCTTTTCCAGAGATATTCGTAGTTCGCAAAAACACATCAGCCCTTAGAAACGCTCTGCGCACAGCGACTATTTCTTAAGTCCCAAAATACCTTCTTATATCACGGTTTTCGAGTCTACAGAAAATATGTGTTCTTGGAAAAGGAAGAGTCTTCTTCTGAAATACCTCTTCAGGAAAACTTATTTTACGGGCTTGTTAAGTGGTAAGTACTAAGTACTAAGTTGGTCCTTTCTGTCATTGGCTTCTTTACCGCGAGGGCTTCTTCAGAGAGAGTGTAAAAAAGGACAGAGAGAACGGTGGCAAACAGAGACAGTCGGAGAAAGGGAGTCAGACACAGTTAACAAGGGAGAAGCGCGCGCGAAAGGAAGATGTAGAGGAAGAATTCCTATCGCGATTTACGAAACGCACAATCTCTTAAATTATTCGTTTTCGTTTCGCTTTTCATTTTAATTCATTTAAATCAACTTAACTAAATATGTCGATAGAACGTTCGCTTAATATTGAAGTCATATCAAATTATGTTTTACTTAATTATTTATCAAAGCCATTAGTACAGCTATGCAAAATGCATGAAAGTTTGCATTAGGAAATGGACAAGAAATTTACTTAATTAATTTCATATTTCAATTTATTTAACTAATTTGAATGAAATCTTCGCTAACAAAAATGAAATTGAAAATGTTAACGAAAATAAATTAATAAATTTGGACTGTCATGCCCTAATAGGAAATATCGTAAATTTATTTATTTACGTAATTATGTCGTCATCAGGCATGCAAAACACTAAAGCTAACAATAACAATAAACAAATAAAAGTGAACAAGTAAAGAAGACTTTCGTGTTTACTCTGTATGTCTTGATGATGAGGACACTGTGCCAGGATATAAGCAAAAATATTTGTAAAAGATAATGAAAGTTCCTTCGAGCAAATTGTAAACAACATGCACGAAAGTGTAATAAAAATAAAAAAGAAGTGAAACGAAAGAGAAGCAAGACAGAAAATATTCAAGGAATAATAAAACAAATTATGTGAATAAAATTGTAACCGCATGTCAACTTGTTGCAAAATTGTATATATAGCACATACACAATAGAACAACATACCATACAATCATCATTGCAGGCATCATCGTCGTCATCACCACAAAAGGCAACAAACAACAAGTTGTAGTTATTTACTTGTAAATCGTATTATTGTGTTTATTATCATGTCAGGCAAGTTGTTGCATTAATTGGAGGCATGTTAGCGAGCGAAATTAAACCCAATTGCAATTATTTTGACGGCTTTTGTCATTCTCTCTCACTATCTCTGTATTTCCACCCTTCGCCTTTTGTTCATTAAAACATGTTGGCAGTTGTGTCATGCTATTGGCAAAAGTCCAAATTGTCAAAGTGATGGTCGACTGTGTAGTGTACGAGCATGACACCGTACGCACACATACGGAAAACCGTGACACGTAAAAACCTATAATTGTTATTATTTTTATTTTTGTCTGTCTCTCATTTTCCTTCCTTCCTTCTTTTGGACTTTCAATTACAACTCATTTTACAACAACAAAACAGCAACAACAATGACAATAGAGTAAACATAAAACCTCAGTAGTGTGTTACTCGGTCTTCAGCCGAGCTTTTTATTGTTTTAATTTTATTTTTAACGTCGTGTCGTTATTTAATTTAAGAGACAAACCGTAGGCGCTCTACCATTGACATCCGCAAAAGGGAAAGGTGAATAGACGATACATTTTTATGGACGGAAATGAACGATTTTCCAATATCGAGACAACGTGGAATTGGCGACCATAATAAATCAACCATACAAATATTTATGAATCACTTTGCTAACTGTAACAGCAGGCCAAAGGTTTTCCGCGGTCTATTTTTTGTTTTTCTTTTTTTTTTTCGTTTAATATTTGCTCTGAACTTTCATTAAGGTATGCAATTTTTAACAGCCCCTCCTCTCTTCGATATTTAGGTGAATTTATTAAGTTAGCACTTGTTGTTGCATTTTGCTAATTGAAAAATGTCGATGGAAAGGAAAATAGAATCAACTTGTAACTGCATCAATATTTTATTGCTACGTTAGAGACATAGTCGAGGCATTTACGAGGCAGGAAATCAGGAAGCAAGCCGTATAGTCGACCACAAGCAGAAATACTGGTGCGTTCAACTTAGTGAAGGTCACTATTCACTAGTAAACCAAGACGGAAACAGATTGCGAATGGATGTAGACATTAAAGAAGGAATCGAAATGCTTAATTGAGATATTGATAAGAAATGCTCTAACTGCTAAAAATGCCTTAAAATTGAATAACCTACTAAAGTCAATGAACTCAGTCAGCAAGTTTTAGGTTGTTCGGAAAGTGATTTCTCTTTCCTTTTTTTTTTTTTTGGATTTGATTGTGTTTTTTTAACGGCCAACAGTTTGAGCCACAGTTAATAAAGCAAAGTTTGTTGTCGGAAAAATTCTGTTCATTCATGTAATAGGTTGTGCTTGATGCCCAACCAAATATGAAAAACCGAAAGCAGATTTTTAGAATATTGCGCTTTTTTACTATCAAAACAGTAAGAATATTGTTGAAGCAAGAAAAAATATATTGGATGCGTATGAAAAAGATGTATTGACAATATGCCAGAGCCAAAGTTGGCTTGCAAAGTTTTGATGCTGAACATGCACCACCTTTAGGAAGGCTAGTTGAAGCTGATGACGGCAAAATGAAAGCATTGTTTGATGCAACGGCCAAATACCAAGTCGTGAGATTTCGAACGTTCATGATGAAGTGAAACGTCAGTGTAAGAAATTTGCCTTTTATCTTGATCAAAAAAACGAAATTAGTTTTCGAACAACCCAATAGTATTGCTCATCAGAGCACAGCCAAGGCATTTGATATTTACTGATGAAATTTACACAGCCGATGTGGTTGAAAATTCCCATAAAGATGACTCTTGATTACGCTATCACCTGAAGCAGAAGAGGTCAATCACACTTTAATTAATGTCAATTTCGAGCTCGTCAATGGTTGCCGAATATCTGCCACCTTTTTTAAGGAGCGAGTGCAAATTAACATTAAAGGCTTTTTTGTGGATATTTTTTATCTAAAGGAGGTCTGCTTTCATTATAGCACTTACTATTACTTGACTAACAAAGGTAAAGAAGACTTATGCCCAGACCAGCTATTCTTTTCATCAAACAAGGTCAAGGTCAAAACAAAGTGGTTCAAGTTTCCTCTACATATATATATATATATAAAATGTACGTAGATTGGTTGAAAATGTGAAATATTATTAAAGTGTACTTTAGAATATCACTTAAGATTATTATGCTTGCACTACGCAAATAAAGTAATTGATCCTACAAAGAATGAAAAAGCAAGGTTAATATATACGCCGCCGTAAGCAAACAACTGATTACTAAAACAACAAAAGTAATAAAGCTTCATATGGAAACAAGCATTAAGGAAAACAAGCCCATAATTAAAAATATTTCGAATTAAATTAATGGACCGGAAACCTGACAATTCATTGTTACGAGAAGAGAAAACAATACCGCATGATTACGTGTTTGATATTTTCGCTTTTTTTGAAATTAGAACACACACAAACATTTCAATAATGAATTGCTTGAAATTCGCAGGCTTTAGGTAAAAGCAGGTGAAACGCTATAGTGGTACTCAATTAAATACTCTACTTCTTGTCCCTTAGTACGGTTATTCGTATAATGACTTTTTAAAATGAGGCCTTATGGCCGAAAAAGTGATCTGATCTGATCTGAAGGCTAAATATGGACAGACGGACAGACAAGCTTAGATTGATTCAGAAAGTGGTTCTGAATCGATCGATATAATAAAAGCTGGTTGTATGTCGAATCTTTCTGAATGTTGCATACATCCGCACACAAGCTTGTACCACAACTGGCATAGGACATAAAAATGATACATTATGAAGATGAGCAAAATAATGGATTTTATAAAAGCGAAAAATTTTTTTTATAAAATTTTGGAAAGAAGAACCGCTTTCATCATATATTTTACCGTATAAGACGGAGTATGATGTAATCATAATTTTAATGTAATGCACATACATGTTTTTACTGCCCGTTTTGGCAACATGTGTAGGTGTAAAAAAATAAAATTACCAACGGGTAACTTAGCTACTTATAGAAGTATAACATGTTTCGTGAAAACGTTGACTAGTTAGTAAATGGAAAAATGGGCTTTCACTAGAACAAGGTCATGTGAAAATGGAGAAGTTAAAGATTTGTAAAATTAAAATTTAAATAAATTTGATATGAATTTGTACGAACTTTGAATAGAGAGCGAGAGAGAGTGCGAGACCGCATTAAGCATAAAGAACGAAAAGTAAAATTAAATGAACCGACATTGCTTTCAAATACAAAAATAAATATTTTGTTACAAAAATTAAGTAAAACAAGTATTACTCTGTTGCAATAACATCCAATTAAAGTACTGAAGACAACTATGGCACATGGTACTTGTTACTTCCATATGCGTCGCATTGAATATTAGATTCGTATATTTCTTAACTTGCTTATGAACATTTCATTAAGGAGCTGTCGAATTTTTTCCTTAATTTAAACATAGATATCTTCATCGCACTAAATCTATGCAGAAAATTTCCAACTGTTATTATGCATTGCTTTGAGACTCTTTACACTTTTTATACACACGTATAGATTTCATGGCAACCTTCTCCTGAGTAAGGCAAGAGATTTCTATGCGGGGAAACGAGGCCATCTCTTAAATTATAAGATAACACTTAAGTAAACGGTCATCCATTGATGAATGAGCTGAACTGGGAATGAAAAAAACTGAGCCGCTTTTCATATCTGTATTCTAGGCAATATTACAGAGGTGTCACAAAGCAGTCAAAAGTACTTTTCTTGCAGTTTTCGTATCTTAAGCGGGAAATCACTGCAGCAGATTTAAAAGGAAAACATTTTTTTGTTTTGTTTGGATAGAAAGAAAGAAAATAGAATAATAATATCGCAAAAGGTTGCTGAGCATACTTTTAAGTATTGGAAAAATTATTATATTTAAAAAATTTTTGGAGATGGCAAAATTGGAACCATTTTCGGGAGGCTGCTTTGTACGGTGTAGGAGCATGGACATTAAAAATCTGTACAATGAACAAATTGGAAGCCTTCGAGATGTGGTGTTACCAAAGAATTTCAAAAATGTCGTGAGCACGGCGCATATCCAAAGTTAAAGTCCTGAAAAGAATAAACTATGAGCGTGAAATGAGCGCCAAAGTGTATTAAAAGACGAAAAACGGCGTATTGTGAACACATGGTATCTGGACAAAATTATAAAATTCTACACTTAATAGTAAAAGCTACACTTAATAGTAAAAAATCGAATGGCGTAGAGGCATGGGTAAAAGGCAAGTGTCATGGTTGGGCAAACTTGAGAAACATAGTAAGGAACCGAGAAGAATTTAGTTATAGCAATAACATCATGAAATGCAAAGAACAAAAGAAAAAGGAATGTGATCACCTATATCCCGTGAGGGACGGGTAAGAAAAGAAGAAGAAAAGGAGATTCATAATGGAATAGAATTACTCCCGTCTTGTGTTGGTGTCCTTGCAAATGTACAACGAGAAAGTTGCTTTTTTTATGGAATTGAAATTGAATCCATTAATTAATTTCATTCACACTCACCAAGTACAATGTATTTATTAAATAAAGTACCGTAAATTACCTTTAGACAGAACATTATTCACCTAACAGCGGTAAAGCCTTTTTACTTAATTTTGATTACAAATTATCTGATATTAGTGCATTTTAATTAGCCTTAACCAACCAACCGAATGCAATAAACTACTTAAACGAATATAATCTAAGCTGCAAGCTTTGTAGTTAGATTAAGAGTAAGAAACTGATTCACGTTTTAATCAAATTAACGAGAAATCTTAAGCAATCACATCAACACCGCAGCCTGAGCAACTTAGAGTTTAAGTAAGTGTACAAAATGCTCGAAGCACTCTTTCATACAATGCGATGGCTGCTGTGCGCACACATGTGCAAGAGTAACAAAATAAAAAGAAAAAAGAAAAAGCGCTAAAATTGTAAAATTCACTTAACATATGAATTAAGTGAAACATAGCAAAACGGTACAATTTTAAAACTCATGCAACTTTTATTAGCAGCTTTATTTAATTTTTAGAAGAAAGAAACAAAAAAAACAAAAAAGAAAGCAGAGTAAAAAAACACGCAAAAGCCCTTCAACAAACAAACACGTCCGCACACATCCATTATACTACTCAACAGGAGGGAAACACTTTTTTTTTTCTCTTTTTTTTTTGTTGTTGTTGTACAACCAAAGCAAAAATACAGTTGGGATGTCTTTTGGTAGAAAAGTTGCCTCAAGCATTTTAAGAAGTATATATACGAACATATTCTGCCAGAACTGATAAGAAGCTTTGTGAAAAAGTTTTTTTTTCCATTTTTAAGCGTTTAGGAATATGTGGGTTGATGTTGATACCGTATGGTAAGAACTTAATTTCTTTTTAACATTTTTATTTTTTTTTTTTTGCTTAATGTGTTTAATTTGCAATGCATTTTCACTGCTTGCTTGTTAAATCTGCTTAATGCGTTTTCTACTTGCAAATCAGAAAAAAAAATTTTCCGAAAAGAATTTAAGAATTGAAAATATTTGATTCTGAATTTTCTAGTCTACGACATTGACATTTCAACTTATAGAAATTCTAATGCGATGCTTTTGTGTCTATATGTGGAAAGATGATAATATTGGCTTTGTCGCACTCACACGAATATGTTATTTTCATCCTTTAGGTGTAATTAACTTTTGGCAAATTTTCGCCAAAACTCTCTAGAAATACTTAACAATTCTGAGCTGAAAGCAAGCAAAGATACAAATATAACTATGTCTAATAAGTCGCTAGCAAAATAAATTCAATTGTGTTCATTTTTCTTGCGGCTGCTTATTCGTTTTGTACGGATTTTATTCGTTTATTTATTTAATCCACTCATGAGTTGTTTCAAAGTCCCATTTATTCAATGAACACTTTACTCTTAGCATACTTAGAGTAAATAACACATCAGCAAATGTATGTGTTCAGCTTACATAGCCTTTAGCGGCGAGCACATGTCAAGCATCGTAAAACAAGTCCAAATTAGCCGAGAATAAAACAAAAAAAGTATTTAACTTATGTTGAATACTTTAGCGCTCACCTCGTAGACGCATGACTAAGAATTCACGCTCAGCAAGCGTTCTTCTACTGTAAGCGAGAGAAAGCAGTTGTAAAATTTATCGGATGAAAATTTTTTGTTTCATTTTTATTTTTTTGCTTAAAAGATATTTTGAAGCTTCTAGAACATGAGGGAAAAGTTTTTTATCTTAACCAGTCAACTGTGTCGACCTCTTCCAGCCATATACTCGTCAAACAGGGAATATGAAATGACTTGATAGAAGGACAAAAATACTAGCCGACAATCACGGATAGACAGATCATGGCGTATATATTCGTCATATACAGTTAACTGGTTATGAAAACTTTTCATGGAAATTTCGGGCTTTTTCTTCTCAAAGATTTTTAATTCAATTTCAAAAATTTTCATTCTTTTCATTCGAATATTTTACAGAATCTTTAAAGTAACGTTCGCAAGGGAAGACCAGCGAATGTTTTAAGGTTTAATTAATTTTAATATGAAATATTGATCAAAATATGCTATTTTTTGTCGAAAATTCGAGTTTTTCGTTCAAATACTCGCCGATTATTTGAAAATCGATATTTATAAAAAATCCTTCGTACTTCCATGGCTTAGGTGTATAGATCAGTTGATTTTTTGTTCTATAGATATAAATTTGCACCAGATACACTGCGTGACGAATAACCTCCTCAATTACAGACGCCTTACGTATTGCAATTTTTCCGCAATTTTCAAAAATAACATTGTACGTTAAGGATTGCTTAGATGATAAGCTCAGATTAATCTCTTACTAATTGTGCAGACAGTGAGTACAATGATCTCCTGTACAATTCGCCAAAAACCCTCATTTCATGTGATATGCAAATAAAATGTCCGCACGTTTAATCCTCTCATTGATACCAAAGTGTAAGAGAAAAAGGCGTATGCGCCAATAAGTAATTTCTTTTGCGACATTTGGGATTGAGTTTAACTCTAATCGTACTACATGGTTATATAACGAATTATATCAAGATCTGACTCTCAGTGACTTATAAGAGTCATGGGAATAAGTAAAATGGTATTTTCTTCTTCTTCTATAAAATATTGTTTATAGTATAATATAACCCAAAAGTTCAAATATGACTCATAGCCATATCGTGGTCCGATTAGGGTTAAAAGCTCATAACTAATGAAATACATAAGATTATCTTAAATGAACCGATGTGACTCGTTTCTTTACACATCTTCGTAGAGCATTCACTCATTACATGGTTTTTCATGCATACGTACACGCGAACAGCAGACATCCATTCTATATACTTATTAGATGCGCAACCAGGAAGCCAGCGTTTTTTGATAAAATTCAGTTTCATTGAAAACATGCTTGCGTTACCAAGATAAATAATCAAATTATTCGTCGCTGTCCATGATTTTTTGATATTTGTCGGAGCAATGATGAATGACCTCGCGATAGAAACTTGGCGATTTCGAGGTAAAATGGTCAGCCTTCATCTTCAACTTTTGTGAACTGATGATCAGCTAAACAAGACTGCGTCGATATGGGCAATTGGTAATCAGGAGCCGACGGGTCTGGAGAATGTGCCAAAATTGGGAGAAGTTCTCAGTCCACATTAAAGATCACTGCCTGGATTGCGTTTGCCGTAGACGGACGGAGTTATGTGAAGGTTCATCGCCCCCAAAAAAGTAAAGATTTTTATCTCACAAACTATTCTCCGATTGTATCATAATTTATTGCATTTTCTTTTCAAACCAACTTAATCATATTTGTGGATTCAGCTGCGTTTTTTGCCACTTTAAAATAGAACTCACATGATGCACATTTAACGACAGCTGGAATTTATCTAAGCTATGTATGACCAAAATTTCGGGAAAAAGAGACGCTTCAGTTAGAGTTACTATAAAGAGGGACATTGGAATTTATCAAATACTTCCCGATTCGGTGAGACTTACTCTACAACATTATTCCATTATCAGGGATTTACAATACGATCTTAACCGTAAACCGATTGAGTCCGTGCAAAAGTATTTTCTTCTGTTTTGCTAGCTAACATCCGCGCTTATAAAGTTACTCAGTTAGTTATAGAAAATGATGGAAAAGATTTTAATGAAAATATATTGTAATCATCTTTCTCGATTAATGCCATTTTCAAGTAAAAAGGTGATCAAAATACATGCAAGCGCCTAGCAAATAAATAAGAAGAAGAAAATATATTCTGCATCCCAGTGCCCTCTGAATGTCGATGAGCAGTTAAATGGCCGAAGGATATCTATAAATCGTCTGGAACGAAACTTGTTCTACATTTAGTTTGTGAAGCAAGCCTATTACGGTCTCTTCATAGACTGCTTTACACATTCCCGTGCTTGATATTGCTAATTATTATTGAAAGTATTAACTACATGTGAAATGCTATTTATGTGCAAGACAGCCGTATGTTCTAAGGGTTTTAAATGAATTAAAATTCATCACTGTGTTAAGCGGGGACTTCGAGACTAAACTTTCCATTACAAACTTTAAATTTGAACAGTAATTTTGTTTAAGGTGCCATGCAACAGCGTAACACATAAGATTTACTGAACCGTTAACAACCATGTCGTTTTTATATTGCAGAATAAATCACTCAAAGTACTCAAATTTCCTTAAAAAAAAAATGTTTTTCCTTTTTTTTTTTATAGGATTGAGTTGAAAATACTTTTCACCTATCGAATGTAATTGATTGTCAATTTCAATATCGCGACTATATATATTTGTATGTATATTCAAATATATATATACATGTTTAGCTTTTTCTATACGAATTGTTTGGACAAAATATTTGATTAAATAATAAATTTGGAGGCATTGATGTGATTAAACTTTCATTGCATGTATGTGAAAAACTTTAACTTAAATTAATATTGGTTTAGCTTTCGTTTTCAGTATTAGTTATTTATAGTACTGTCAGTATTCTATATTTATCATTCCGTTTGTTTAGTGAAATTTCCAGACCTTTGCTACTCTGTTTCTGTTACACTCAGTGTTTGGTCTTCGTTCTTTCTTTTGAAATTCATCTAAATTAAGAGGATTTTATGTGTCTTTTCTTTCATCAAATACCACAGATCAGTTTTAATAATAGAAGTGATCTGCCAACAAATTGGAAATAACCAAAAAAATTCGCCTTAAACTGAACAATGCTTTTTTCGCTTTTTTTTTTTTTTTTTTGTTATTCTTCATACTCTGGCGATTAATGGGCATTGCGTATGAAACAGTTTCAAATGTTTTGCCAGAGAAAACCTAAATAAAAAATCCACAAAAAAAAAAGTAAACGGAAAAACAAAACGAATAGATTTATGGTTACTGTCGACTGGATTTATAAATGAAATGACATCAATTTTGTCAAGAGTTTGGCAACTGGTTTAGATTGGTTTCAGCTTCATGTCCATATATATTTGACCATATATATGGATATTTGTAATTCGTACGCAAAATGTAGCGTTAGAAAGGAAATTGGTTTTTTGGATCAAGACGAATTCTAGATCATCGTCATCATCATATCGTCTGCAAATCTTTTCCATATTATTTTTTAAGAAATAGTTCAAAACTGCTGCTATATGCGCAAAGAGGAGTGTAACTCGCAAAAGAATAGGTTAAAATTCGAAGAAAATTTACGGTTATTTCTAGTTATTGACGTAAGTGGGAATGGCATTCTTCACTTTCTCTTGTTTGTGCTTTCAAGCAAGTTCTTAAATTCATCTTCCCCTTGCTTTAAAGGGACCAATAGAGCATGAATGGCTGTAAGCAAACTTAAAATCTCATGCTGATCTATAGATGCATTACAGATAATATGACAAAAAAATTATAGCCAAACTCTGTGCTCTCTCGGCATAAAAACGTAGAATGCAATATCCGATAAATCAGATAAATTGCTTTAAGAGTAATTGGATTTAATCGACCGTTTGATAAGAAAATTGGGAGATTTTTTGGTAAAAAGAGTTTTTTTTTGCTTAAAAGGCTTCAACAATAATATTGTACTGCATTTAGTCTTATTGATACAATAATAATATTGACTTACCATTAATCCTTATTCTAACTTTAACTTTAGTTTAATTTAAACTAAAAAATATATAAATAATTTTAAAGTTTTATGCTTATTGTTATTATAATTAACTTAGCCAGAGATAGAATTTTCAAAACAAAAGTCTTGATAGCCTCAGATGCTAGTGCTTTAAGGCTATATTCTTTGAATTTAATTCCGCGGTCGAGATCTTTTGTCCAGTCGGTCGGTCACTTAGGCGGATAAATTTTATGCTTAAGTTCAGTGCTTATTAGAATATGATTTTAGACAGATAAGAAAGTTATCGTTTTCGGTAAGTGAAGCGTAAACAGTTCACTCATGAGCGCGTTAGAAAGGAACCTTAATTATTTTATTGACTACCAATAACTATAGTGCTTTAGAAATATATTTAAGCAATGAAAATCGCGATGTTCATCACACACTTTGATTAAACTTTATATATGTTCTGGCGTTCAATCAGTCCATGCATTTGTAAGCTGATATTTCATCATTATGTTTCATGTCATAAATAGGGGCTTCGACTTCGAAATTTTGTAAAGCATACGCTTCGTTTCCTATTTATGCATATTTTGTGAATCTCCTTCAATGGTATAAAAGGTTTACTCTAACGAAAAAAAAGAATTTTTATTACTCACACGACACAAGTAAAAAACACGTTTCATTAAGAGAGTTTTCATTAATCACTCATTGCCTCGTTCACTTACTTATCTCTTGTTAAGCGCTTTTTATTATGCTCTCTCGCGACTTTAAGTGTCAACTTACTCTGTAATAAGACAACGCATTTTATCTCTATAAGAAATTTTGCATCATTATAATTGTAATTTATTTCGCCCAGAGAAATAAATTCTTAAAGTGAAACTAAAATGAACACTGGCCACTAATATTTAAACTGTTATCCGTGTTTGACGAGTATATATCTCGTGATACGGCTATTCGCCCTTGTCGGATTTCCTCATAAAATTTTATCATTACGAATGTAACTGGCGATAATGTATTTTAATGCAAAACCGTCCTTTATCTGGTTTTACGTTATTTATTCGACTCCTTTTGAAATTAAGTTCGTACCGGTGAATTGCGATTTCTAGCATAGTATATGTTTTATTTACTATTCTTAGGAGAAATATTGACGAGTTATACACAGAAACTTATATTTTCAACGTCCGTTCGAGTCAACTCTCTTTACTCACTTTCAACTAACTCTCTCTTCTGCAAATTTACTGCGTACGTACCCTTTCATACAGTTAACCGGATAAAGAAAAAAAAGACTAGATTTTAATAAACTTAAATACGTTATTATTATTATGATTTATTTAGACTGAAGAAATAAGTTCTAGGACTAAAAGTAGGACGACCGTTAGTAATCAAGCCCTTCTTTTTTTTTTTAAAGGTAGACCAGATGGTTAGTCTAGACGCTTTAAACAAGTTAAGTATTTTATTGACATTGCATTCTGCCGCAGGTACTTTCAGGAAGTCCCTAGAACCATACGCTTCGGAATACGAATGTTTGAATTGCGAAAAAATATTGCTTTTCACAAACTATAAGTTCAATAGTAAGAGTTCGCCCTTAACTGCAAATTGGAGGAGTAGATTTCTTAAAATTGCATTGGTTGTTTGTGCTGCAACTGTGCAGCCGACTTGCGAAAATTCCGACTTTGATATTTTCGACATTGATTGGATACAGTGGTGGAACAGGTTTACGATTAACCAGAAAGTAATGTAAATAGTAGTTGTAACGGCTGAATGTCTGTATAATCCTCTCTGTCTGTTTAACTATTGAATTACTAACCACTCTTATACTATAACTACTCTTAAGTGCCAGTTGAAGAGGATCGGAGAGACGACGCACGTGCCATTGCTGTGGAGGATTTTACATTTTTGTCCCACCGACACTCCACAGACGCTTACATATAAAAGAATTACACGCGCTTTACCCCTATAGCAAAAGGACAGACAAAACGTATGAACGGGCAGATCATGAGCTCTGGACCGCTTTGTACCCTACCCCACCTGTAGTCTACCTATCTTCGGGGTCTCCCAATGCAAATCAGGGCTAAGTGGTACTTAAGAGTAGCTCTAAAAATAATAAAATCAGTAGTTCGATAGTTGGACAGACAGAAAGGATTATACAGACATTTAGCCGCTGCATAAAAGTTTTATATTTTAAAAAGTATTTGTCGCAATCTCCGTAAATATAATGTATTTTTTCAATTGAAAGTTTTTAATTCTTTAAAAGAGAAAAGGAATACAATTTATTTAAGCCTTTCGGCAGAACTAAGTGCATTCTATTATTATCGAAACAAAAGGAAGAAACTATGGTAACTTAATGTAGCTTTTTTCCGATTCTGTATTCACATGAAATACCAGCAAAAAAAAAAAAACAATTGACGTTAAAAAGAACTTATTTGGTTCTTAAGAAAAATTTCCATAAACTCGTTTCTAAATAACAAACAAGAAAATAAAAATTATTTATGTCAATGTGTCCGAACTATTTTTATAACCTGCACCACTTTTGGCAAGAGCGTATAATAAGATTATGCGCACGTATGCAACAGGACTTGAGAAAAGCCCAAGTTTTATTACACCAAGTGAAAATTTTATGTATCAGCGTCGTAGACTAACATGCATTTGCCCAAAGACGAACGCTATTGATTATTGTGTACATAGGATCATTTTTACGAATTTTATTTTGAAAAAGCTATTATATGAGAAAAATTTTCGGTATGTAGTATAATGTTTAAAAAAAAATCGTTGAAAAATACTCTTAAGGTATAGTAAGCGAATGGGGATCACTTGCAATGTGACTACCCTTCCACCCGCACCTACCCATATAATCATTCCTATTTAATTTCTAATTTGTATTATTTTATTGGCGAAATCGGTCCAAAGTCCTGATTTCATAGGCATATTTTTAGTGCTAGGCTTGGACTATATAGAGGTCTATTTTTCGGATAGATACTTTACCACATGGGAATCCTTAAATGAAAAAGCCTTTATATGAAAACTATAGGTTATTTAATTAAAAATTAACTTCACTAACCTGAGATCATACTCCTAGGATTAGGCCCCCGCGCATAAAATCGTTTTCATGAAAGGCAATCGTTTAAATGGCATGAAGGTATCCTTTGCGGTATTTTAGAATTAAAATAAGTAGAGAATTCTATAAGAATTGTAGTGCAGGGTACATGATGGCCATCTTTGACCAAACGTAATGTCTCGTAATGAACAACGATCCTAGTAAACAATTTCAACTCTTATATAACCAAATTCTCTATTTATATATTGCAAGCAGATATTTTTTTAATTCCATTATGCGTCTGACTACACGATGATGGCTAACATCATTTACGCATCTATGAATGTACCTCGAAATTATGAATTTCAAAAAATTAACTGCTCTTTTACGTGAAATGCTTGCAGCGCACACGTACACGTACGAAGGTAATTCACACCTTTCTTTCATTAAATTAACTGAGCCGAATATAAAATATTCAGGTACAATATGCGCTGCTCCGCATCAACCCAACCGAACGAACCAACTCTACAGTCCCTGTAAATAATTACAAAAGACACGAGGTATCGTACCTACCTTTGGCAGTATTTACTCGTCGAATGATTCCATATATATATATATATATGTACATATATATTCTGTTTGCATTTAATTCAACTGGGTGCTAAGCCAACCAACCGGTAAAAAATATTCACATTTTATAATATGTCATATTAATTAAATGCTTCAGCTAAGCTTGTTAATGTCCCCCAACTTTATATATATACGTCATACATTGTCATTTTTATAGTGAGCTTATTACCACCGGAAATTCAAAGTGCAGTAAATTCCTTTGTTCTACTTTATAACTAACAGCTTAAAATAAATGATCGATGTCGAAACCACTTCCGGTTGTTGATCTCTTTGGTTATTTCAAATATTCCCATTTGAAATTAAACTAATCCACCTACACATCTATTTAAAAAAAAAAGTCGACTTCTTTAATATGTCAAGACTGGATCTATTTTATAGGTTTCGTTAACAGAAGAAGCCTACTCATATAATTTTGCAAAGCTGGCATCAAGTGCCCTATGGACGAGGTAAAAAGATATACGAACAGAAGAATCACACGACATAAACCGGTGGATATGATAGGTGCGTATAATTCGTTTTTAACCAAACGAAACTTTCTTACATATTATAAATGGAAATATATGTTGTACGTTTATAATATATGTATGTACTTCATAGGTATGTGTAACGTACCGTCTTATGTATAATAAGTGTTGTGTGTGGTAGGGTACAAATACTTTTGAATAGTACGGAACTGAATGAATAGTTCATTCTCTCATATGCAAATGTTCGTTAATCTTTGTAAACACCATAAGGGTTTTCTCCATGCACATTAACTGCTATCTCTTTCTATACATTTTTGGTTTTTTTTTTCATTTTTTCTACTCAGTAAATGTTGATATATACCCATATACTATTTTTAATTTTTTTTTTTTTTTTTTGCTATGGCGCAACATGACAGACACTCGCTCATTCAATCTCATAAATTTTAAGTCTGTTACATGTGGTTGAGTATAAAAGTCAAGACAAAAGATTGAGTTCAACAAACTTGTTATGCGTATGCGGTTAAAAGCAATTGTCACCTCCATTTCTCATTTTCTAAAAGCTTGAATGTCGTCGTCTAATAGTTTCAAAAAAGAAAAAAAAAAACTAAAAAATAAAAAATAAAAAAAAAGAGAAAAAGTCTTGAAGATAAAAAGGTTCAACGACAAAAAAGGACAATATTTTGTTAGAAATATTCAGGTTAATGCAGATGTGGAAATAAATGCTATCGTGTCGTTTATAAGGAATTTATTGTGGACGTTTATTATATCAGTGGGTGTAGTATGACTTACATGTAAACAAATTTAAAATTCTTTCGAAGATGGGGCAAAAATGCTTATCTCGCAATTGTAAAAGTACAAGTATTATACTAAACTAGCAGAGCCCACATAAAATGGCTGCTTTAAAGAAAAAACAACAAATTCAAAAGCATGCTTTTCTTGCTTGCCTTCCTGCTCATAAGATATCGTGACATAAAATCTCTCCCTGAAATGTTTTCTAGTCACATTACCTCAAATAATTTAATGAGAGGAATTGTTGAAAGAAGAGGAAAAGTTGAAAACATTGTAATAATGTTATGTAAGCCATGTGACGGTTAATTTAAGACTAAGGGTAGATAATAACTGCCAAGCATTAAGAGCCCCTTCCAAAAGTAATGCGGAAAGAGTCTCGAATAAAGTTTGAAACATCAAAGACTCTTAACTACTAATTGAAGTTCTTCTTGGAAGAACAGGTGAACAGGTAAATGAATGAAATGAAAAGAAGAGAGAAGAAGAGATATGATTTACGCGTCATTCGTAAGATCGGTAGTTGCTAACACGTTGCAAACAAAGCCAACAATACGTATACATACATGCGTTTGTGCACATACATTCACATACGCATGTGTGGGTATGTGTGAACTCCCTTAGAACAATGAAAGAAGTGATTGGAAGAGCCACCTGAATACTTATTATCTGTTGTTTTTAAGTGTTCAGATCTTAATTAGTTATATTTCTATAAAATCCAATCCGAAGGACATAACTTCACAGCTTCATCATATATCAATATGCACAATTGCACTAAATGGAAAATTGCTACTTTACGTAGAGAAGGGTCAAAATTATCAAACTTAACCGTTTTGTACATTGATACTTTGCATTATCTTATCGTTCTTACCACTAGATATCGCTGATCAAAATACGTGCAAGCACTTTAATAACTGTAATAAATGGAGGAAAAGCTAAGGCAATTTACGATCTGTGTGTGGACAAGCTGTACACCTTACTATAACGAATGCCATAACAATTAGATTTATAACGTATTTAAATACATACAACATTCAGTGCCAAAAGAAAACGCGATTAGATTGAATATTAAAGAGTTAGATCTACTAGATTTTATAAAATTTCGGTGAGTGAAATAACAAAGAGCGCGGTATACATTCAACGCGTACGTGGAAGTATAAAAACACGTACCTTGATAACAATTGCAACGCCGTTTAGTCTAACCAACTAAAGTAGCCTTAAATGCTTAGACACGAGTATTATCGTTATAATGTATCGAGTGCAAGTAAACACGTATGTCAGGTTAATTGAGTGGTTTTCATTTTTATTATTTTCTTGTCAGATGCAAAGTTTAGTAATTTAATCTGAAATCAATGCCAGATAAACATATCTGGCAATTGTAACGATCGCTGTGTGTGAAGATATTTCCCTGAAATATTTTCCATAGACTACAAACTATCATGATAACAGAATAAACCGATAAGGAAAGTGAGAGAGCGAGAGAGAGGGAGACTACCAACTATCATTATAACAAAGTAAAAAAACCATACAAAGCAACAGAATAATAATGAGAACAAGAAAGGTTGCAACTTCAATGTTCGCCTTACAAGGGAAAAACTTTTCAGAAGCATCTGGTTTTCAAACATCACAACAACTACGCTATTGTAAAATGTCAGGTTATATTACTTAACTTTCAACCCATTGCAGACATATTAACAATTTATACATAATTAAAATGCATGCTTGTAATGCACATGATAACTGCCTTTCCATTTCCTGAATGCTCACCTCACTTGCAAAAAATTGATTTCATTCACAGCCCTATTGTCGCGAAGTACCGCCTGAAGTTATAATAATAAAGACAACGAAGCAATGTGTCGCTTGCAAAAAAAAAAAGAAAACCCAGAATCAACTCGAAACAAAAATAAAGTGTGTGTACCAGTGTGTACATGACAGTATAATATTATAACAACAGTACATAACAACATAAACAAATTAAACACATATACGCTTAGCAAACGTAATTATTATCAACGTTGGAAAAGTACCTTTGGCACATAATTGCCTGAGTTTATACGGAACTCTCCTTGCGTTCGCGCGCTTCAGAGGATGTTACTCCTGATAAATATTTAAATAAAATTTACTTTGTTTGCATTGTATTAATCGAAAATATATATATAAAAGTTCAAAAAACCAATCCTATATAGACAAGAAGTCATTATTGCAACTTGTGATGGTTTCAATTATTAACAAAAACTGTCGCAAACACATCAATATGTGTATATACATGTCTATACATACATCTTTACCTACTCTTTTACTAGACCCTGTGTAATTCTGTGTTCATTAATTGGGTCAAATGGTATACCGAGGCAATCCACGTATACAGATAGCATAGTAGTTATTGTACTTTGTCTACACACATTGATAGGCACTCATTCACTCAATCTACCATAGGCATGTGCCATCTATGTGCCATCAAATGATTCTTTTTCGACCTAAGCGAACGCTGTACATTTGCCTATATGTGCTTATTGTGTTTTTCGCTTCTATAGTTGTTTTCATTAGAAAATTTTCGCACAAAAAAAAATTCGTGTGCGTGCTTCTATGTGTATTTATGTGTGCGTATGTGTGAGTTTTTTCTTTTTATGTCATTTTTTCCATTCAGCTAAATGTCTCTTTTTCCAGTTATTTAAATGACAATAAACATTGCCATTAAATTGTGCATACATTGTGTACCAGTTTTATGATGGCATACACACGCTTACTTACTATAAACATATATATATACATGCACGTATATGCACGTTTTCTCTTGTAAATGATTATACAGTGCTGTGAAAATAAATTTACTTTGCGATATTTATCTATTTTTGATCAAAATTAAAGTTTGACTACTGATTTTTAAAGATCGGCTTCTGGAGAAGAAGACGCAATCAATCATCACCTAGAACTTGAATTTAAAAATTATGAGATTCATGAGTCTATTTAGATAAACTTAAGTCTTATTTTCTTTTTTTTTCAATCAGTTCGATGGAGTTAATAACAAATTATTGTCAATTTAGCCAACGTGCCGTCAAGCTGACTCCTTATTTGTAAAACGCCTTAGAAATCAATTGAAATGGAATTTGATTATATTTAGTAAATTTATAATTCGTTTCTTCTTAAACGTCATAGGGTCATGTGCTTTTTAACCTTAAACCTCTTATTAGCTCTTATTAATATCAACAAGAAAGTTTAGAATGATCATAATATTGAATATAATTCTGTTCAGATAAAATGTGATTCATGGTACAAACCATTCA
Organism: Glossina pallidipes; assembly: GCA_000688715.1. Classification (NCBI taxonomy): domain Eukaryota; kingdom Metazoa; phylum Arthropoda; class Insecta; order Diptera; family Glossinidae; genus Glossina; species Glossina pallidipes. The sequence goes on along the minus strand of KK500210.1, from coordinate 115,886 downwards.
GTGGCAGTAAGTTATTATAGGATTAAAAGAATTCTTTCATCAACTTGAAGCTAGACGGTTCCACTTTTTTTTTAATGACCAATCACCCAGGAGTAACGCGATTACAATTGAATTGGAGAAGCGAAAAAGAGAGAGAGTGGACTCAGTCTAGATATGCCCAACCGATAAATGATATGCCTTTAATGGCTTCAGTATAGCGACGGCTAAGTAATGTCAGAACGCGCTAAGACTCGCATCTTCGAACACCGACTTGGCCGTCACGCCTTCTATCTACTCGGTTCTGTGGAAATCTCATCCAAGGCTAGCATTGACATAACCTAATTTAGGTGAAAGTGTTGTGCATTTTTAATTCCCTTTACGCTCAAATCATCTACTCCCTGATATAGTTTGATATCAGAGATATTTTGACAAATAAATTCGTTGCATAACAAACAGTCCGCATGCGAAGCTGAATATGTAAAAATCGCAACTACCAGCTCAGTTGGTAAAGGCTTCATACTTAACGATTAAACACACACGGCCGCTTCCTTCACTCTTTGTCTTTTCTCAGTTCCTCCCGTATTACACGAGAAAGGGACATACCCTGAGTGATTGGTTCATTTAAAAAAAAGAAAAGAACTGTTACGTTATTTATCTTACAGGACATCTGTCACTGTTATTAATAACAATCTCACGGTAAATCGAATTAATACCTTGTTCGCATAGTTTTCGTTTTAAACAAAGCCGTCGTACTACCTAATTTCATGTAGATTTGATTAGCAACGCGTAAGGTTCACCTGAAATTTTTCTTGTGGAAGATGTCGCCTTCGTTTCTTTTACCGAGCACTGTTTGTTTCTGCATCTATGAAAAAATGAAAAAATATTGTATTTGCTCATTGCTTATTGTGTAGTTGCGCGTAAATTTGCATGTGTCAGTGGGTGCTTCCGTTTTTAGCCCTTTTAGTATATTTAAAAAAGAAGAAAATAAACATAAACTAAAGAAAAAAAAAGAGGCGAAACTATGAACAGAATGTTACAATGTATACGTTATTATAATGCTTTTTTTTTTTATTTTTACTTTTTGCATTCCTTGATACCATTTGTGCAGCATTTTCAGCAGCACATGTACTTATATGACGATATTTTTCACAATGGCCCTGTCGTGTTCCGTTACGGAAGGAATGAGAAACACATCAGCACTTCTCACATATCTCACATATTGTCTTCTTGTAAAATATATATGAATTTTTTTTTTTTTTTTTACTTTGTGCCAAACTATTTTATACTTGCTTGCATACATGCACACACACAGGCGTTGCCTCGGTACCATTCTTCATTTACTCCAATCTTACCATACGCTATCGCAAGGCAGTGGTGAACTAATTTATTCTTGCTTCTTGTAACACGCACAACAACCCTCGGAAGAAAGTGAAGAGATATATAACTGAACACTGGCTTATGAATTATAGCGAGACATAAACTACGCATTTAGGTTTGAAAGTGTAACAACTCTATTCTCAAGTACTACGATATGCCTAGTCGTACGCTCGCTGTATTTCGCTTTACAAATGACGCGCATTAAAGAGAACTTGTAAGAAAAATGTACTGGAGATTCCAGGTGATGGGCTGCTAAGGAATGTTTTACTTACTTCTAGCTTGCTGCTTCCATTTTTATTTTTTTCTTTTTTTTTTATTTCCTTAAAAAAAAATGTATTTTAATTTTATTCTAAATTCACTTAAACTTTAAAAATTTGAATAAATTCATACGAAGTCTACATTCACATGCATATACTTTCATACGAATAAAAGGCGGTTGCTTTTAAATTTAAGATATAAAAGAATGTAGTAGTTAGTAGCGTAGAACAGCGTATACTAGTAAAAAATAAAATATGGATAATTGCAGTCTTCGTTATTATAGCTTACAGTTATGCTTCAATTACTATTTTATTTATTCAGCCGTAGACTGTTTTTTCTTTTCTTTTGCTAGAAACTAATTTCACTGAGTTGTTAATCTATACATACTCTTTCTCACTTGATTTTTCAATTCACTCCCAAATAACTAATTAATACACGAAATGTACCGACTTAAGGTTAAGTTTAACTTTCACTTGTAAAATAATTAATATCGTTAATGCAGTGCATTGCAAAGAGTGGATTTTCTTACAACAATTATGAATAAAAACTTCTCTTATTACACATTGCAATTAACTTAATTACTTCCAAAATCATTTTGTTTAAATAAAATTAAATATTAAAGTTGTAAATAGAATTGAACAGCACCTGGAAAAAGTCTGACTTGTTACTTGAAACTTGGAAAAACTATGGCGCTTATGTATATGTCTAGCAAATCCAATATAAATTTAGTGTTGACTCGTAATGAGCTTCCACTAAGAGCGACATCGAACGCTGAAGTCAAGCGAAAACCTAAAACCTTGCCGTTATTCATATAACGACTTCTCAAAATAAAGTGTTATATGAGAAGCGCTCGAAAACGTCGTGCGATCCGAATCGCATCCAATAGTGTTCATCCTTGTTCCAAGACACGTCGATATGTTGAATTTCGTCAAAATATCTTAAAAATATGCGTTGAACACGAGACGGACAGATGGACTGATCAACTTAAATCAATTAGAAAAGTGACTTTGAAGTGATTATTACAATAAAAGGTGGGCCCATGCAGGTTCACTTTTCGTGAAATTTTGTTAAAATCAAGGGGCTGACTTCTATATCCAATACACACGATAGCTATCGATTATCAAATCGATTTAATGAGCAGTAAGTTTACAACCGCCGATACATTCAGAGTTCGTACCATCAATCGAAAACTTTTTCAATCGCAAAATTTGCTGGCGGGAAACAAATTCCAAATATAACCAAGTTTACTCGATATGGACAGCTATAAAACTGCTCTTCCGCTACTTCTTAAGAATGATGATCATGGTAAAAACTGCAAACGCAACTTATTTGAATGTCGCAAGAGGGTCTAGAGATTTGCAGGCAACTGAAACTTTTCAAGCACAATTTGCAGTATCACGGCCGAATATAATTTTCTTACTCGTTTTATTTTAACATCTTCGCAAATGAATTTCATAAAATATTACATATTTTATTATTATATTCAAGACAAATTCATCTACAGAAATGAATTACCATTTGGATTGCTTAACAGGCAAGGAAAGGTTAAATTTCATAAAAATTTTGTTACCTTAAAAGCTCGGACAGCATTTCTTAGCACAAATGTTTATTTTTAGTCTTCTCTTATTCAACCAAAGTAATTAACTCTCACACTCTGGCTTTCTTGAATTCAAAACCAAATTTTCTGTCAACCACTAGGAATGTATATATAATGGGCATCCATTTGATGGAATGCATTCTGTTAAATGTGTGTACGGGATTAATTACATACAAAGTAAAGTTTTTCCATTGGTAATATATGCACACATCCGGCATTACAAAGAACATAGGATTGCTTTTTAAATATATACATAAACAGATGCATTATATGTATGAAGAGAAATGTGTTACTTCTCACTTTACTTCGTCATGTGTTTTCTGCAAAATGTATGGTGTCCCACAATAAACTGATAAGTTCTATTTCTAGTTTTATGATATGAACGGTTTCTGTGGTTTCAACAAAAGTGGACAGCACGTCACCCTCTTAACATAGCCATGCAGATAACAGCCGCCCTGTATTTCGCAGAGAGATTATATAATTTGTCATATTGTTTTTACTTTTCGTACCCACCACTAAAAGGGAGCTTCAGAGACCCTATAAATTTTGAATTGATTAAGCCATGTCGGTCCGTCTGTATGCCTGTGCGGTGTTTGTTGTTGGCACTCTCTTGATCGCAAAAATTAAACTATCGACTTCAAATTTGGTAGACACATTGGCGATTTTTGGACGCAGGTCCCTAATGGGGCATAAATTGAACGCAACTCCGTTTTTCTTATCAAAAATTTGCAATTTGCAACACAAAGTTACAAGTGATTGAATTTTACTTTTTTCACTGTTTTGAGATTCTGTGCTTATTCAGCGTAAGACAAACGAGACGGAATGCTTAAAACTATTTTGCACATTCTTCAAATAAAGATATATTATCTGCCTAAAAATGGGTCAACTCTAAAATGAATATTATAGACACCTAACCTGGTAGATTAATTTTTTCTTAATAATACCAGCGATAGGGATAGCAAATAAAAGGCCTTGGAGAATGGGATGCGAAAAGCCAACAGTGTTGGTTCCAAATTTTCGAATTTTTTCGACACAATACCGTTGATATGGGTATCGCATGGACAGTAGAATGCGAGAAGCTAAGTGTTTTAATTGCAAATTAATTGTGGAAGACGTTAGTGGATAAATGTTTTCTTAAAAATGCTTCTGATATAAGTATCAAATGAAAAGATTTTGGAGAGCGGAATGCGATAAAATGTGTTAATTATAATGTAATTATGATGAACGTTTAATGCAGAATGTCGTGGAGCGTTTCGAAAAACGTTTCCATTGTTTGGAAATTAAAATCCTAAACGGGCAAAGCGTTTATGTGGTGAGTAAGCGAGATTCAGTCCCTGCCGGATATAATTTTCTCACTTGTTTGTTGCACATCGCTAAGCTTGCAAACAACTACAGATCACAAAGTAGAGATTCGTTACATGGAAACTTCCGCTCGGTGATTACATGAACACAAAAAAAAAAACGAAGGCCGCACCGAGGGCTTAAGTAGTAGGTGTTCTAAAGCATTTGTGGTCTGCAAACCACAAGCTTAAACTGAAAGGAAACAATTAGCAAACAAAAAATGTTGGAACACCTTTTACTTTCGTTGTCGGCAGGCAGGAATTCTTTTATGGTTAAAGAATTAAATGGTATTCAGTAAATTTATACGAAACACTAAATAAATTGAGTTTTTCAATTTAATTGATTTTCCGATATTGTTTTCATGTTACATTAACTACATGATAATCACTTTAATTGCGAAATGAATTCTCAACCTATCCATTTACTTGGCATTAATGTGCATATTAGAGCGTTTCGCAAACACTGCTTTTACTTTCAGAATGTTTTTTGCCTTTTTTTTCGACGTTTGCTTGGATTTGGTATCATTCTGAAAGCTTTCTCATATCCAATGATGATACAGCTTTCTCTTCAATTGGTTCTGCTTTAATGTGGTTACTTTTACGCAAGCATAGTTTTATTTCCCCGCTCCATCCAAGCTTACGCAATGCGATCTTACCATATCCTCTAAACTTTATAACATGGTTTTTCTCGAGTTAACAAAAGCAGCTATCGATTCGTTTTACTGTTAACGAATAACTGCACTAAGAAAAGGTCAAACAACAGTATAATCTTTAAGACGCAGTGTTTATTCTCGTAATGGTCAACCTAATTACTTCCCCGAGCCCTAAATGAACTTAACAAAATCAATATCAAGACGGATTGCAATTCATCAACATATCTAAGAGAAAGAATTTTGAAAACTTTCTTTTCGAGTAAAGTTTTATTGGAAAAGTTCCATCTGACTTTCCGCCGAACTTTGTTAGTTAGACTTCTCGGCTACCAGATTTTTCTAAACATTTTAAAGCCTGGATTAAGTCTCTAATTAAAGAACTCTAATATTAAGCTAATCAAAGTATTTTGTAATCTAAAAAATACTGAGCCCAATTGTACTTTTATTAGTAAACGATATAAATGTATAAACTACTACTCTCTACGCATCCCGGAAATCATTAATAATGAACCATTCCAATAAGAGGTTTCAGTAAAAAAATATTTTTATTAAAGAGGATTAATATACAACAGAAACTATAATCAAATAAAAACAACATTATTGCCAATGATGCATGTGCTTGTTTGTTTATTGTAAATCTTCTCGTGTGCAGTCGCCGTCAACGTAATTTCTGCAAATTTTCATTTCTCTTTTTATTCTTAATTAAGAATTTTAAGTGTTTACATAAATTTTTACTTAAAGCACTTAAATTAAAGCTGTCAGCGTTTCAAAATCATAATTAAAATCATTAAAGACAAAAGTAAAGGACAAAAGAAAAGGTTAAATTTTATTTTCGTTTCCTTATGAATTCAAAGACCAAAACTGTCTTTAATTGACAGCTGATATCGTAGAACCCCAACTATATAAATAGAGTTTTGTAATATTTCGCAGAAACGAAAGACGCGCATATATATGTATATATATATAGATATTTATTTATAGATATGTGTATACTTTATATGTATGCAGGTTTGTATATATATATTTATTAGTATTAGAATTAAAAAAAAAAACAAAACAACTTTTTGAAAAATTTTCCCTCTTCTACAGACTGTAAAAGCGACACATTTTATTAAAGTAGTATAAGGAAAATTGTGTAGTGAATACCTTAACTTATTCCTATGCAAAGCTTACGGAAATTTTTTAAAATAAACAAGTAAGAAAATTATACTCAATATAGTACAATGCGTGTGCTTGGAAAAGTTTAAGTCACTTCCAAATTATTTCGCAAATTTATAGGCGGTATCTTCATTTCTGCTAATGGCATCAGGTTTACCACAAATACTACGCAGTTATGTCGATAGATAGATGGACAGACGAGCAGACGGACATTTGATGCAAAAATCCAATTTTGTAATGAGCAAAAAACCAATTTTTATTTCTTTTGAAAAATAGACGTGGTGCTCTGGGCGTATGCTTCGACCGATTTGGCTCGCTTTCAATAGCAACGTATCTGCCAAATTTAAAGTCGATAGATTCGTTTTTGCGACCAAGAGAATGCTTATAACAGACTTTATACAGACAAATAGACTCATAGACGGACACGCATTAATCGATTTAGAATTTGATGCTGATCAAGAATATATATATACTCTCTCTGATGATTCCTTCCGGCGATTGCAAACATTTTGACAGATTGAATATACCCCTCATCCTTCGATGCCAGGTTTAAAAAGAATTTACTTGTTTCAATGATTGCTGTATGTGTCGTATGAGTAATAATAAAATATATGCTTCATACTCCCAACATAAACACTTGCACTTCCAATCCAATCCGTTATTAGTTAATCAATTTCAGTAACACTCATACGTGCCGATTACCAATACATTAATAATACATAATAATATTGAATACATAACATAAAGAAATAAGTAATTATGGCGACAGATTGTTTACAAGTAACCTATAGCAACGCATACGAAAACCTTTATTTTGTTTTGCTTTTTGCATATAAGTGCCTTTTATGAGAATTAAAAATCCGATAGAGCTGTAAACCAGAAGTGTAACACTGTGTTCAACTTATATTGCTCGGGTACATCGAATATCAGAAATCATTTTTTTTAAATTGTCACCACTGTGATAGACATCTGTGTCAAATTTCACATCATAAACTTCATCACTGTTTCGGACATGCTTGGTTTTGTGCGACACAAAAGGTTTTTTTTCCGATTTTTACAAAATAAGGCGAAACTCAGATCTACACACACCATCCGAAAACAACCGATCAATTAAACGAATATCGTGCAAAAGGTAAGCCAAGACTGAAGATTTAGGAATGATACAATATTCCCAAGTTCATTGGACATTGCTCTAGGCGTCTTGAACACTTTACTTTTCTAAACTTTACGCACCTATTCCACAGTCCAGCTGAAAAACTTACTAAAGCAACATAAAAGCCCTAAACTTTTCAATGCAATAGCTAGCTCCCGTGGTATTCCGGGAATTAAGTTTGAACAATTTTGCCACATGTAAAAACATTCTGTGAGCTCTGCGCAAGCTACCTTTCACAGTTTCTATGGCATAGAGCAGAAAAATAGATTTCGCACGTATTTTTTGCCCATATATGTATGTGGACGTTTAGTTTTTTTCAAATGCAATTATTATTGTTAATAAAAAGTGCAAGAAGATGACAATAAATTATTTACTACAAAGTCTTCCAATAAAGCACCTCGCAAATCTTATGATTTGGCCGCACGGATAACGGTATTTACGGTATGCAGTTAGGAATATAAAAATACCGCCAAGAAAATCGTCCCTAAGCACACATGGCTAAATTTCTATTATTGCATTCCAACTCAATTTGTAATCTCTCTTATATGTACATACATGCTTATATATTAACTTTCACATAAGTTGTTATCTGCTTATGAAAAATAAACGAAAATTAAGAATTTCACAAGTTGAACAAAACGTTATTCATAAGCGAAATCTGAAACTATTGCTAAAATTTCAACAACAGTTGGCTATACAAAAGTACACAACAGCAACAAAGGGGGATAGATGCATACGCTAATTTCACTTTTTGCATATATATGTATATATAAGTCAACAAAAACGTAAATAAATGAATATTTCATTTGCTTTTCAAAATAAATATTTGCCAACCATCTATCTCTAGGAAATTATATAATTTGTGCTTGGATGACGTTACGTTACCTTATAACTCTCAAAACTTCGTGCACTAAAAAATGTTTTCATGCGGTTATGTAAACATAATGAAAGAATGGAAACGATTCTTATGGCAACACTTTCAACTTTAAAATGTTTTATTTGAAATAATAACAAAAAGTTTGACATAAACGCTCGCATATGTATTTATATATATAGTTACAGTTGCTCACATCTTAATACAAATTGAAAACCGTATCATACACGTGGCTGTCTGTCTACGTAAAGTGAAAGAAATGTTGAGGACAAGGTTGTGTGAATAGTTAGAATTTCATGTGCATCGTAAAACTTTTATAATATTGTACAATGGACAGTTGCCAGGCAGTACTTTTCAATTTATAGATGTTAGCACAGTTGTACGCATTTGTAAGCAAAAACTTACCAACAATTATATGCATAAACATAACGACTGAAACGTATCATATATTCTATTATTTGTAAACAAATGTACTTGAAAGTCTAGTAAGAAAAACAAAAATAAAACAAAAAAAAAAGAAAATGTCGAGAGAAAATAATAATGTCGGTTTCCTGTTGTATACATACAAACGACACAAAAAAGAAATGATTTTATGTCTTAAGCGAGTTTCTGTAACACCAGTAGTTGTGTTGTGCTAGTTGGCTAAATGCCGAAGGTACAGAGACAAAAATGTACATATAGAACTTTTGAGTACAGCAACAACAAAATTACTTTTACATAAACTTCCGTATGGATATTAGAATGAGTGTACAGTGTATGAGTATCTTTAGATGAACGTTGTAGACCATATGATGTATGTTTATATTAAGAATGTGTACTCGTCGTCATTGAAAACGAACACTTGGGTTTCATTATAACGCATCCACTGCTCTTAGTACTAAAATTAAATATAGTTTCCAATGTATGCTAAAGAACGGTTACTGCTTGGCAAAAAAAAAATGTCTCCTCGCACAGTATCGAAAAGAGTTTATACAAGTTTTCGATTTATAGGTACGGTATGCAGTTGCACATATATGTTCGTATGTATGTATACGTTTGAAAAGCGACCATGTGAACACTAAAATGGAAAAAAAAAATTGCCATCTTTCGCAAATTAATATATAATTATCTTTTAACCGCTCATCTTGTTACGATTATAAGCAAAGCATTGAAATATGCAAGAGTGTCCTGAAAACTTTTTTTTTATTTAAATGTTTTTTAAACAATTGTCGCCAACATATTTCACACCAACATATCACACATATTTCATATCATTGAATTTCATATGAGCTTTATTTCCAAGTTTAATGCATCGCATCATAAAGTAATCAGTGCTATGTAATAAGTATCCAGATTGGTTGTATAAAAAAATTATTCATCCATCAAAATTGATTTCGTGGGGTTGAGAATAAGTTTGGTCAACTACTATACAAAGACCGCAGACCTTGTACTTGTATTTCTCGGCAGTTTTCTTTTACGCCTTCAATTAATGTAACACGCCTTGCAATCCTTGCTTTCGTTGTTCCTTCCTTGCTTCGTTTCCTCCCTGGTCCGTAAATGTTTCCAGACAGATGTGGTACGAACGAGATCAGGAAAACGTACTATGAAAATAGCCCGGAAACTTACTAATTGGGTGGGTACACGCCGTAGAACAAGAGCCGAGCATTAGCTTTTTTCCCTATAATTTAATCAACCGCTCGTAATCATGGAATATTGATTAGAGGGCACAACTAAATTAAAATTATTCGCGTTTTCCATGGCTTTGTCTTCCTTTTAGGTTTTTCTTTTAGAAACACAGTGTATATAAAAAATTCGACCGCAACCCATTGTCCACGATTGAGCAGCGAATGTCAATGGAATCGTTTGTTCACTAGGCTTACTATAGTTTTAATATCTCCTAGGGGCTTGAAAACGTTGTCCTGAAGACTGGATGAACCCTCATCGACAAATGTATATGTATTTTTTTTATATTGGATTTCATACAAAACCAATTTTGAAACCTAGAGGTATGCAATCTATTTAATAATTTTGCAAAGAAGTCGTTTTTCTTCATATTATTTCAGTTGTTTTTTTTTTACTGATGAAAACGCTTAGTAAAATCTCCCACCCACTGTCGACATTAAAAGTTATTATTAAAAAAAAAAATGTTCCGCTGTTACTCTATCTACCGACACAAAATACTTTTGTATAAAATGTCAAGAATAAGAATAAGCCAAGTTTCAGTTAGAATTTCATAAAATATTGCTTGCGTGTAACGTGATTCCCACGTTCGCATTGTAAAATGTTAGCGCCAACGTTTGCGTATGTTTGTGTGCGTTTTTTTTTTTTTTTTTTCAATCTTCCATATCCGCTATAATCAATAATGGTTCATTACACTTAATGGCTTTAAATTGATTTTATGTACAACTATACGACTTTATTTACCCTGGAAAAGCTCAATTTATAGACTAACTTAACACATTCGCGTTAAAGGCAAAAGTGAAAATACCCTCAGACGTGTCATCTCATCTTTCAATGGATTTTTCATTTTTATCGTTGTTTCTCTCACATTTATGATATGTTCTTTTTTTCTATTTTTTTAATATCAGTTTCTTTTATTTATGCCATAAACTACTTTTCTTAAGCTTATAACGAACTAATAAAAAAAAAAAAAAGCATTCTCGCCCTCCTTTCTTAAAGGTAATAAGCATCTTCGAGTTTAGATTACGATGAGTCTTATCAATCTTGCAGCGAAGATGATCATTTCAAATTAGATTTCAATAAAATATGAATATTGCAAGACTTCCCTTGCATGCATACACACTAACATATGCATCTATCTGTTATCTGAGTAATAAGAATGTTTATATATTGGTTATTGGATTTTTTCATTCAATTTAAATTTTTTAATATAATAATAAAATTAATTGTCATACTTGATATGTGAGCGATATTAACTAAAAACTTGAACATAGTGAAAATATGAGTAGAATTTTCATAAGAAATTCATTAAAATGATGTTAATTGCTGCAGCTGCAGCTGCAGTCTGCCAGCTTACCGTAACATATCATACATCAGGGAATTTTTAAATTATTGGCTTTCCATTGAAATTGGATTGGAAACGACAACATAACGAAATCTCTTTCTTTTTTTTTCTTTTTTTTTTAATGATATTGTGACCGTTAAGCTTTCACGTAGATGTTGTGTTTATAAAATGGATTCAGTAGCTTCATAACCAATTAATGTCGGCTATTTTATTGGATATTTTTAATAGTTTTGCCATATAGACGGTAACTTTTATCAGAAAGTAAATAACGCAGAGCATGATCCAATTAACTCCGCCTGCAGCCTTACAATGTAATCACGGTTTTTTTACTCAAATATTAATAAGAAGAAGAATACGTGTACAAATAAGTTCTATCACCCAAAGTTGTTTGCTTCGTACAACGTCCGTGACGTGCTCAATTTTTCCAAAATTTCAGCTACAGGTAATTTGGACATTGACACTTGCATGATATGCGTTCGAGTTGTTTACAAGCTGTACATCATAGTGTAAAGAGACGGATGTAATTTTCTATTTTTAACTAATTTAAACTGGACATAATGCAACTGACGCCACAGAAATGGTTAACCAGTTGAGTGTATTTGGAGAACACACACTTCATAATCCGCCGGTCCATCCTTGCCGGATTTCAAAAATTTTATCATTATGACAAGTGAGTTTTCAATAAAGCCGGTAACGTCCAATGTCAGTGCTTTAAGGCTTTAGTCTGCAAATTTATTTCTCTCTCTAATTTGATTATAATCATATGAATATTTCGTATTTGGTTGAATTTTATCAAAAATGTTACAGAGTTTATTGTACGCCTAAGATATGTTATAAAATTAAAACCCAACTGCTGCACTTCGCAAAAATAAAGCTTACATCATGCGCTTATGTGTCACGTTGATAAAATGTCTGCAAAAATGCATTCGCTGGCGTAAGGGCAAAGCAAAGGTAAACAAGTCACGTTATTGTTTATTTCTTTGTTTGTTTATTCTTAAAAGAAATGCTTATGTCTTACAGAAAGTTTACATGAGTACTGGAAATAATAGCATGAGCTCATTATACAGTTGCTGCAAGTTTCAAAATACCTTTTAAAAAAGTAGTTTTTTTAACGATGTATACAATTGTCACGTTAAAATACGATGTGATGTCGTTGTTCGTATACTCGATATCGAGATATCTTAGTTACATCCTATAAGTAGTGGCTTACCAAGATTTGAAATTTCCGCGGTACTGTGCTAGTGATATACATAATTCTGTGCACTTTAGAGGCAATTTAAGAAAATATCACAATTTCAGAGATCCTATTAGAAGAGTCAGATCCATTTTTTCCTTGTGCTCTTTTAGAAACACAATATATATTTTTTTTTTATATTATTTGTTTACTGTTAGTCGAATCGGGTTTTATTTTTCGTCTATCAAGGCCTTTTTTTATTTTCTTCTTGTAAAGCATTTTATGAAGAATTGGAAGCTTGATTCAACAACACAAAGTAAAATAAGTAAATAATTGTAAAATATTTTTAAATTAGGTTACACTTGTAAATTGTAAAGGTACGGCCACCAAAAGGAGGCGAAACTGCTTGTACTATTCAACTAAACATTTGACATGAAAACAACCAAATATATCTCACTGATAGAGATTTCCATTAAAATCTTGTTACTTCGTCTTTACATCTAAAACAATTCAACGGGTTGTCCGTTTATTAGCATAAAACATTTCTTCTGTACTTGACAGGGCTTAATGTGAAAGAAATGAATTTTTTTCCCAGTGATATATAACACACGATTTACATTATATAGTTTATAATACCATATTGTTACGTAAAGTTTTTCTTTTATTTACAATGTGTAACGCGACTAATACATGGTCGACTTTCTGAAGGCTTTTTCACGTTCAATAAGAACCAACTCAGTCATCGTGCCCTACATCACTTACGGTACAAATTTATGTGAAGTTTTTTGGTTTCCAGAAGGACATGAGGTGAACTCAGCCTTTATTATATCAATCGATTAAGTGTTTCAAGTATTTGTTTCACTATCTGACTCGATTTAAACCTGTCTGTCTGTCCGTCCGCCTATCTTATTTTCTTATGTTCAATCTACAAGTTGCAATTTTGCATTATTTCACGAAATTTTATATACTAAGGTGTTTTGACCGAAGGACGAACGCTATTGAAAATAGCTCAGGTCGAATCATTTTTTCGACAATATAATGTTTTATTTTTAAAAGGAGTGACAAGACTATCTATATCTATATCAATCTGGCATCCCACCATAGTGTTTCTACTTCTTTTAAGCGTAGAATGCTTTAGATGTAAAAAAGAAAGTATTTTTGCTAAAATTATATACATTATTTTATCCATCTAATATATCATTTACGACTACGTAAACTCATATCAACATCAAGGTAAATTTCAATTACTAATGGCAGAATTATTTTTTTTTTTTTTTTTCTAATATTTATTTAAAATGAAAAGTTGCATAGTTCAACAAGCTCTGATGTTATATTTGGTCTTATTTAAGTAAAAACTATGCATTATGATTAAATAAAATATTATGCAAAATATAAAAACACATTTTTGAAATATCAATCATTAAGGAGACAAAACGTAAGAGTAGCAAAAGCTTTTTTACATCGTTCTCATTTTATTTTTGCTGCAGAATTTTTATGAAGCAAATAATCGAAATGAATCACATGAATAATTCATAAACCAAATCATTACTTGGTCAAACAGCGGTGAGGAAAAGAAATACAACGACAATAGCAAAACTTCAATGCCAGAATTATTCATTTGAACAGCTGACCTGCTATGTATACACATACATATTGCATATGTAAAGTTGTCAGTTATTTTGTTGCTTACTGTCAGTCAGACGAACATTGTTGTACGTTTAATAAATATATGTAAAGCAACGACATTCTCTTTTAACTAAACTATAGTGTTGCTTTTGCAGTCTGTTATAAAATTCAGGATTCACATGTTGTTGGGACGAGAATTTTCTTTTCGTTCCTATGCTTTGCTTTGAAAAGTAAATGTAATGACTATGTAGTACCTATCAGATGAAATATCTTAAATTATCTTAAGAGCCATTTAAATGGAATGATTCACTTTTCATATCAAACAACTCTTTGAGATTGAATGAGTGGAAGAGATTTATCGAGCTTAGCAAAAAGTTACAAAGGAAGATATTCGATTCAGTGCTGTATGCACTCATCCCCATAGATCTCTGATTAACTTACGATATTTTGCATTTTACATTATTTAAATTCTAGTACTTGAAAGTAAATTGTTTAATACTTCGCTTAAATTGTAAACTAAATATTTTATAAAGAAAAGTGCTATTAAAAATGAGATTAAAAGAAAAAAGAAAACGCGGAAAGAAATTCTATTCACTTTACCACGAGTCTTACGGCACACCTCAAACGTATTTGTTGAAATATAAAATATACACAAAAATATACAATATACAATATATGTATATATATACATATATATGTAATAAAGTCGCTTTAGCGAACCTGGGGGACTTTTGGAACAACAGCATATGTAAAACATTGACTTAAATATAAACTTAGTCTCTTAAACAAATCACGCATGAAAACCTTTCTCTCTGCTGTAATTAGCAATATTTCGTAAAAAAAGTTTTAAAGTTTCCCTATTGTTTATTAATTTATTTATATTTAATGCTACATCTCTTATGTCTTCTTCCATCTTACTTTATCAAGCAAGAAACCCATCAAAAAAAAAAAAGGAAACACTAAGAAAATTGTACTCAGTCATGACAGAATCTTGCAAATCTTTTTTATTGCAGTTTATGAGTACATGGCGAAAATAACTTTTTCTTCTTGTTTTTGAAAACATGGGTGCTCCTGTTTTATGTTCCACTATGAGCGTTTTGGCCCACTTTTCGATATAAACTTTGGTGCAAAAATTTCTGGCGCTTTTTGCGCGCAGGAGGATGTCTAGCATAGATAAATAAACAGCTGTACGGGAAAACAGACAGATAAAGATACTGGCTTGCTCTGTGAAGATACACACTTATCTGGCTGTCCACTTAAATCAACTTTGATAACTTTGTTCTTAATGTAACCATCATTCGGGGGCTGTCCCCTATTCCTGTAACACGGTGACGGTTAGGGAAACATGAAAAAAAAGAAAGAAATAAGTAGGTGATCGCAGCCTAACACGGCTTGTGCTCGCAGCCCGCAAGTGTTACGCCTTCACCCGCGGAACAAAAGTTTAAGAATGTATGTAGACTTTATAGAATCTCCGAAGTTTCATTCCAGTTGCTTTGTAGCAAAATGAATATTCCCCCATCCCGCGGCGGAATATATTCTGCGTTAGGAAAAAGCCTGTTATGTTAGCATTTTTGCTCACGAACAAAATGTGCGGTTTTTGCATTTTTGGCTTTTTGTCGAACTTAATTTTCTGAATGTGGGTATAAGAGCTTCATATCACCAACCCTTATGCATTCGAGCAGCAAAAAAAATTTCTTAAATTTCAGATTTCGTATAAATTGTGAATTTTAATATGTGAATACACACGACTTTTGAATTTGAATTCGAATTCATTGCTCTCCTGAACCAAATTTGCAATCAGTCATAATCGGCAGCGTGCGCAATTTTAAAAAGCGCTTTTATTAAGCGAGAAAAGTTTTTATAGATTTTTCTTTATGTAACATAAAGTTAAGTTAGTTTCTTACAATGGAATATACGCAAGTATCTCGTATTGTCTTAAATATTTCCATCGAATTTAAACGAAATAGATTCGAGTTACTTTTCCCAAATATTAAAGGAAAGTACTGCAGCGCGTGGTTTAAACTCATTTTTATTTTCCATTTATTAAGTGCTTGCATGTATTTTAATCATTTTTTCGATTAAAAAAATTCGTGCAACATATACTAATCAAAATATTATCCATCATTTTCTACACTTTTTCTCATCTTTCTAGCAACATAGCGATACCGTGCCGAAAGAACGATATTGGTTTGGCATCGACCTAATAATCAACCCATCTTCGCATTTCTGCAGCATTTCGAAACCGCATTTCAGCCAAACACGGTGCATCGATCGGAAAAGTTGGTATTCAGAAAGTGTCATGTCTGGTAAGTACGCTGGATGCAGCAGAAGTTCCCTTTCGAGCTGCAGCAGCCTTGACAATTCGTGCAACGTTTAGCCGAGTGTTGTCATGCAAGAGCACGACTTTGCTTCTGTTAACTGCTATTGTGAGTCTTTTTTGCAATAATACACCGTTCAATTTACTCGAGTAATGTCGGTGGATATCTGTAGTGACAGTTCTTTTTTTGCAGGTCGTAATACACTACATCTTGTTAATCCCCCCATAGACACAGCAAAACTTCATGGCCGTGAATATTCCGCCTCGGTGTCGATGTGGATGACTCTCCTAGTCTAATCCACGACTTTTTACGCTCGGGATTGTCTTAGTAGATTTACTTTTCATTCCCAGTCACAATACGCCACAGAAAATTCGTCCTTGTTTCCTGGAAAACAGTGAAACCGCGTTATTGAAACGGTTCGAAATGGCATTTTCAGTCCATTCACATGGTGTGCATACTTTCTAATCGCAATGTAAACGCCTGGAAACAATTGGTTTATCAACTAATTCATCTCAATTTATCAACCTATTCTAAGCTCTTCGAAAGTTTTTTGAGAATTTGAACTTGATACTTGTAGACCTTTATTACACCCTACGTTCCTTGTGACACAATGGGCTGTATATTCGATTCAGAAAACAATTCTTCTCCGTCTGTCGGTCTTTTTTTCATGAAATTCGATGCACTGATGAGTTTGAAATTCAAACTGAATTACATTTCGCGACACTCCTCATATAAAGCCTTATTTTGAAAACTAGTTATATAAATAAGTGCGTGGTGGTGTAAGGTGTTTAGTTACGTCCTTACCCGACTATAATGTACTTAGTTGTTTTTTTTTTACATTCTTGATCGCGCTAATAATTAGTTTACTACGACAAGTACTTTCCTACTGTTTTCGAATTCATTTATTCTCTTGTAAAATTTTTCTATTGTATTTACATTTTAATCCCTATTTAAAAGAAAATGACTGTAAAAATTTTTCAAAAGTTTTTAATGAACACATGTTTTGTACTTGTTGCTGATGTTTACTCTGACAACTTTGCCTTCTTAACTATTCTTTTATATATTTTGTTTTGTTTTCCTAACAAAATGACACAAATAGTGATTATGTAAGTAAGCAAAACTAATTTCTTCTTGAAAAACTTATGTAAAAAAAAGATATCAATTAATTCTAGAATGTTCTGCAAAGTAAATGATACGTAAAGTAGAGTTGATTATACCACAAAAGCCATTCAGATCTTAAGGTTAAACTATTCAAAATTTTTCTGAAATCTCTTGAAAGGATAATACATTACAGATAGAGAGAAGAAATTCCAATAGTGTCCTTCGACACTACCTAATAACTGGCATAAACTGGCAAGAACTAATAGATTCCATTAACAGTCTTTTGTTGTTGCAAGTACTTATTAGATGTAATATGCGAAAGAAATTATGATCTCCTAAAGAACTTACGATTGTATAAGATATGCGTGATTGTAGATTCTAATGGTCAATCAACCAAGACAGAATTTCATGTAAAGCAAACTTTGCAAAGAAAAATTGGTTGAAAAAGAAAAAATTCGCCGAAAAGGAGAAAAGAGTTATAGAGGAAAATTTGGAAGTCGCCAGCAACTTCTATAGAGACGGGATGAAAGTATGGCGCGAACTATTTATTTAAACTTTTGGATATAAAAAAAGATTTTATCGATGTTGTCGCACACTTTTATGCAGACTTGCATGCAGTGGAAAATGATTTTTAAAAAAGAAAGTGAAGTTCTTAGAAATTCTTTCAGTTGTCCGAATAGGGAAGCTCCATATGGACAGACATATAGGAAACATTAACTGTCGCTGTTCGATTCATCGCCAAAACTGGAAAGTTTCTGTGCAGTATCTCAAAAAAACGTCGACTGATGTTAGCAAAACGTCACATGGAGCTAGCAAATAGCAAAGCACCTAAGACGGAGCTTTACATCCTTACTATTCCTGTTACAAATGTATTGCACTTTGCCTTTGCCTGGTGTCGGAAAACTAAAATATTGAATAAAACGATTTCAACTCTTGAGCTCTTAGCTCACAGGTATCGCAGTTACTGTAACTATATTAGTGGAGAAGTATATTTCCACTTACGTATTCCAATAATGTTGTGCTGACGTGCAGAAAATCTATGTATATTTATTACATTAAGTAGACAAAGGGAACAAACCATTGTCTACAACAATTAACTGCAAAGTGAATGCAAAGAAATTATAATTAATACCAGTTGTAGTTTAAAAATTAATTAATTTGTAGTTTAAAAATTAATTAAGTAGGCAGTTAAAGTAAATAATGTATATAAAGTTGCATCACATAAAGAGAGAAAGGCAATGCTTTTTTAGACAACACTCATACATTTTTCTCAACTGCATTTGTAGTCGAAAGCACAATTTCAGGACAAACTTAAATTGTTATCCAGGCTCGATTAATAAGTTGAAATCTAGTAGAATTCCTAAGAAAAGGCAATACCTCAATATCCTGAGTAAGTTTGCATGGGTTTAGGGATTTGAAATATCGACAATTCGATTATATAAAATTCTTATAAGGGAATTACAATAGGGATTTTAACAAATAAGAACATTGTAGGCGGCCAAGCCCGACGATTAAATACCCTACGTCATTTCGCCTTGTACAGTTCTACACTCGTTTTGGTAACAACACACCAAAAAATTATAAATTATTTTCATGGAAATGCATACACTTTTCTGAAAAGACCGCATATTGGCGGATGCCCAAAAAGTCTTTTGACGTGATCCAAACTTACCAAGCTTAATTTTCCTTTCTAAAAATTTCATTATTTTTCAGTTTCCATCATAAAAGGTGATAAATTAGATTTCCTCTCCATACTTTTCCTCATAACGTCTGTATTTATTAGGGTCTTAAGAATAGATCTAAGGGATTCAAATCTCCTACTATTAATTTATTTGCTAAATTGCTCCTTTTGACCAATTTTCATTATAAAATATTAAAAATAAAACATTTTCTGAAAGGCTGAGTAGATTCAAGTCGTTCCAATTGGATCCACTTAATTTTTATGTGAAATCATTACCATGAAGGAAAAATTTTCGTCATAGAACATTAACAGAAGCCGTTCTTGACCTAAGGGTTTACATTTTATGGGAATCCTTATATGCGGTGATATCGAAAAATTAGATCTAAGTGGTTAATCGTGGTTTTCCCCATGAAATATCGGCAATTTACTAGCCCACGCCAAATTTTTCCTACCAATTTAGATTACACGTTTTGCAGCTGGTCAAAAAAGGGGTCCGATCGTCCCATTTTCAATACCGTTTGTCTTTGACTGAAAGCACCTCAGTGTACCAAATTTCAGCGTGTGCATAGGCACACGTTGAACGGACAGACAAGCTCATGATTACTTCCTGAATCGATCGGATCTATCTTAAGTTGTTATGAGAGCTACACACTTGATATACCACACACACAAACTTGATGTACCGCATATATACTACAAGTGGTTTACGCTATACAAAGTCCTATAGGATCTAGAAAGATCAAAGCTAAGGATATCACTACCTTTAACTTTTTAAATTTCCCAAAATGCACATTTAAACGAAAGAAAATTAATGCAATCCTTTTGTTAATGAATTTTATTACATGCGTAGTGATAAAGATGCTCATTGCTTAAATAGAGCTTGGATCATTTAGAAATCTCATCCGTTTTAATTTCCTCCTAAAAACTTTTAATCACTTTGCATGAATGAAAGTCACAACTTTGTTGAAAGTCTATACTAGTTTGCTTACCTTTTTTCCACATAATGTAAATGCGTTTATATCAATTTTACTGAATAAGTGGAAACTTTAAAAAATAAAATCACATAAAAATTCATTTGTAATAGAAAAGAGAAGCATACTTAACAACAATTTTACCACATTTTATTCATCACGTTGTATTCGTTACAATTCCCGACACAAATGCTATTTACTTTTATATTTCAATCGCAACTTTCGACATAAGTACTTTGATAGAATGGGTTATATCTCAGTGCACATCACATCAATGCATGTATGTATGTATGCATGTGTAACTGTATGTATGTATAATTTACGTGCAACGACAAAAAGGCAAGATTTTAAATGTCTTTTCAAACGAATCGCGGATACCCATCACAAAAAAAAAAAAAATGATTGCAAATCTTCTTGGAAATTTGTGGAAAGTAACCACAGAGCAAAAGTCCAAAATAAAAATTTATCTTTTTCTTAAAGTATATGAATATGAAAGTATATAAGTGTATCAGATCCCATTTCTGAGGTCTCAACTTTTCTAAATAATTGCAAATAACTTTACTTTCGCTTGTAAATGCGAATCAGCATTGCTCACGCGGGAACCCGATGGAACCCAAAGTATAAATATCTAGCTAAACTGATTAGCGAAACGTATGCGAATGCTTTTTGATGGATTTTTGATTGTCGCAAACGATACGTCCAAATTGTTATACGTGCAAGTCCTGATTGTTGATTTTGAAAATCATGGCATCCACGCAGAAAGCGCTTCAGGCTGATGCTTGAAATTAACAAATGTATTCACTTTAGCCAAGTGCTTCCATTAAATGCAAGAACTTTGAAAGAAAAATGATGCAAATTAAACTTAAATGACACTTAAGTCTTTATGATGCAACACACGTTGGAAATATGTTGAGTGCCTGCATACTTACACGTATATTCAATTAAAAGACGCGGACAATGTGGCATTGAAATTATAAATAACAAACGATAGAATGAATGCCTTTAGTATCATTAAAAAAAAAGAAGTTTGTATTATTTCACCTCATTAGATAAAAAAAAGCATTAAAAACGTGTAACTCGCGGAAGGAATCTTTACAAAACGTAAAATAAAACTTTATTACGTAAATGAGTTTATATCGTAATTAACGATTAATCGCAGCAATTGATGAAAAATGTTATGCAGAGTTATTGGTCAAACTCAGAAAAATATTATAAATCACCCATGAATGCATTCCAAATCCCTAATGAACCGCTTTGTGTTTCGAAACTAATTCAAGCAGATTTACTCTGAAAGCGAGTTGGGTGAGAGTAAATTTATAAATGCATTAAAAATGAAATGCATAAACAGTTTGTGGCATTTCTTCACTAAGAGTAAATGACATTTTTTTTATACCTATCAAGTGACCCTTACTCAAACAAATATGGATTATTTTTAATAAATCACCTTTTGGTAGAACCATCACACCATCACTCTAGAACTTCTGAGATTTCTGAGCGAAGAACTGCACCAAACGATTTTTACAGAATTTACATCAATGAGAGAGTTCCGCAGAGAGCGAAACAAAAGGTAATTGAAGGTATCCGTGCGTAATACACGACATTCCCGGGAATCTCATTACCGGCAGATAAATGTACAAAAATCAGATCGCATATTCTATGGACGATGCTGTAGTACCTGCACAAAAACGCCAAAAATTGACATCGCCTACTCTATACTACAATGTTTCAAAATTTAATTTTTTTTTTTTAAATATCCTTATAACGGCCAGTTGAACAGTTTTTGTGGTAGAAATTCTCCCGTTAACGAAAATGAAGATATCGCGTACAAATTTGCAAAAGAGTTTGGAAGTGACTTAAAGTGTTCAAAGAACACGCTTATGCAACCCGCTTATGCAAACCTACGGCTTAAACCGTAGCACCTACGATAGCAGAAGTTTCATAGACAACGTAAGGTCCATTGTGGTTACTTTGATTTAGGATTCTATATTTCAAAAATAGAATTGGACCTCAGATGACCACTTCTGACGAAATTATCAATAACTTGGTCTTCACCACAGTACTTTTATGTGATGGCGATCGCGAATCTCACTAACTTCACAAGACAGACACGACTCACCGGGATTTACTTGCTTCAGCGATTGCTTGCTGCGCTTTAAAGAAATTGCTACATCAGTTTCCTCATCACTTGAAACAAGTATCTTATCGGATTATGAATGCTACAGTGTGCGTAGAAGGCGTAAGATATTCTAAAGTACATTTGTGCAGTGGAGTTGAAGTTAAATTTTACGATTTCTCGCTTAGAAATTAATTAAAGGCTGAGGATTTATTTATTATTCCTAATTTGCTCCGTATGTAATCAGATGTGAGAACAATGAAAGAAAATGAAGAGAAAATCCTTAAGAATTTCTTATGATGAAAATTTGAACACAATTTCTCACTTTGATTATTCACTACAGTTTTGAAAACTTGTTTAATTTTATCATAAATTTCGCTTTCATTTCTAACGAATCGAAAAAATTTGATAAAAGTGATCCTTGATTATTTCAGTGGGTAGGAAGAAAATTCACATTTTATGTTACGTATTACTAGTATTTTCATTTTGAAATACCTACGAAGAATTCTATTGTTAAGACTTCATTTCTTTTATTTTGAAATTGAAGGTCACAGTATGATACCTAACATCCATATACTGCAACTCTTCCAAATTAATTTTTTCATGTTTTCATATTTTTATTTTTTTCTTGCAAATATTTTTATTAGCTAAAGATTGGTTACATTCAGCAAGAGTTTACGTTCATTGTTGTTGCCAAGAAGAGAATAAAATTTAAATTGAAAAGATTGGAAACTAGAAATTGAAAATTTTTGTATTATGTTGCATGTACATTTAGTAGTGTAGCACAGCACGATACACACAGTGTGGCTGGTGTTCAGACGTAAAGTACGAGCTTGTTTTTGTTGCAATTCTTGAAATTTTATAGACAGAGTTGACTTAACAATTTAGATATTTTATGTACCGGTTACGGATACATATTGCTCATCACCTTTTGGATCAAGTGTTCGAACTTTCACGTAAGGCATTTCGTTATTGCAATGTGTGAGTGTGTGTTTATGTAAAAGATGCAAAATTTTGCTTCCGATATTTTCGAAGAAAGAGTGTGATATGAAGTGTAGAGTGTGGAATACAACTGTGACTTCCTGTTTCGAAAGTGGCGTCTTTTAAACTATACGCGACGATACAAATGATCACAATAAACCTTAAACCTTCTTAGAACTCTGAATGGTTATAGTTCTCTGCTAGCAAGATTCCATTCACCCTCCTGTTTACTTCGAAGGATAACGTTGCCAAATCTTTGCGAGTGCTAAATAGTGAATGCGTTACGACGTCCAAATACCAAATAAGGATGCCGCTGATTAGGCGAACCGTTAATAACGACAATAACGGTCACTTCCCTTTTCGATCCGATATGGATGGGTCGGTTAAGCGCAGTCTATTATGATATATTCCAATCAAATAAAGCTATCAATAAGGAACGTTACCAACCGTAATTGACTAAATGTCACTATATCGTATGTTTTCAGTATGTATGGTCGTAGCTATTAGGAATGCTCAGTCGTTAAAGTCGTAGCAGTTATCGGCTGGACACACACCCATTAGGCTGCAGCCACCACATCCCTACTTCTTTCTCTTTCCTCTCTTCTTCCTAAATGCCACCGTCAAATAAAAAAGAAAGAATGTAGATATTCGACGCCATGCAGTGAAACCTGCTTAGATGATGTTTGTAGTTATTCCATTGTCGCCATTATTAGCAGACTATACCGCTTGCGGGTTCGGTGGATGATGTTTCGAACGGTGCTTCCATTTCTATTACAACACCCAAATATAGGCTATATAGGATAGCCTTAAAAAACAACGGAATTCGCATTATTTCGAAAAGATGGCAGCCGCATTGCTGACGGGTGGACAATATTTTGAATAATAAATGTGGAGTCAGTTTAGTTTTTAAAATAAAGCCTCGAATGTTGAAAAAAAGACGCGAGATGTAACATTACACACATACATACACATACATGCATACACAATAATAAAGAAATATATAAATGGCGTATACGCGTATGTCGTTTTCAATTCTTTTTCTATTCGTATGTGCTCCCGGCATACGGAGTATACGGGTATTAAATGAAATTTTTGCCGACAATTTGGTTAATTATTAATTAAAACCTGTTACGTGAACTAAGCTTAATTATGTTTTGCAAATTCAATTATTTGAAAAACGGAGAAATGCTTCGAAAACGATTTGATAGATAGTTTTGATGTCCAAGACTCCTCTCATTTTTATCGTATAATACTAGTAAAATTGTCAATCAAATCAGATTAGGGTTTCACCTGGAAGGTAGAATGTGGCGTAACTTAAACAGGTTAAACTTGATTCGAAAGGCTTGCTTTTAATCCTTGGACTTCGAACTCTCACTTCATTCATCAGATTCAGTGTTTAATTGAGTTATCTAATAGACCTTCTGCAATATTCTCTTTGACGAATATCGATCTTGGATAAGTAAGGCTGTAATTAATGTAGACGTGGTGGGTGGTCCACTTTGGTCCACTTTGCGTTTTGGATGAAAAGAAAACATGACCTAAGAGTGGCAGATGACATGAGAGTAGCAGATATAACTTTTGTCTTGCTTTTATTTTCACTTTCACTCATTAAAATATTTATAGGCGAATGTAATCATATAATCAAGAAGGACGCTCTATTAGAATACATGTTCATAAATTTTTTCTCTGTAGCACCAAATAAAAGTCTTGACAACTAGTCTAAAACTTAGACTAGAGCTCAGGGCTTAAAGACAACTCTCTTCCGCGTATTAACCAAATAGAAGTCTTGATAAGAAATGACTTAAAACTCTGATAGCTGTACTAAAGATAAAGCCTTAAAACCTGATCACTTCTGCATTTTTAAATTGTTGTTGTTCTTTTTCCTATTATTTTCAAATTTACGAAAAATTTTAAACACTTACCTATAACCGGCAGAGTTATTAATCCTAGGTATAAAAAAATGATTATCCAAAGTTGTGTCATGTTGTTTGCGGATTGTATAGTTAATAGCAGGTGGTTTTTGTCTCCTTTTTTTTTTTTTTTTAATTTTACTATCAATATTTTATCTTTTGCATTAAATAAGCACAATACTCAGGAGTATTTCGCAGATAATTCTAAAACGATTTTTCAAAGAGTTAAGCTTTTTTTTTTTTCTTAATGCTCTGTAATATGCGGCTATTATTTCAGAAATTTCCAAATAGATGTACGACTAAACTTGATTTATTATTTCATTTATTGTATCCATCATCTGGGGATGGGGTTAATATATTAATTTCATCGTTTCTTTTGTAACAGCGAAAAGTATATAGAGATGCTAGTAAATTATAGTACATTATGGAACTTCTCGGTCAGTGTAACATACTGGGGCAATGTAGTCATGTTCTTCTGTCAGTGTGTTCTTAATATGTATGCAGTCGAAAAATTGGTGTAAAGACCTGAACGATTAGAAATATTAGTTAACCAATTAGCTATGTCGACTTCTCGTCAAGCATAGAGTATGTGGAATATGAAATTAGATTGAAACGACTTTACAAAAATATTTTCTAAAATACATTAGTATGCCAAATGCATAATGATAAAATTTTATGAGGAAACCCGATAAGGACGAATGGACGGATAATGGCCCTATTTAAGAAGAGTATAACATGCTGGCATATTATGCTCACCGCTAAAGCATAGAAGCTAAGTAGGTTTGCCACTCTATTTCTAATACAGAGAACGTGTTTTAGCAGCCACTCATCCATCCATCCCAATCTAGGCGGTCCAAAAATAGAAAGCTTTAGTTTGGTGTATGGATTTGTATACTTATCGTTAAAAGTCATCTTTAAGTCATCTGACTTAGACTTAGGATTTTCAAAAAAGCCTCAAAGTGATAAGTGATGAATGAATGTAATTTTCTTACATGTTTTTATTTAAAATCGGTGGTGGCCTTTAAATCTTGAAACATTCGATTTGCGATAGAGATTAAGCAGTAGTTTCTGTTATATATATAAAGAGGGGATTAAGCTGGATAGTTGGAGGGGATCTGTTATATATTTATTTATTTTTATTTCATGTATTTATTTTTTGCTTCTCATATACACATGTGTATATATATATATATGTATGTTTGATATATATTTTTTAGTTTTGATGATATGATTGAGTTGAGTTTATTTAAAACTTAAATAATTTTCACTAACGCGTAATCCTTGCATGAATTAATTTTTTTGAACGAAACTCTTCTTATTCTTTATACTAAATTTTTTTTTTTTTATTAAAAAAAATTTTGATACTAATCTTATTTAAAAATTTGGTTCTTTTTATTATTTATACAAAACACGTAGCATTATAATATTTTTTGTTTTTTAAAATCTTTATTGTTATAATGTATGGAAACAAAACGAATGGCTTTTAAGCTGTTGTAATATGCGCACAATCACAATTATCAGTATATAGATACTTTTGCATATATATATTATTATATACATTCATTTCAAATTTAAAAAAGAAACTCAAGATAATTTTTATTTATTTTTTTTTTTTTAATTTAATTTTCTCTTAATTGCCGCAAATTTTTGATAATATTTCGTAAGCACCACTTTGTAAGCCGTAACCGTAAAAAGTATGTGAATGTAAAGTACTGCTCAAGTAGTTGCTTTTACCGTTCGTTGTTATAGTCTTGCAAATTCAGAGGGTGCTTTTAGAAGACCACACACACACACACACACACACATAAACACACGGACATAAGAACAAACACGGACGCACGGGGTAAAAAATGTTACTTTCACTGTTGCGTATGAACGTTTGTATGCGTTGCTCAACTAAATAATTGTGTATGTATGAGTATATGAGCGTCGCTTAATATATTTACACGCGCGCACTTGTTGTGCCCGTCTTAAACGTTTATCCCAGACTGACGAATATTAAGACCCGTTTCTGGAAAGTTGATAAACATACATACAAGTATACGCAGGCCAACTACCATCATCTGCAGGATTTACAAACGAGTGCAGCTTAGTGTGCAAATTTTTGTATGAGTCTATGTGAGTGAATTGTTGTAATAAGCAACAATTTTCTATCAAACACATATATATACGTATACAGGTCTCTTAACATATAGTAGTACACCCACTTCAGAAAGTGACGGGAGTATGCTCGACTTTCGTGTAGAAAACAGATGTTATTCGTAACCCAGTGCATATAACTTTCATTTTTTTTTTTTTATCATCGCCGCTTTTAACCTTTTTTTATAATTTTTTTTTTCTTTTAAGATACACACGTATCTCTTTTTCTCTTTAATGATTTCTCTCTCTTTCTCGCTCTCTGGCTGCTTGTAGTAAATAAAGTTGTCCCAAAAATTGGAAATTATCCTTTGTGAGAAATAAGAAGCTTTTACTCTCGTGTTTTTCGCATTTTTATTCTCTTCGATGATCTCTTTAGCTGTGGAAATGTAGCTTTTAACATTTAACATCCAATTGTTGCTTCACCGTGGCCTTGCTGCGCCTTAGATTCAATGCCAAAGCGGTGTTAAATAGTCATGACTTAAACATGTATATATGCATGTATATGTAACTATATATATGTATATATGTATGTATGTATGTTAGTCTATATGGCATAGTTTCCTAAGGAGCAAACAACAATTTGTACTCGTTCATAATTTATTGAAATGTGTTTTTGATTTCTCTTCTAGAGAATTCTCTTATATTTGTTGTTTAACTCTCGCCTGGAATTGGAAGTTTGTTGATTAAGTTTTTCCTACATCGTTCGCTACTTTTGGCCTGGTAAAGCAACAGGCTGTTTAAGCTATAATATTATCTGGATATATGGAAATTTTACATATTCAGGAGACCGTTTTCTTTTTTTCTTATAAAGGTTAACACACATCTCACATAGAGATAATTAATCAATTTGATGTTTATGACCTAAGGCAGTGTTAATAAACATAAAAATCGTTTAGATCAGTAACTTATTTTGAGAAAACCAATATTTTGAGTTAATTCAAATAATACGATAGCACACAACTATAATGTCTCTTAAAATCATTAAGGCTGAAAAAGGGATATGCCGGAATAAATTGAAGTTAGTTTAAACCTGCTCAAAGTACATATGTACGTCAACATCAAATGCATTCAGATTCCGCTATAATGAAAGAGGACGCAATATTTCAATGGAATGAGAAAATGTTGTTAATTGATAACAACGCCTATTGCTAACCACGCCGCATTTTCCATGCATTTTGGATAACGAATGAATTCCGCGTTGAAAGGACATCTGGGGCTTTTACGGCTATACACAATAGACTTACTTTTCGGGTATTATCGTCAAAATGGAAGAGCTGGTCATACAAATAAAAAGCAAATTTGTGTTAAAAGGAAGCAGAAGTGCGCAGAGTAATTAGTAGAGCATTTCATAGCATTTCCTGGATAACGTTTGCTTTATGAGGTTAAATGTCATTACGCAGAAAAATTGTTATTTCATGACCTTTGACATATTACGCCAGATTTTCAGCTTAATCACAGGATTTGTTGTTTTGGTAGCACAGTGTCGAGTTAATGTTTGATTAAACCAACATGCACAAATTTACGCCGAATTTTCTATAACTATAACTATATATTTGTCAAAAAAAAAATCAAAATATCAAAGCCTGCAAACTGATAGAAGTACAGATCATTGCAAATAATGGTGGCTGGTTACACTAAACAAGTACACGTAATGAAGGCTTTATGAAGACAAACGAATGAACGCAACGTACTTACCCGACGGGCTGATCTTATGCTCTGCGCCGCTCTATACCATGCCCTACTTATGATCTCCTTCGACCTATGATTTTGTGGTGGAAAGTGTGCCGCGCCTTTCGAAGTTACAAAAGGTTTCTCTCTCTCTCGGCTTTTGCAGTGCAGGGATGCAATCCATGAATATTACTAATTGTTAGATCAAACGTAAATTTCTAGTTAAAGTGAAAGTTGAAAATAAAGCTAGACGTAAATTTCTAGTTAAAGTGAAAATTACAGTTATATTCTTAGTTAAAGATAAAGCTAAAGTTGAGGTTACAATAAAAGAAACTTAAAAGGCCGGCTTAAGCCATATTTGTTGTTCATATTGAAGCCATCATATCATTTTCACTGACAATTCCAAGATCAGGAGTACGAGATAGTCCTACGATTCCGCCACACTCGCAAGTTCAAATCTCAGAATGAATCGATCATACTTGATCGTAGCTTTAGTGTGTTCTCAGTCGATAACGAGACCATCCTCTATCTTCCCTCATTTCTTCGTGCCTTCATCATACGTCTAGGACAGAACCAGGGGAAAAGAGCAGAAAAATAAACCTCTTATATATCTTGCATTGTGTTTCCAACATACTCTTTCTTCCGTTTTTGGCTTACATAACTAACTTTACCTCACTTCATAATGTTGAATGTAAATTCTGCACTCACATATGTTAAATAAGGAAAATATTCACTTTAAGTTTATAGCCATCATTTAATGATTATGATGATTGGACGAAAATTCATGTTTATTACTAAATTATTGCAATCACTCAGTAGCTGTTCTTATTTGTTTTAAAATTTAAGTCTTGTTTTCCAAATCGCCTAACAGTTTGCTTTGGTAATTGAGATCAATCCTAGAAAGCAACAACCTCTTATAAAGTGCAATACTAAGTAGCAGTGTATAATATATTAAAGCAGTGAACTAATGATTTTCTGTTAAATATGAAGGATATGTAATACGCCCATTGTTTGTGAATAGAAGGGAAAGCAAATATCAAACAATTTACCAGATATCATGAAGGCTATTAGCACTTTAGAAACGTAAGGCTCACTTTGCTTTTATGCTTTGAAGTTTGAGAGTAATTTCGCTTAAAATTTCAAGCTGAACGCCAGCATAAGTCTATTGCTAATATCGGTTTAACTGTAATAAACATAAAATTAACTTAAGTAGGTCGTCATTGTTTATCAAAGGGCATTCGCTTTATATGTATGCCATAGTGATGCAAACACAATAGCATAAGTTATGATTGTTATTTAAGCAAACACAACATGATGTCGATAGAACATGAAAACAATACAAGGCTTAAGAAATATTTTAGATACCTTAACTTGAACTTGTCATTTGCAATAGCGTAGTGAGCAACTTGCGAAGAAAATACTGAAAGGAAAAAAAATGCCTGTTAAAAACTCATTAGTTGTTAAGGACAATTTATAAGAATTTTTAGAATTTTTTTTTTGATATTTTCAATGTTTTGAAAGGGCGCGAATTAAATCATTTTTCATTATTCAACAGAGGAAGTCGATTTCAAAAAAACTTGAAAATTGAATTCACTTAAAATCTCAACTTAATCGACAATGCGTGTACTGTAGAAGACTGCCTAAATATAACGTAACTCTGTGCTTGCATAGTGAAGCGAATCGCTTTATATGGCT
The DNA here is from genome assembly GCA_000688715.1 of Glossina pallidipes. Taxonomy (NCBI): domain Eukaryota; kingdom Metazoa; phylum Arthropoda; class Insecta; order Diptera; family Glossinidae; genus Glossina; species Glossina pallidipes. The sequence goes on along the minus strand of KK500210.1, from coordinate 85,119 downwards.
CGTTCGAGAGATTTATAAACATTATGTGTTTAAATGTTCCCTCGAGTAAAGCGTAGTGTTTTGAATATTAATGCTGTGTATATTAACCAGAACAAATGTCTTACTACCATATATGAATGCTTATAAGTTAAGTAAGAAGGTTAGTTGAACGTTAAAGGAATCGAGCGATAGACGAAATTACACGTCCATTGAAATTTACTTCTCATTGAGAGTCGGCACTAGTTACGATTTAAGAGAAGGACAAACTTCTCTCAGGTAGTTGGACATAGACCTCAAATCTAAGATTTCCGAAACTATATCGCAGCCTGAGGTATTCTAATGCCTTATACTCACTATTTATTCTTTAATGATCGCATGTAATCTATCCATCATTATTATTAACCCATTCATGTGTACTTTTTCTAGAAACCCTCCTAAATCATTATGTACTTCATCAGCATATTTATCAATTAGTATTTTCAGTGCATTATTTTCAGCTCGAATCACCGTCACTTATATCACATACGTATATGAAGAAATTTCAAAAATGTTTCCCCTAAAGTAAGCCAATCTGCGCAATGGTCTATCCGAGTATATGTGAAAGAATATCTATTGGAATTTTTTTAAATATTTTGGTTATACACACACATAGATATGTCGTAGAATGCTAAAATCCCTTAAGAATTTTATTGGTTTCAAATTCGACTTTTGTCTTTTGTTTGTTACGAATGTTTCTTCTTTTCTTTCTGTTATTATTATTTTCACACACATTTTTTTTTTTTTACCTTTCCTGCATTATATACTTAATTCGAATAGTATCCAGAGATTACAATACAAATATTCTTAGGTCAGATCTAATGAAAATGAAAAGGAATATTTCAATACGTTATTTTTGTTATTAAAACCGACAATACTAAGACGAATCTTAATACATTTCCACAATAATGTAATAGAAAACCTCAAAGGCTTACACACCGTATAAGATACATGCAGGCATGGGAAGAAAAACCAAAAGAGCTGATAAGCTGCTGCTACTGCTGCTGCTGCTGTCACCAGGTGATGTTTTCAATTACAACATTATCGGTTTTCGTGTAAATTTACCTTCGAACCTCAAGGGTTCTAAACACCTTTGTTTTTTTTTTTCAAGGGCTTAACAAAATATTTATATGTGTAACATTCAAACAAATACACAAAACAAATTTTTATCATTTGTGTGTTGTACATGTCGTTTGCCTTTCCAGATAATAATAAAATATACACTTAAAGAGAGAAGTCAGCAAATGTTGGCTTATGTTTATAAGATTTTGATATTACTTTTCTTCTCATACAACAGGTAGATTTATACAAAATCAGATATGCCCAAACTGCTGTCTTAACTGAATCAATTTAGAAGAAAAACAGCACACAATAGCGTTTATTAGAAAGACGACGAAGGAAGCTTCGGAGACCCGACAAAGTATATATATTCCCGACTAGCATCTAATTCTAAATTGATTTAAGCACGTCTGTCTGTCCGACTGTGTAACATTGAAACATTGAAAACATTCTTCTTCAAGAAGTATTGAAAGCTCCTATATGCAGATTGATATTCGATCAAATCCGCTGAGGGAAACGCCGACACTACCACGTAAACTGAATAAAATTTTATTTTTTGCTTTATACTCATATATATAGCAGATAAATCTAATGGGTGATGCTGCAGTCATAGTACAAAAATTCCAAAAATTGACCACGCCTACCCAATGCTATAGTGTATCAAAATTTTAATTTTTTTTTCAGGACCTTATCACGGCTAGAAACCAACTTCAAAACCCCCATAACGTATGTAAATTCTTGCCCAGTTTCAAATTTTAAATGTATCTCGACATGTTCGTCTGTCCATCTGTTTGCTTGCCCAACTGTATAGTATGTGCGGTGCACATTCGTAAAAGTGAAGGTATCTCCTACAAATTTGGAAAAGAATTTGACAATGAGTTCAAAAGTAGTACCTACAACGCCCATACACCTATGTGACAAAAATTGTGCTTTCCATCTTTGTTGCTTGTTGTTCATGTTCATAAACTCGAAAACATACACCATATAAATTTCCACTTTCATTCTGAAAAAGTCAGCTGCACCCACCCAATGTTAGAGTATCAAAATTTAGTTCTTTTCCATTTTTTAATCTTGTTTAGAATAACGTGAAGGGTATAAAAGATTCGGTCACGACCGAATTTTTGATTTTCTTATTTGTTTGTATTAGAGTAAGAAGGGGTACAGGATATGTCTTTGTCGAGTATAGCATCTCCACGCCTGCAATGCATTTAAAGGAGTAATTTCAAGATTAAATTGCAAACATACAGGATTCGTCTGAGATATGATGTATTCGATTATGATTCTCCACTTTTTAAATGAAAGGATATCTAATCTTAGATTTAATCTCCACACGTTCCAATCTTTGTTCTTAAACGTTACAAACTGCATGAGAAATGTAATAAGTATATAATACATGCTTGGAAAACGGAATAAATTTAAACAAATAAATTTAAATTTTTTTATATATTTCAAGTATTTACTTCAAGGGATAAAAATTCTTCGAACCCTCAAACCAATAAGAGAAGAAAAAGAATTTTTGTAAATCTCGCTTTGATGAAGGAAATAATGCATTCATTTACGTGTATTGGAGAGTTTATTTTTATTTTTACTTGAAAATGAAAACAAAGTAAATTAACGATTATAATACAATTAATCCAATGACGGTTTTATTATTACTGCCTTTAGGCAATTTGGGTTTCTTTCAATTCATTTACTGGTTTCCATCTACTTTTCAACATTAAACATTTAATGGAATTGTTAGCAAAACGACCACGAGAAGAGAGAACATTTCTTCTCTTTTTTTTTTTATAGTATAAATGTTTTTTAGATATAAAAATTGTTATGCAATGCTGTTGATGATGATACTGATGATGATGATGATGGCAACGAAAGTGATTAAAGAATGATCAAAGTAACAAAAATTTAGAACGAATTTAGGAAAAATTTTACACAGATAAATATATACACCGATAAGTGTAAGAGCAAGTGTGTATGTGTGTGTGTATTTTTACATATATATGGTAGACGATGAGGGTTCAGTTGCAATACCACAGCCCGCAAATGAATTAAATTTTGAAAAGTGAACATTAAATGACCAGTGCCAGACATTCGACAGTAAATTTGCGGGCCACTTCAACTTATGTCAGCTTTTTTCATTTGGTATTCAACTCAAAAAAAAAAGAAGGAAAATAAATTACATGTTGAATGTATATTACCGTAGCAATTTAAAGCAAATCAAAAAAACGCTGAAAACCATATCCGAGGAGGTATATGGAGGAAAAGAATTTCCGTAGAGTAATTGGAATAAATGCAAGAAAACCGCAAATCCGCTTAAACTGTGAACAAGATATTGCAAGAAAATTCAAAACATTGAGATTAATCTTTTTTGCCAACCCAATGTTTCATTAATTCATCAAAACCAAAATTACTTCTTCTTAATCCAATATATGTATGTAGATATTTAAATAAATATTTTATCAGACAAATGAAAACAGAATTACACCTATACAAGAAGGGTATATTAAGTTTGCGCGTGTACATGCAACATCCGAAACAATTTGGTATAAGCACCAACCTTTCATTACACCGATCGATTCGGAATCACTTTCTGAATTAATCTAAACTTATCTAAGATTTCAAGCTAAAATACCAATCGATTCAGTATTACTTTCTAAATCAATCTAAACTTGTCTATACGTCTGTGCGTCTTATATTTTTACGTTCAACATACCACTCGCAATTTTTGAGATGTTTTCATGAAATTTGGGACGCGGGCGGTGTTTTAATCCAAGGGCGGACGTTATCGAAAATCGGATCGGACAACCTTTTAGACCACTTCCCATATAACGCCTCGCTTTGAAAAGTCGTAATTTTTTATTTTAATGTGAGCAACCACTCAAGGGATCTCTCCTATCTGTATAACGCGCTGACGGCCACAAAGACGAAAGGAATGCGAGAGAAACAAAGAAATATGGAGGTGATGGTCGCAATCTAGTGGATATGGCGCAATCGATAAGTATTATACCATTACCAACTGAGCATTCACTACGAGCAAGGTGAACTCTACCGTAATGAGACTACGATGCGGTATGAAAAGCCGTCGTGTGAATAACTGTTGGGTGGTGTAGGATAGTTAATAGTGGACGGTGGCCCAACAGCGTGTTTTCACTTGTTTCAATAATAAAAAAATATGCAAATAAGAAAAAATTCAAAAATGAAAACATGTAACTCAAAAAAAAAAAAAAAATTAGTTATGTCTAACTTTATCTATGTCATAATATGTCGTAGCTTTTTTACTTATCCGCGCTTGTCTTTTTGGGCTTTGTTGACAAATATTTAGTTAAATCTTCATTATGAACACAAATTCATTTCATTTGTTCTTCTTTACATTTCAGTTGCTACTGCCATCGCCTCGAAATTGTCCATTTCACTATTGCGACTGAAAATAATAATGATGATGACGATGATGGCTTGCCAGCTGTCTAAGGGCGATTTAATTGTAAGTAATTAAAAACATACAAATAAAAAGTAACTTGACCACGCAGAGGGAGAAATGTGCTTAAGCACTGTTACTCTGAAGTATTAAAAATACCCTTAAGTTGGCGGAATTTCCTCTGTTATACAAAAAGCCTATTTCCCCATTTCCCATACCTAACTTCACGAAGCTTGGGGAATGTTGCTCTTTTTAAAAATGAAACGAAAAAAACAAAAAGGAAACAGAAATGAATAAAATTCTCACTTGTGCGTTAGAGTTTTAAATTACTTTTTCTGTTTGCTTGCTGGCGTGTGAATATTAAAATAAATTAACATAATAAATTCTCAGTATTTGTCTTCGTTTCTATAATTTTACATATGGCCTTTATATCTATCTAAAATAATAACTAATTAGCTTGATAATAGTAAGTGAGGAAAAAACTTCTTAGCGTTTTTTTTTTCTTCAATAGAATATTTTAAAATCGCGTAACTTTAAACATACAAGCTGCATAATCAAAAGGAAAACAACGTTGCGAGAGCTTTTAAGTCGCATTCGAAGTAATTGCCTGTAGAAAACGAGTAAAAATTCCTAAAAAAAATCGTTGTACTGCAAAATATCAACATAAACCTAAAGCGATAACGGCTTGTAAGTCCTGTTGAAAAAGTTCGTAATTTGTACGAAAAACACTCTTTATAAAAAATGATCCAACAAGCAAATTTTTTATTCGTTCCCACTCTGAAAATCTCAAAGTGAAAAACGCATAGCGTTTCGATAAACCAATAATTGATGAAGTCGTGAAAAACCTTCTGCATACTCCTGCCCTGACTGACAAATGCTTCAACTTTTTATGTTTCACAAAGTAATACGATTAAAGCGCGCCATTAAAGCAAGCTGTTCAGAATTGATCGAGAAAAAAAGAGACGTACGTCTACCAATACCAATAGAATGCCAATGACAATGCCATTATCTTCATCTTCATTTTTCCATCTCTGTCCCTCACAAACTATGTTAGGCAACCATCATTTTTTAAAATTTCTGGTCTTCAATTACACAATTCTCAATATGTAGATAAATGTACATGAATGTATAAAACATGGTTTTCCTATGTGTACAAATAATTTACTAAAACTACTTTGAAAGGAATTTGAGCAGTAAATTATTACTAAAGGTTCGTACACACAAACGTTAACCACACATATATACATATATATACAAACGTACGGCTCTACTCAACTGAAAGAAGAGAATAGCAAGTCTATGGGTTGTCAATAAAAGCAAACCGGTCAAATTCAGGTCAAATAACAGCAAACAGAGTCAGACTAGAAATTATTATTGTGCCCTTTGCCTAATGTTGTAACAAAACAGGGTGGTATTGGTCGTATGATGTATGTACTTTTGCCTTGTGTTGGCTTATATTACTTAAAAGTATAAAGGGTTTACGTGACTTGTTTCCAATCTTTTACGATTTGGAATGAATTAAATTCGTGACTATATTTTTCAGATATTTTATACCAATAGGTGCTTGCATTGATTTTGGCAAATTTTTCACTTGAAAAAGGCATTTATTGGGAAAACTTGGCACAATATATTTTAATCGATATATTTTTTACCATTCACTGTTGAGTACGCTGGGTGCAGCAGAACTTCCCGTTCGAGCTGCAACAGTCTTGACAATCCGTGCAACGTGCGCTCGAATGTTGCCATGCAAGAGCATGACTTTGCTTCTGTTAATTGCTATGGTGGGTCTTTTTTGTAACAATGCATCGTTCAATCTGTTCAATTGAAGTCGATATATATCTGAAGTAACAGTTTCATTCGATTATACCAGCCCGTAATACACTACACCTTGCTTATGCCACCATAAGCACAACAAGAGCGTATGGCCACGAATATTCCGCTTCGGTGTGGATCTGAATAACTCTCCCAGACTAACCCATGACTTTTTGCGCTTTGGATTGTGGTAATTGCTTCACTTTTCATCGCCAGTCACAAAACACCACAGAAAACATTTGCTTTTTGCCCGGCAATAAGCAATGAAACCGCGGTGTCCAAACGGTTCGAAATCGCATTTCCAGTCCATTTGTATTGTGGCCATTTTCTTTCCTCTTTTGGATCTTTCCCATTGCAGCTCAACATTTAGAGATAGTTAATTCTTCACCAACTAAGCTGTTCGCAAGTTTTTTGAGAAATTGCAGTGAATTTTCGTGGTTTCGTGGAACTTGTTTGGTTCTCCGAGCATTTCTTTGCCATTGACATCAAAATCACCGCTTTTAACCCTTGATACCAAAACCTACAACTGAGGTACGATGGAACAGCATCGTCATAAATTTCGGCAAGCGTTTGATGGGCTTCGGCAGCAGATTTCTTCCAATTAAACAGCGAAAGTCATGAAGGTCGAAAATATAATTTTGAGCGGTCCATGATTAGCCTCTGTATGCGTCCGTATTGAATAACTCAATAATACTAAATGGAAAAATGTTATTTTATGTAGAGAGAGGTCAAAATCATCGAATTTAATCGTTATGAACATTAATACTTCGCATTATTATGCCATTTTCATCAACACATGTCGCCCTTCAAAGGGGAAAAAGAGATTTTTCCTAATGTGTATTAATACTATTAAAAGAATCAAGGACAAAGTAAAACCCCAGCTAAACTAAGTGCCATTTGTAATCCAAATCAAATTTCGACTCTATATATGGTTTCTAGGCTAATACTGGTGAAAATAATGTAAAATTTTTATCTTCTCCCGACCATGGTTTACCTTCTTAGGTAGGCATTGCTTAACTAGATTTGTAACACAACTTTGGCTATTTTTAAAACCCATTTATGATGGTAAGCTAAAAGTTTTTCAAGGTTTCCACATTTTTTGAATCCCTAGTCAGAAATGATATATGAATGGACTGGCCGAACGATTGAGCTAATTTTGCTTACGATTCCGTATTGGTTAAAACTTTCCACGGCATCGCTGGAAAGCTCAAAAGTGCATATCAGAAGTGCTTCAAGGATTGGAAAAATCGCTGACGCAAATTTATTTTATCTAAGGAGGATTATTTTGAAGAGGGCCAAATAAACCATCTCGCATAGCCTCTGATGATAATTTCGCATAATTGCAAAGTCCAAAAAGAACATTCACCAATTCCGACAGCAATAGCAAATTTTGCTTGTTTCTTTCTTCGTTTCAGTTCCGGTATTATTCTTCTACTCGACACTAGCTAACGACAGACCCACTTCCGTGGGGTTTGTCAAACCTGTTCGAGGTTGAATGGACTATCTAGATGTCTTGAGTCATTGCTTTCTCTGCAAAGTTCAAAAATATTCTTTATGCCCTTTCAAAATGAATGTTCGTAACAAACGGAAGATCGGAAAACCTACTTACTTTCATGCATATATTTGTCGCACTCAATAGTTTTGCAAACAAGAAAAAGCGATAGTTTTCGTTGTTTGCTGCTATAGAACGTCAAAGCACAACAATGAACAACTGCAACAATAATTTCAAGTCAAAAAATAATAACAAATATACACAGCAATAATGTTTAGAACTCGTTATCAAAAATCTCGTAACATTGTCATTGTCATCATCATTTACAGTAAATGGTATTGTTTGTCATTTTTTTGCTGTTTTGTGTTGCAAAAGCATGAAACGATCAACTCAATGTGTAGCATATGGATACAATTATATTGATTAAACCGATGAAATGCATTTTGCTCGGGACATCTTAATCGTGTTATTCGTACAAGCAGTTACAGGGACGATTACCTGTCGCGCGGCCACAATATGTCATTGTTGACTTTGTTGACATGAAAACAAAAAAAAGCAAATTTGACATTTATTTGACCGCTTTGCGAGACCTGCACTAAACAATATTTAAATAAACGGAAAGCCACGGATAACCCCATCACTGTTTTCATTTTTAACATTCAAATGAACCGTAATTCACTAAACATGAACAGCAGTGTTTTTGACACAATTCAATACCACCTGTGATTCAGTTGGCGTTTGAAAGCAAACGAATAGAAAGTTCATTCAATTTAATTGTGCTAAATAAGTTTTTCTTTACATAAACATTTATTTTTCCTTCCATAGTCATGTCGGTCTCATACATACATATTTATATTTTGAACGTATGATGGTATAAAAGAAATGTAATAAGCAGCCAGTTTTTAAAATCACAAAGTTTTCATAAAAGCGACATAAGCAATCGCTATTGAATCTGGACCTTTTGATGGCAAATATAAATCTTCTTCTAATAAAGCTTAAGTTACACAATCAAGTTTACCACAGCCACTCTTTGCATAAGCTTGCTAAGAGAAAAAGAATCTTAACAAAACTACTTTTGATAACAGGTTAAAATAGAACGATCTCTTATTATACCAACTGATTTAGAATTATTTTCTAAATCGCTTTATGTCTGTGTTTCCGTCTGTCCGTAACTATACATTACCCTTAACGTGACTTGAGGTAGATCTATCTTGATTTTTTCAAATATATTTAATGTTCATGGTCTTGGATGATCTTTTTATTTTTCTTTATAAAAAGTCTATAGCGAAATATTGGCTACTTAAACAACTTTATAAGACACACCAAGAATATCACCAACAGAATGACCTTTACGTTCAAACCCAGCAACTACGGCTTAATCATTTTGTTATTCTTAATAAGTTGAACTCTTACCTACTTCCGAATACTTGAATTAGGCTGCTTGGCTTCGACACCTACTTTCTCCAGAGCGACGCACTTGCCTTTCGCATAAGATGCACCGCCAAATGGATTGGCTTTGCATTTAGTGCCTGAATGAGTTTTTTGAAACTTTTATTAGCCCGACATTGATCGGGACGATAAATTAACATACTTCCTGATAGTGCACAAGCCTCAAGGCTCGCTCATAATTCTCAGACTAGCAATGACCAATCACGATCATTACCTAAATAAATTCAAGCTTGTCTTTCTGCCCCTATGATGTTTGTTCATATATTTTAACGGTTAACGTGAGAGTCACAGTTTGCAAGATGTTTTGATGAAATTTCGCTTTGCCTAAAAACTAACCCTAGTAAAAATGAGTTGAAGTGGAGCATCTTTAGAACTACTGCCCTGTTTACTGTGCTAAAATTGACTGAGATTGATCTATTTTCTCGGCCAGCTCCTCTATAAAGGTTACCATGAAGCTAAATATTTGCTGTACAGAACCTACCGCAGCTATACATTAATTTTTTTACCTTTGTCCTTTTTCTACCCTACGCTAGTCGCGGTAAGTTCGATTCAGAATCATATTTTAAATCGATTTAAGATTTATGTCTGTCTGTCTTTTCATGGAAAATGTGTAGGGGCGTTGAAACTCTTGAAACCCTTGAACCCATTGTCATCTGAATAGTTCTTTTTTTGTTTTTTCCCTTGTCAGCTGTCAGAAAGTCGTAAGCTGCAAAATCCGGCATATTTTAATTTTTTACCTTCCGCAAAGCAAAAATGGTGTTCTAGCAAGAAAAAAATTACTGAATTCGTGTGAGGAAGATATAGTGAGGCGAAGGTCAGTGAAAAAACTGGTTTACAAAATATCGTTCCGACAATTTTGATATTGAAGATGAACCACTTCCTAGAAGGTCAGTTAAGCTGACGCAAAAAAAAATAAAGAAATTGACTAACACAAGCCGAAGAATAACAATTCGTACGATCGCTGAGAGATTACCTTTATCACATTCCATGGCTTAACTTAAACTATACAAGTTGAGATTTCAGATATTTCGAAGCAGATCCCCCCGGCCAAATTTTTCGAAATTCACGAAAATCTGTTTTTCATTTTTTACCAAAAAATAAAAATTAGATATTATATTAAATTAGCTTAGCACCGGGCATATGACACGTGACTTAAAGGCGTAAACAAATAAATAAACAAATGTATAAAAACTGATTCTCGAAAACGTGCATATAAACCGCTACAAGGAATTGTCAAACATAATTTATTTAAACCTAAACAAAGCTATGTATTAGTAGCGAGTATATTAATATTTTTTCAGTCAGCAATGCCTACACATTTTAAGCATTTGCAATGCAAAAAACTTTTTTTAAAAAAATGTTCGCTTTATGCCTTTAACCTTTGCACTGTTTTGCTTGTTTGTTTACAGTAGTGACGTAATAACTAAATGGCATCCATACCCACATACTATCGCCTACGCTGCTAAAAACATCAAATATATTCCAGCACATAAAACACTAATCATTTTCATATTCATGTATTTAAATAACCATCCGGTCCTTTTATTTTCTTTTATTTATTTTTATTTTTTTTATATTTTTATCCCATTATAAGTTATTATTAGCTATAAAAAATTACAAATAGAATAAGTGTGGGTGTAACAAGGGACAAAAGAATGTAGAAAGAGTGCAGTTCTTTGTCAAGCACATCTACCTATGTGTTTTCGTTTGTTGTATTAAAATACAATAGAGTTTTTAAAGAAAGAGTAAAAAAACCGACGATGCGTTCATATCAAAAATGTTTCATCACACGATCAACATGTTGTAACACAACATCCTGTACTACATGACGTATGAATTGTGTATTCAGCTCAAGCCAACCATACGCAAGGCATAGACATACACACGTATGTACACATTCGTTTACATAGACTTTTTCCATCTTTATATAAAAGGAAAGCGACGAAGCACGTTGGGTTAATCATCGCACTCGTGACATTCGAAGAAACTCAAGTAATACGTATAAATTATGTTCGCATAACGAAATTATAAAGTGGCCCTGTATAAGTAACAACTTTTCAGCGAGGACCAAACAAAGTTTAAAGCGCTAGCACACTTCAAAGCATATACAGTTTGCAAAATTATTCAGAACGTTTTGTCATTGTAATCGGGTGTTTAAAAAGAGACAAAATTTCAATAAATCTGATTTCGAAATCCTTTGGGACGATACTTCTGCCATAACACTCTAGGCAAATCGTAAACAACCAAAGGTAACTGAGCTCTCAAAGGAAACGTTTAGAATAATAGAACATAGATTTTGCTGGAGAAATGCCCTACGCCGTACTTGTCAGAAATAACGATTCTTTTCATTTCTAACTACACGACGAAGGGCTTGGATTCCGATAGACTGTCAGCATTTACTTTACTACCTACTCCTCAAAGTTAACTCGCTTGTAAGTAGTGTTAAATATGACGTGTAGGGCGCACTCAAAATTCCTCTTAAGATTTACATAACTTTCCCATTTGTTTTTTCTCTGTTATTGAAATTTTTCATTACAATTGAATTCATTCTGAATTTTAATGGTTCTTGTTCTCTCTTGCAACAAACGAGACAGTTTTTATTTTCTTTTTTGCTTTTTACTTTAACTCTTCAGTTTTTCAATTGATATCAACAATTTTCATTTTTCCGCGATTTTCTTCGTAATTTATTTCAATCAAACCAAAAAGCTTGAACTGCATTCACCAAAATTTTATTGACTGAGTGAATTCAACGACACTTTGTCTCCGGGAAGGAATGAAAAACGAATACGTCTGCAAAAGTTTTTCCTTACTTCTACCCTCCCTCTTGCAAACTCACATATAATCTTTATTTTTTCTTTTTCATTCGAATAATGTTTGGTTTGTTATTCGTTACCTCGCGTAAAAACCAGAAATACACACCTTAGACATAGTAATAGATGTATGTATTTATAACGCATAATTTATTAGTCACAAAATTAATAACTCTTCAGTCATTTTGGCCATGCCTATGAACTCGTTCTGCCAGTGAATTGTCAATTATTGACATTTTCACGATCGTCGAAATTAGAATGAAAATTATCGGTTATTTTAGGATTCACTTAAGGATGTGAAAATAAATGGGAATTTAACCAGCAAACACACCTACCTACCAACTTCCTTAATAGAGCTCTATTATCGCCGTAACAGAGTAAGTAGTTAAGATCAACAACAACAACAAGTTTCCAAAATATGGCTTCATGTGGGGAGAGATCGAAAAAGGGAACCGATCAAAACGACTTTCAATAGCGTTCGCCCTTAGATTAAAGGTCCTCAGTATATCAAATTTCATCAAAATATCTCAAAAATTGCGATCTGTAGATTGAACACAAAAATACATCAACAGACGGATATCCGGACAGATGGACAAACAAACCCCGACCGATTTAGAATCACTATTCGATGTAATAAAAGATGTGGCCGTATTCATGTGCATTTACATATCGACCTATCAACACAAATCGTATTTAATCTCCAAAAGTTAAATAAAACACGCAACGTACATCCTTCAGGGCTTCCCACAAGTTCTTCATTAGTAATTATAATGTAGTAATTTTTATAACGGAACCGAAGAGACATCAACATATAGACGAGGATCCACTCTTGTGTGTCGTGTAATACTAACAACTGTACATCACGTGTCTCATGCCAATTTTTGTATTCCAGTCTCATTTTTTGACTCCGATGCCATTTTCTTGAGTCTAGTGCCTTCATTTTTTTGCCACTTTTTGATTCCGACCTCATTTTGGAGATTGTGCTACTATTTTGCGATTCTTATACCACGTTTAGGGTGTGATGTCACTTTTTGATTCTGACATCATTTTCTTGACTTTGAAACTATTTGTGCTGACGGTGGCAAGTTTTGGTTGTAAGTCGAATGCCACTGGTTCAGAACTTCACGAAGATTTCTTTTAAAAAGTAACTCATCTCACAATAAAACAATTGAAAATAGTCAGTCGGTTTATCCAATAAGCACCTTAGAGTTTTAAATATAACTAGAAAACGAAGGGCGAAAGTAAGGCATAAGTGTGTATAAACTAACCACAATTTGCAATCCCCATCAATACAAGGTGTTTTCCCTATAAAGAAAGATAATAGTGCTCCTTAGTCATTTCAAATAAAGTTAAATTATTCGAATCTCCTCACTTGGCTATGCCTATTTATCAAAACCTCTAGCAAACATACACGCACCCAAACACAAACTGCATTCCTTGACTATGTACTAGCAGAAGGGTCAGTAAGTATTTCAAATTGTCTTTCTGATCCATACACTCAAACTCAATATTCAACTTGCTTCTTGTAGCAATTCGTGTTTGCTTTTAACTGTGTGTTATCCGAATAGACATAGATAAGATGCGTAAACATTTTCTCTATATATCTACGACCAACAAGTAAAATATTTAGTAAACGCACTCATTTCCACGTCACTTGCTAATGATGACTGCGACGAGTAGAAATAAATTTACTTACCATGTACGCATCTGTTCACATATTAAACCAAGAAAAAAGTGACGTATGTTTTTTCTCCTCTGTTTAGAAAAAAGCGTTTTTTTGCTTGCTAGGTTAAAAAAATGTATGGTATCCCAGGTTTTTTTTTACCAAACAAATGTTTGAATGCGAAATTTTCTCCTCATTAACGGGGATAATTTTTTTGGAAGTAAAATTTAACAACCTTGATGCGCTATATTCTCAAACTATTCCTTTATATTTTCGTAACTGCAATCTCTAAGAAATATAAATATACCGCATAGTCTGATCTTTCATATCAGTCTTTTTTTCTAAAACTTCAATATCCCCATTTTTCGCTCGATTGTCGTTTTAAAATGAATACTGCATAAAGTGTTAATGACTTTGGTACCACAAACATGAACTATTTACACTCTACGACAAAGTGGGTGCGAGAGTCAAAAGCAAACTATTGGAGAAATATGAAATTGATTGTTCTTCTAATAAATTTAAAAGAAAAGGATTTTGAAATCTGTCATTGGAGACAGCAATCTACTTTAAATATGCAATGACTCCGTTCCAAATGAACGCTAAGTGACTGTAATTTAATTGTGGTGAAGGCACCGTTATAAAAAGAGGAGGAGTCAAAGGAAAACACAACAAGGGAAAAGGTTATGGTGGACCAAAAGCCTTTGTAAGGGGAAGGATCGAAAAAGTGGTTCAATCCGAACCGTCCTCAATAGCGTGCGTCCTTGTCCGCCAAAACACCAAAGGACATATCAAATCTCATGAAAAGTTCCAACTTATAATTTGCAATCAAGAATACAAGACGAACAGGCTGACAGACACAGCAAGTGTGGTAGGGTATGAATAAGGAAACACAACAACAGTAAATGTTAGTATTCGGTACCGGACTAGCCAGTAACTGTCTTCATAATCTTACAGTTCAACTTAATCAACGTCTCAAATATGAAAATAATGTGTCCTGAGAATTACAATTTTAGTCTTACTGATGAAACTGAAGACAGATTTAAACGTAATGTAGGACGAGGTGCCAACGAGAGTCTGCACATGTTAAGATAAGGCTTCTGAAGGCATTTACAATCTAATATTTGTATCCTCAATTTGAAAGAAAATGTACTTAATTTTTCTTAGGAGAACTTTGCGTCTGCGGATCCGAGAGACCTTAATTGTACCCCCACCCCTGGTATAATATGAACTCAGTTAAAAACGTTATGAAACTCCTTGTCCGAAAAAAGAATTCAACAGACGAGTCCACCAACCCACTTAATTTTGAAGTCATATCGAGTTTAGTTGCACCACATTTGTAGAGTTAATATAAAGGACTTACTCTTAAGCCCGACATAACCTATGATTTCTTAAGAGTCAAATTTTTCTACAAAAGTCATGTTTAAAAAAAAAGAATAGTAGTTTCTTTCAGTGTTCTCGTAATATCCATTCCTTGTTGCTTCCATCAACTGCAAGTACTCGTAAAACACGATGTCAACTTTCTGTTTGAATTCTATGTTTCTTCATATTCAGCCATAAGTACTATGATGATAAACTGTCTGTCGTCTTTCAGGTTTAAATTTTAGTTTTCTACATTTTCGCACTTTATTTATTACGCATAGGAAGGCAAAGTTAATGGGGCCTTGGGTGGCTTCGTATATAAAAAGCAATATCCAGATTAATCATTTACGAGTTTTACCGCGCATGAGGCCATCAGAATAAATGTATGGATGCTGAGCTCATTGCAGAATTTTACGTACATTGTTGAGGAAAGTATTAAATAACAAACTTTCTTCATTTTCCTCTTACTTGTACCCATGCATTCACACAAAACATACAAAACACACACACACACATGCCTACACACCCTAACACACATGCAGGCAAAGATAATTAGCAAATCCTCTTACTTTGTTGCTGAAGCGAATGCAATTAAAGCTACATACAGCACACTTTCGCTAAAAGCCGCCCATTTGTATAAATTGAATAAGGATTACATTTTAATCTTTAGCATATTAACTTTCACGATTTAATTGATGAATAATAAGAAAGAAAAAAGTAAACATTGAAGCAATAAACATAACAAACTCATTACACTGCATGATGGTATGAAACATCCACATTGTGTACGTAGTGTGCAAGATGTGTTGACACACAGCGTACGATGCAACACTACCACATATTGTATCGATGCAATAACTAATTGCGATGTTTACATGAAGCCAACAGTTTTCCGAGGAGTTTGTGGCAGAATTCCCATTAAGTTAAACTGATGCAGTGGAATAGAAAGATGAGCAAAGTAAAGTTTTGCCATTTCACGTTTATTGCTCTTTCATTTTCAGTACAGCAAGCACACTACCACATTATTGCCATAGTGAATATTACACTGAAATTGAATCCCAGCGAAAACTGTTACTTTAAACTATACATTTTCACCTTTAACGTGCATGTTGTACGTACGTGCTGACCGTAATGCAGCAATATATGAGTTTTTGTTGTTGGCCACTTGAAGTAAACTACCACATTAAATCGATATATATGGTCTTCGTGCAGTATGGATCGATCCGTATGTATAACATATACAATAATATATATGTGTGAAGCATATTCAGGCATGCAAGCATGCCTATAAGTCCGCACCTGCGTAAATATATCGGAGCCTACATTCAATATTGACTTTTTCTTTTTTTTTTTTTTTTTGTACAATTCATCATATATATGCAATAAATGAAAATACGGCTGAAAATTCAATGATATCCCAACCACACTCACACTATTTTCATACTGTATCGATAACAAACATTAACGCTTCACCTTTAAAATTTCATTTGCAACCTTGATATATAATAAATGCACAAATATTTATGGATATTGACGTTATTTAAAAAAAATTATGTATTAATAATAATTGCCTACCAATTACTTCAATTTATTTTATAATTCAATACGTCATGCAGACCAATTAACATGCCAACGCGTTGACACAAAGCAGACTTTCACAAAAACCCACACTACTAAAACTAAAAAAAATAAAAAAAAATAGAAAAAAGGAAACTTTACGATTATCTACTGCTGCCATTAAAAATTTAATATATGCATTACGACTACTTTCCGAGGCCGGAGTCATAAATACGGTTCCCTTTTCCATTTATTGAGAAAAACTGATACAATATACATATTAATCAAAACATTTTCCATCTCTTAACAAGTGGTCTTAGAAGGCGCTATGTGTTGCAAGTGCGCTGGGTACGGCAGAACTTTACGGCTTCCATCCATGTCGATGTGAATTGCTCTCCTGTACAAACAGATGCCTTTTTGCTCTTAAGATTGTCGTAGTAGACCCACTTTCCATCGCTAGTCACAATATGCCATAGAATACCATTCTTGCTTTGTCTGGCAAGCAATGAAAGCAAATGGAAGTAATAAATGTCGAAAATACAATTTTGAACGGCTCATGATTAGCGTCTGGTTACACTGAATAACACAATAACATTAACTGGAAAACTGTTACTTTGTGTAAGGAAAGGTCAAAATTATCGAATTTAAGCGCTATATACATTTATACTTCGCTTTACTTTATCATTTTCGCCAAAACATGTTGTTGGCCAAAATATATTTATCCACTACAAAAAAAAACGTTTCTCTCTTCGACCAAAAAAACGGAATAGCTTTCCCAACAACCATTTTGAACAAAACGACAATCCAGATCACCATATATAGTAGTGTTGCTAACGAAAACTAGTATATTTAAATTGATAAATAAACAAGAAAACTATATTCGGTCGTGACCGAATCTTTTGTACTCTCATCACCGTCATTCTAAAAAACACAAAGCAAGTGCAATGTCTAAAATTTCGCGCTTTATAATATGGACTGATGCAGCTGGTTTTTTCAATTTCGATAACAAAAGTTTTTACTAGTCGTACTGGCGTTGTGGGCGTGCCCTTGAAAAGTTTAAGTCACTTTCAAATTCTTTTTGCAAATTTGTAGGCGATATCTCCTTCTTCGGTAACGGGAGAATGTTTACCACATATATCAAACAGTCGTGCAGACCGACGGATGGACAGATGAACCTTGGACGAAACACGTCTATGTAGCAAAATTCTCAAAATATATGAAAAACTGCCTCCCGTAGGTTAAACATATGAATACGAGACAGACAGACAAGTTTAGGCCGATTCAGAAAGTGACTGTGACGTGAAAGGGGGATCTACCTTATGTCCTTCTAAGTATTGTCCACATCCGCAAAAATTTAATAGACGCTTGTACCCCAAATGGCGTAGAGCTTGACAAGATTCTATTAAAAGGATGTGTTGTTTTCACCCGAATATTAAAAAGCAAAGAAGTTTCTTGATATTCATATTGGTCAAAAGAATTTTGAACATTTCCCTAACGATATTCTGAGAATTTTAAAAAATCGCTTGAACAATGCATCTTCAAGTGAAAATGGGTCGTTTTTATCCCTCAAATATCTTAGACAACTTTTATGCTGTAATCTAACAAAATTATTTAGTAGTTTAATGCCGTTTTTATATATACTTCTACTACTTTTACTTATTTTCGACGAAACCGCTTAAAAGTCTCGAAAGCATCTTGTTTTTAAGCTGTTTTGTGCTTTACTGCGTTAAAATGAGAAAAATCTGTTTGTGACCTTATAAATAGATGTTCATCAATATGTGATTTTTTTTTTTTTTTTTAAGTCTCCACATTTGCGATTGGGCTTCAGAATACCAAAATGTCACACAACCATTTTTAGGTCCATTCGCGACTTCTCTGTGACATGGCTTAGAATGCGGCTGTTAATGTGGTACATATTTTGCGTACAAATTCAATTTGTGCGAAGAACAAGCCACTTACGTGCCGAAAATGCGCACTTTCAAATTATGTTTTATCCCGAAAGCTCTCTTTTATCTCCCCGCCATGCAATGGATGCCTCTTTTTATTTAAAAAAATTAATAATAAATAATAGGCATTATTAAAATACATTATTGATAGAGTTAAAGAGAAATTGTATTAAGGTCATATTAGCAAAAGAGAAATAAAAAAATTAGATAGCATTTTGAAAAGAAGAGAAGAGAAAAATTATTACGAAAATCCCAATAATCCGTAAAGTGTTATAGTAGTTGGGCAATGAATTGCAAGAAAAAAGTTAGAAAACCTTGAACTGAAAAATCACCATTAAAAACGTTTTTAACCCTTTAGAGAAAATTGTTCTTATAATAATGATAAATAGATGTGCGAGTATTTTGTTTTTTTTTTTTTTTTTTTTACCTTAGGAAAACTATGCAATAGACACATAACATGCATAACCAACGCTATGAGGTCACCTGTTCCCATTAAACTCAGTTGGTCTGAAGCTGGTAATACGGTCGATCAATTCGTTTATATACTCCTATTAAACACGGCATCCCCTATAGCCGTTTACATGCAAGCAGAAGTTCTTAAATATTTTTGTTTGTTGTTTTGTACTGCCACATATCAAAGGCTTACCTACCTACTTGTGCAAACAGATATTGTTCAATGCGGTTTTATATTGTGTGCCCTACAATCCGAATTCAAAGCAGGTTTTTGTTTTAGAAAGCAAACGTTTTTTTGGAAAAGATTTCAATCGAAATAATGTTCTCAGAATGCGATATTTGAATGTAAAACAATACTTTAGCGAACTCTGATAAGCAAACATTAATAAAATTGGATTTTTATAGCAAAAGGTGCTGCGTATACGTATCTAGACTGTTTGTTTTATTGTAAGTTTGTACGAATATGTGGTCTTTACTGGCGAACATAAGGGAAGAAAATATACAATTGTGCTTGCGATACATATTTGCGGTACATACCATAATGGAAAGTGTATGGAAAGATAATAGTGTTTGTGTCTACATGCTCTTTTACGCAGGCATACATATAAAATAGCTTGTGTGTGGTTAATGTGCAACTGGTAGTATATACGCACAGTCGATTCCTCTCAATTAAGTCGCTTGTTATATTATTATTATTATTATTATTGTTAATTTAGCCGGAGAAATACATTCTATGAGTAAAGTGTTAAAGCATTCTAAGGCTATCGACCTTATTGAAACCTCTACCACACTTGAGATTTGAAACCACGACCATCGAGTTGGTAGTCGAAATCCTTTGCCTATGCGGCAAAATAAATCATTACTTAGGTCAACTAACAGCTTAAGGGAAACAAGAACAAGGACATATTGGTTACCAATCGCACATTGTATACGATAAATATGCGATCACTTTCGTTTCGAGCATCTGCTTTACATACTTTCATTTATGGGGTAACCTTTCCTCTTACGTGTACTTGGCTTATAGGCACACAACTCAAAGTTTTATAACCTCTGTCAAGACGAAAGAGTAGAAAGAATAAAAAACATTCCAAAGTATTTGATAAGCATTTAAAACAATTTAGGAAATACGAGCTATAAAGCCATTTACAAGCAATCGACAACTCTTCCAGGTGGAAAGCGTTTAAAGACGCACCGCCCGTCAGCATCAAAACTCAAATCAAAAACAGACGAATTAGTTCTTCAAATACTGGAAATTTCCGAAGTCGGTAACGACTCTACAATTCGTTGATTTGAGAAAGACAATCACTTTTCTCATAGACTTGATAAGAAATCCAGGTTCGATAAGATATCCCTGATTTCGATAGGTGTTGCGCGACATAAATGCAGACAGGAAGCAAGTAGTCGTGAATAAATGCGCTTAAGCGAAATTGCAATAACCGATAGGTGAAAATTTCTTCTCTATTCCACGAGTCAATTTTCCGCCTAGAATTCGTAATGGAGAGTTTTTAGATACCTACGAATGTGTCTCAACAAAAACAAAAGAAAGAAAACACCAACTGTCATCTTTGTCTGTGACTAACCGAGTGGCAAAACAAAGTTCTGATAAAGAGTAAGAAGAGAGGGAAAGCAATTTTATGTAACAAAAACTAAAATTTACAACACAATTGAATAACAAGAGTGTGTGAAGATTCAGATTTAATTTATAATCTGCCTTTTGTGTTGGCGTTGTCTCCCTTAAACAGAGTCGACTGTGTACGGACAGTATGTAAACCAACGATTTATTATTGTGACACCCGTAGGAAGTAAATGGTTCCAAAGTACTTTACGTATCAGACAAGTTTCTCTCGCATATATAGAATAGTGAGAAACATAACCATTTGACGTTCATACACAGATGATAACCAAATACAATCATTAAATTGCTCTGAACGTAATACGTTTTGAAATACCTGCAAGCGTTTACGAAACTTGATTTTAAATTTATTGGAAAAATGAAACTATTTTTTTTTTTTCTTGAGTTCTCTGAATTTGCTCTTTCGCCATTTGTTACTATTGTCAACGTTTGAAATTTCAAACATGTTTAACAGTTAGTTATTCATGTGTGAATGTACGAACTTATTTTCGATTTTCTCATTCTTTTCCATTTATTTAAACATCGAAGTCTTTAATTTGTGATTCGATTTTTTTGAAAGAACAAATCGAAAAACCAATTGAATTTTTTCATCTGTAAATTTCTTTTAGTTTCAAGTTTAAAAATCCTTTAAGATCGCATGAAATACTGAACTTGTAGAAATTACCATCTTCTAGGTATGTGCAGTATGCGCTTGTGCCATATATTACGGTTTTCTATATAAATTGTTGAGCTTCGTTAAGCATCCACGCATCGAGTCCAATGTTTTCACAAAATACTCAGTTAGTTGGTCACTTGCAAGGAAAAATGCAACGAGTGCAACCTTTTACGTCACAGATTTTAGTAATTTGTACAATTACAAGCTAGACATACAAGCGTTTGCGTTCATGAAAGCCCTTTGCCGTAATGGGGTCTAATGAAACGATCTATTTGATCCAAGTTTTATATGAAGTTATTATTAGGAAACAATTTATCAAAAATTGCCACACAAGGGCGCCACAATACCCATCAACGGAACTTCAGCAACCCTATAAAGTATATATATTCTTCATCAGCGTGAAATTGTGAATCAATTTAAACACGTCGGTCTGCCCGTCTGTCTGTTTGTTCGCGTGTTGTAAAATTCTCCTGGTCGCAAAAACTAAGATATCGATTTCAAATTTGGTAGAAACCAATTGGAAATTTTTGGACGCAGGTTGGTATTGAAAATAGGTCAAATTGGTCAAAGCAGAAGGCCGCAGTGGGGCATAATCTGAACTTGGTTTTTGCTGGTTACTCAGAAATTAGAAAAGTGAGAAGCTTGACAATTTTCATATTTACTTTACGAAACATTCAATTCTTTACGTTCAAAAATGGAAAAAATCGGCTATGCCCACACGTAGTTACAAGAGATTAAATTTAATTTTTATGACATTTTTGAGGTTTTATGCTCATTTATCATAACGCAAATTAGACAAAATGTTCAAAACTATTTTGTACATTCCTGAAATGGAGATATACTATCTGCCTAAAAATGGGTTATGCGTACGGTAGACATCGCGATTAATTTTTTCTTAATAACACTAGCATAAGGGATATCAAATAAAAGGACTTGGAGAGCAGAATGTGAAAAGCATAGTGGTGGCCATGCCAGATTCAGTGCCCGTGGAATATAACCTTCTTACTTGTTTTTCGTTAAGAACGATGGTGTGGGATCCACAAAATAGACCTACGTTGTCCAGAATTTTTCAATTTCTATGTGTGGTACGATTATTTAAAATGTGAAATATTATTCGAAACTTAGCATTTATTGCTTTAAAACCGGAAATTATCCAGAGTAAAGCAATCGATTAATCGTTCTCAGTATCAGAAGTTGTTTTCAGTGTCATTACAAAAGTAATCATCTCTTACATATTATTTTCATTTAAAAAAAAAAACAAGAACACCTCTAATAGCAATATAATTGAATTCTTAACTAATGCACTTTGCTTATAATAGCAACACTTTACGTGATTTTATATAATTGTAATTTTACATTTAATTCGAATAATAATTATCTCCGGAGAGATTTGCGCTGTGATAATGTAATTAATGCGGTAGTTTTGAAATTGAATAAGTCAACGCTTAGCAAAATTTTGTCTTTTAAAAAATTTTTTAATAAATTTATTTAAATTACAATCTTCGGCCTTTTGGTCTAATGAAAGCCTTTTGTTATAATGATACCTTATAATCTTCATAGGGAGCATATAAAAAAGGAACATGCTATCAGCGAGGAAATGTGTATCAAAGTTTTTACATATATTTTTCATTCGGATGAATAACTTTCCGTGTAACGTCGTAATCACGATCTCAGTACTGTGACCAGGAGATCAAATTTTGCATTATATTTTTTCTTGCCATATCATAAAAGTCAGCTAAATCAACTCTTGTGCCTACAGCTATAAGAGAATACTGATTTGGATTGATTATATGGAAAATAATCGAAAAAGTGGTTCCATCCGAATCATTTCCAAAAGCCTTAGTCTTTGGTTTAAAGCACAACACTTCATTAAAATGTCGCAAAGATAGACAGACCTGTAGGTTGAACGCAATGTATATGGAGAGACATCAGACGGACAGATGGATAGAAAAGGCTAGATCGATTTGGAAAATGATTCTGAATCAATGGGTTTAATAAAAGATTGGTCCATCGTAAGCCTTTGTAAATGTTGAAAACTTACTGTATATATGATATAATGAAAGGATAAATAAACCATATATCTATATACTTAACAGGAGTAAGATATGGTTTCTAGTGTATACAATGACCTACAATATGCTGTCAAAACACAGTATGCACTATACGATATATTATTAATTTATCATGTGAATTTATATTCGCTGCATCTTGCAATCAAGTATCGAAAGCCTTCAAATGATTCGATCCCCAAACCTTAATAGACCTTCAGTACTATCTTTTAATAAAATTTGTAAAATTTGTTGCCTTGAACATGTTTTTCTATTATTTTATTCTTTTATTAAAAAAAACTGTAAAATTTATAATCCTTGTACGATAATTGTTTAAACCTTCTTATCTTTTCCATAAAATCTATAGAAATACATAGTTTCATATACCCGACATACGAACTAACACAACTTGGGCGTGTTCGTTTGGTGTGCAAGAGTGCTTGAAGGAAATTTCATACTAACACTTGTATGAAATTTCAACATATATTAAGTGCTTGCGCTGGCCGTTTGTAGACGTGTTTGTTAAAACTCAAATATTCCAACCCATGACAAAAATGTTAAATCATAGTGAAAAAGCCAAAGAGCTCCAGGATGCGAGAATAGTTATAACGCAACAGTCTACAAAATTGCAGCCTTTAACGTACATATAACAAACAAATAATTGGTGGTTAATAAATCACTATAAATGTTTATGTTTTGTGGATGATAAATTGTCGCTCTAATTGTTTTTTCTTAGTATACATTTCCGTATTGTTGGTTGTTGTTGTTAATGTTGTTTTCGTAGCTAGATATTGTACAACGTTCACTACTGAATATTGGTTTTATTCTATGTTTTGGGTTTTGTGGCTAAACCAGAAGAGAGAGACTTTAATTTTTAGTATACCTCTCTCCTCAGGCGACATTTTGTTAATAAAACAATACCGTCCACAAAAATTTTAGCAAATTAATCAAACTATTTTTTATCGCCTCGATAATTGTGGTATAGAAAGCAGACAAGATTCTTGCAAGAAGAAGGCAAAGATTATTATGATATAAATAAGAAAATTATTCTCTCACTGAACTTCACTTTAATAAATGTGCGAAAATAAAAGATAACAGAGAAATCTGTTGCCTTATTTAACCATGCTTATGTTGTACCAATAGACCAATAAAGTTGAGGCTACTTTCGATTGTGGGCTGAAATTTTCTTTAAGTAAGAATACGCATACGTATCTAAAATAAAAACAAGTGAGAAGATTATAATCGGGCAATGCCGGTTATTAGATACCTTACGCCACTTTACTTAATTCAGCTATTCGTTTTGGTAATAATACACCAAAAGCTACACATTATTATAATACAAAGACATACTTTTCTTGAAAGCCCGGATATTGGAGAAATTTTCCTATGCGGTGGTATGCGCATAATAGATATCAGACGGATAAGCAGGCTTAGATCGATATCATAAAAGGTGGATCTATCTTAAGCCCTTCTCCGCGTTACGTACGTCCACACTAACTTAAATACTCTATACCACAAGTGATGTAGGGTATAACAAGACGTTTAAGAAATTTCCTAAATTTCAACCCATTCAAATATGGTAAAAAACCTGCACCTTACGCGGAAAGCTTTTGCAAAGTTAAGGGAAAAATTAAAAGGTCAAAGTCAGTAGAGGACTTGCACCGCATTAAAGCCAAGGTCTGTGAAAACAACCGGAACAATTTCTCACTCCAATATATTTGATTTAGACTGCGTCGCCGAAAGAGCTCAAGGCAATACCAGAAAGCACACATCAAAATGGCGTCGAAGATTGAAAAAAACGCTGGCACTGGTGTATTATACCTAAAGGGGAATACTTCGAAGCGGATAAAACAGTTATTGATGAATAAATAAATATTTGTCGAAAAAAATAAAAATTCACCTTTGGTTTTGAACGGATTTCGTATGCCGCATATACGACGCTTTGCTCGCTTTGCGGGTACTGTCCAGAGATCTATTTTACTACGCTCAGTGGCATGGCTTGTCAAGCGGATAATAGATCTTCGGTTGTTGCCTTCCCGCAAACTTTCAGGGTTGGACCAAGCAGCTATGATATCAGCCCTAGCCGCTAATTATTTCCGCACATTAAAGTCGATGCTTTCGTATAGACGCTATTTAACCAATACTCTACAGTATGCCCTAATCAGAGAGTTCATCGTGCTGGTAAAAACTTACCCCGCTTACACTGCTATTCGCATGTGTGTGTGATAAGATATAACTGGTAACAAATCACATCGCCCACACAATCTAAAGTTCTCCACATGTTTAAGTATATCGAAAAATGAGCAAATAAAGTTCGAACACGTGAATACGTTTAATTTCGGATGAAATTAAAAGAAGAGATTTTGTAATTGCAGCCAGTCCTTCAAAAGAGAGCAACCTTAGTGGACCTGACGAAAAGCGTTATTTTCTTGAGGTGACATTTTACCCATTTGAAGAATAGATGGTCTTTCATTTATTTAAATTCACTTGTCTAGAGCGTATAAAAATTGTTGGCCCAACACTCTTAAAGGATATCTAAACCCGGATTAGGAGCCAGCGATGTCAGGTTTAAATAGCTCTGGGTCCGTACAATTCAATGCATGACTTTGCGGCCAATGCACAAGTAAAAGCTTCCTCAAATTTTTAAGCAAGCAAGAAAGTTTCTTATCCTGATTAGATATTAGAGGAAGCTTTATAGCGCTTTATTGTAAACTTGTTAAGCTTTATTCACATAAAGCTTTGCTTTAAGAGCAAAGGAACGTAACATGTCTAAGTTACATGGCATTTTCGTGGACATATTTTCGGAAACAAATTTTAAAGCGCATAATTATCTTAACTCCTTTTCATGAGCTTTTATCTAATTTTGAAGAATTCGATGTTTGTCGTCCCATTAATTCTGCGGTCGGTTTATTTTCCGAATGTTTTATGTGAATTACCCGTTGGCTTTATTAAGATTCTATAGATTTTTAAGATTTTTAAAAATTCTAAGAAAATGCAATTTGATCGGTTACAGACGAAAAGATTTCTCTGAGTGATGTATATTCACACGGTATAGCCGTAAGCATCGTTTTGTTTCTACCATAACAGCGTAAGCCCGCTAAAAGCGTCTTACATTAAAATCTTACATTGAAATGTGGGGATTACGGTAGTTTACTTCAAAACTGTTAAAGGTTTTTCGAGTCATCACGAGGTAATGTGCTGCATATTTTATACCGCCATTGGAGATCTCTCGAACTAGTCTCTTACCTCTAGGGTATATTGACTTGATCACTAGTTTTTAATACCGGCTACTAGCCATCTTAACTCTTTAGTTGATATGAAAAACTCATTAAGTACATTAACAGCCAATTAGAGAAAAATGAGCTTTTTATTTTTACTATGCCCCACTTGTGACACAAGGATATATTAAACTTGTGCGGATGTATACAACGCCCAGAAGGACTTGTATATTATATTGTCTGTCCATCTGTATGTACTGTTTTCTTGTATTCAACCACCTACAGATCGCATCTTTTCATCAATTCAATTTTACTCCAAGGGCGAGGGCTATTGAATATAATTCGAATCGGAGCACTTTTTACACCAATTTCATGTATACCTTTTTATGTCGAAAAGTCGTTATATGAATAAATCGAAAATTCAATAATATTTAGGCTCTAGCTCTATATATCAAAATAATGGGAAAAGGGGATATTTTAGACCTAACGCGGTTCAGTTCCCAGAGAATGGTTAGCAAAAGAAAATAGAAAATCAAGGCTTTCAAGGTTAGTTATATTAAACTTTTATTTACATAACAAAAAAAATAACAATAAATCAAACACAATTTAAATTAATATGCTTTTATAACACGACTTTGCAAATAAAGCTTTTCCTATATAGACTTTATGATAGAATCTTTAATGCTGATAATGTATATCGAAAATATCTCTAAAATAAAAACATGTGCAGTACATATATATATACATATATATAGATATATGTATATACGCATATGTCTATATATGAATGTGTGCACGTGTGTGTGAATATCTAATAGTAAAAGTTTTACTAATACATTGACATACATGATATAGGACGAGTAGATAGGTAGGTATACGAGTACAGTTTTTTCAGTTTTTAATAAATTTTTCTTATTCTCATAGGAAGTTTTTAGACAATTATTCGTATATACATTTAAATGGTGTGTGAACGTCTCAAGTTGTACATAAAATTATGCATATTTTAAATGTTTAGTTGTTGCTTCCTGCCATCGTCCTAAAATATTACAAAAAATTTCTATTTTAATATAATTGCCTCCAAAAGTCGATGGTTCTCCTTGCAACAATACTAACTGAATTAAAAAACTAGAATTTTGGAAAAATTTTAAAATCTTGATCGTAAATATTTCGAAAACTGACTTGTATAGCTTTCTGGTTACCTTTTTTTTTAATATCATAAGACCATAAAACTTTTCATTGGCACAGTTCCACTTTCGTTGAACGATTGTCAATGTCAATGCACAGTCATGGGATTGATGGTTATTTTAGAAGAAATCAAATCCGTACGGTTTGCATAACATTCAGTATTGCGGTAGTGTCTCTTAACCTTGCACATCATACATGGTAGTGTAGAAGAATCGGCCATCCTTGATGTACTGGACATGAGAACACAAAATGAAGTTCGTTGGACAGAATACTTATTGGAAGTGCCGAAAGACGCAGCCAAGGGCTTAAGTTTTTTAAAGTGGTGCAAAAAATACTTCACTGAACTCGATATCCGTACCATTTACGCTGCCTACATCTAGCTAAAATTAGAGTATCATCCGCATGTATGAGCGGTAGTCGCCAAACTTTGCTTGTAGATTGTTAAACACGTGCAGCGAAATGCTCAGCTGCTCATGGGCGACGAAAGTGTATTCAAAACTCTCGATAACCTTAAACACCGACATAATGTGGACCGTGTTGTGCTTATGTAGAGGTATATCCAAGGCAAGTGTCCTTCGGAGACAAAAGAGATTTGTCCGGCAATTAACTACTACACGACTTTCTCTTCATTGGCCTTGGAGTTATATACAAACCGGACGATACGCTACTGTTACTCGTGCTTTCTTAACCCCACTGCCTGTCTTGCGAATAAGATCTACCAACAGTTGTCTTTCCCGCCGTACCTAATATTTCCATTTTCAAATCAACCGTTCGCAAACAACACTCCTGCCCTCCACCCCTATCTTCCTATAAATCTTCTCAATCGCAACTGTGCCCGCGCGAACAGAGGACATCCCCTGAACAGTTGATCATAGAAAAACACAAAAAAAAAACTTGGAAATGGCAAACGCATTATACCGTACGATATATGTTTTGGTATACATGACAAAGCCGACGGCTGAGACGAATTATGAAAAATGAAATGACCCTTAGCGGGAAAAATCTTCTGAATATGATTCCTACGTCTTGCAGGGAAGCAAGGAACTTTAACCAGTTTACACACTTTCAAAGACCATATTATTGTGTTGTTATAATGTTGTTGTAAATCTTTACTTTTCTACTGCAAAGCGAAATGCGGAGAAGTGCAAGAAGTGTCGCACGCGGTTTTGTATGGATGGCTCTTTGCGATACTTTAGGACGAAGGAAAAGTTTTTTGCTTTTACATTACATTTAATTTTTTGTTTTTTCTTTTTGCTTCATTTTTTAGTATATTTCGATTAATTATCATATGTGCACATCTATGCAATGAGTGTAATATTTATCAACTTTAACAGTATACTCAGGCGTTTACATTGTACTTCTAAATACTTTATATGTGTATAAACTACTTTCATTTGTTATTTATATTTTAAATGATATAAAATTACGCATGTTTTTGTATTACATTATTTTGTATGAATAAATGTTTTTTGGCCCCCAAAGGAAAATAAACTTAATACGCATTTAATTATAAATAAAAAAATAGAAACTGAAACTGCAGTAAAAAAACAATGTCTTTAATAAAAAGTAAAATAAGGAAAATAACTTAACTGAAATGATATCAGTTTTTATCATCTTCATATTTTCACTTTCATCAGCGGTTATTAAAATAACTTTTAAAGCAAGATTTTGTACCGTTTTAATAAAAACTTGATAGACTAGAGAAATTCATTTAAATTTTGTACATAAACATCAGCGGTTTATATCATTTATTAACAAACGTCATCCGCATAAAGCGTATTAAAAATTAAACTAATTTTTTAGATCCCAATAATTTAATTCTCGTTAATGTGCTGACACATGCTTCCATTAAGTCAAAGCCAATTCTTTCTAATAACACCGTCATCTACTCCATATCCACATTTTAATTGTTCGATACTTAAGCAAGATTGTTAACCTTGATAAAACACTTAAAAACGCTATGGTGGTCCACGGCCCAACACATCCTGCACTACACCACAGTTTTTCATATAACGAACGACATTTACAAGGTAGGGTGTTATATCAAAAGCGCTCGAAAAACTGCTCCGATCGTAGGTTGCACACAAGGCTGAAAACGGACAGACGGAGAGACACGCCATTCGAGAATGTGATTCTCGACTCGACCAATACATACTTTCGCATGAACAAAATTTACCCTCGTATCACAAATCATGTGGAGTATAATAAAAAGATATTATAAACAGTTTGCATTGTTTTTTTCAATATTCAGTTGAATTTTTTTTGTCTCTATTTTCCAAAAAGTAAAATGCTACTCAAGCGCGAACATTCCATTCTATAATTACAGGAACAAATAAGTGCAAGTGTATCCATGCAAGGGACTTGCAAGGGACTTGCATGGATACACTTATACGCTCTTAATGAAGACCTTTAAAACTCATTTAGCACTTGTGGCTTGGATTATGATCTATAAAGACTGTGTAAGCCTGTGAATTCAGAAATTGTTACTATTCTGCACAAAATAATACTTAACAAAGGTATCGTAGAACGGGATGGTAGAGTGTGTGAATGCAACTCGAATCCAAAAAAAATTCGTTCATAGGTGTTTATCATTCACAGTTATTTAGAGCTCTTCTGTGCTGTTTTAAAAATTTTATGTACTCTACAGGAGACTAATAACAAGGATAGCATACAATCACCAATTTGACATATGTGAAAAATGGCTTACGTACTTTTATAACTTAGCTATGGCGAGAGTAAACTGTCCAGCCAAAGATAATGACATACAAAGTACTGACAAACAACACAAAGAAGTGAATCTTTTTAATGAAAACATTAATAAATATTTTGATTTTAAAAAGTTCTCACTTAATTAATCAGTTCATTTCTTGACATTTTGCTTTATTAGGAAAAATAAATGAATAACTAATTATCTAAAGGATGAAATTACGATTAAAAGAAAATCGTGTGCGTTGCAGCGTAAAACTAGTTATTGCCTGAAGAGCTTGAAAACTTATTCGTTTTCTTGCTTTAAAACCAATAACAGTACAAATGATTTAATGCTTGAATTGCTTAAAATCGTTTTAATTTTAAAAATGATAACCACATAGGTCCAATAATCGCCTCTTACTCGCTCAATTGTGCTCTCAATAGATTTCGAATTTCCAAAACAGTTTCTATAAAATTACGAAATTTTGGAATTTCTTTAATAACAACACTGCCGATCACAAAAGATCAAAAATAAAAAAAATATATTTCAGCTTTGGACGAAAGTACAGTAAATATGAGTGTTTGGTAAACTTCATCATACATATTTTTCCCACATTACTTGTGGTACAAAGGTGTATTAACACTCAGAAGGACTTGAAATAAATCCACATTTTATAAAGCCGCTCTTTTCAGAATCATTTATTATTAGAATGTAAGCTTGTCCGTTCGACCGTCTGTCTTGGTTTCTTTTATTCAACCAACATTCTGCAATCTTTGAGATACTTTGGTTAAATTTGGTACGCCGTCATGGTTTGGCCCAAGCTTCCGCTTGAGTAGCATACTACGTTTATTGTACTGTACTTTTGGGAAAGAAAAACAGAAAATAGAATATTGAAGTGAATATCGAAAAAATCAATGCAAATTGTTTTTAACATCTTTTCATTATACTTTACACCACTTGCGGTACGAGAGCAAATTATGATCGTGCGAAGGTATGTAGCATGCAGAAGGACTTGAGATAGACCCATCAATCAATTTGAGCTTGTCTGTCCGTCTGTCACTTGTCACTCTTGTAATCCACGTTCAGTCGATTATTTTTGAGATATTTTGATGAAATCTGGTACACCGACGTCTCTTGACCCAAAAACGAAAGCTATTGAAAATGGTTCGAATTGGATCACTTTTGCGACCACTTCCCATACAACGCCTTATTTTGAAGGGTCGATATATGGACAACTGTAGGACCATGCCCCACTATAGCGCTTTTCCTTGTTTAACAAAAACAAGTTCTTTTTAAATTTGATTAGAAAAAAATACGTAGACACGTTTGTCGTTCAACGTATTTAGGAAGAGAAATTTTAAACCTGTACACTTTACTTTCTTTAGCGACATTTAACTTAAGGACATAATCAATAAAAACGAAAACTGAAAACATACGCGGAAAAGCCGAAGAATACATAACATTAGCGTTTGACTTTACTATCCCTCACTTGTTTTCAACGTATAAACAATATTTATTACATGGAAGTATATATGTATAACAATTATCATATATGAGCGCGAGAGTGCTCCTTTTAGTGCTGGTTTTATATACACATAAGGTTTCGTTTTCACGTTTTGGTTTTTTTTTTTTTGCAATTTAGCATTAGCCTTACTGCATTTTCTTATCTTCGTGGGCTTTTTTAACAATCGCCAACTTGGAATGAGGCGAAGCAGGAGACAATGTACGATATGGGGCCTCTTTGGTACCATGCAAAACCAAAGACCACTCAATTAACCAACCCGAACGAGGCTGCGCTGAATTAAACCGGGCCTTGTCGAAAATTGAAAATTAATTTCATATATATACATATGCATTATTTGTGCTACCTCCAATTTCCAAACACCATGTGGATATTCACCCCAAGAATGGGTAGTCATGAAAGGCCACTTTGTGAAACCATCGCGATGATCGTCATCATTAGCTCGTCGTGATAATATCATAGAACTGAATATTTAAAAAATTTCATTTCAATTTTTCTTCTTATCCTGCCCTTTACAGAAATAATACGCACCGTGTACCCATAGGTGACGTTACAAAGAGTTCTAAATCACCTCTTCGCGAAGCATTAGCGCTTATCACCGCCTGCACATGCTCTAAATAATTCACTTCAGTATTGCTGCCCTTGCAAGCATCAGTTTTTAATTCCAAAAACAACGAACGACCTGAATAAATAGGACTAAAATATAAAAATTAAAACCTCTTCTTTAAGCTTCAAAGGTGAAAATTGAAGCTTACTGAGGCTGTTCAATGACACCAGCATCACAGTGATACCTAGCGGGTACTGTATGCCATTGTTTAGCTAAAGTTACCATACCGCCAGCATCCAGAACACCGAAACCAAACAAGTGATTAAATTCCAAACCCACGCCGTTCATAGTCCAATGAAAGCGATTTTTCGCATCAAAAAGTGAATTACG
Organism: Glossina pallidipes; assembly: GCA_000688715.1. Taxonomy (NCBI): domain Eukaryota; kingdom Metazoa; phylum Arthropoda; class Insecta; order Diptera; family Glossinidae; genus Glossina; species Glossina pallidipes. The sequence continues at coordinate 52,205 of KK500210.1, read as the reverse complement.
CTTTGATGTTAAAACTGTCAAATGTTGTATATCACGCCAAGTCAAGTCAGGGCTAAAATAATCGTAAATATTGATTTCTCTTTTCCTTCGATTCTTCGACGAACTTACTTTGCCTCCAAAGCTAATGCGAAAATGCCAGCTGCTTCGGGCGCCGCCGCACTCGTACCTGAATGCGTTGTAGTGCATTTCCCATATAAATCAGTCGTAGCCACCCCAGTGTTAGGATCTTTTGCTCCATTACTAAACGTACTAGCCAATGTCGAACTGCAACTTTCATCATAGTGAGCATTTTGACCATCATTTATAGCACTATTTATGGATATCGTCCACATAGAAGCCGCATAGCCATCACAATTGCAATCATCTTCTTCACCGCCATCCCCCGAAGCCCAAACATATATATTACCTAAGCCATTACGACCCTAAAAATAACGTCATCGCATTTACAGGGATTGTATAATCAGTCAATTTTATTAAGTGCACCCGCATCTCCTCTTACCTCATTTACACCTTGCACAATTGCACGCATTGTAGCATTACGTGGACCGTCAACTGTCTTTCCATCATCTGTCGGTCCCCAAGAAGCACTATAGATATGAATTTGATGCGGCTTATGACCCATTGAATTGGCCTCAATTAAATCAGTCATATACGGCTGATCCAACATACGTATGCCTGCAAAAAAAACCGAACACATAAAATGCATGTATACTTAAAACTTTCTAAAAAAAATTTCATTTAAAATTAAATTCAAAAAAGTTGATTATCATTATCGTCCCTATTTACGCCTGCCTTTGTCATTGTGGTCTAGTAATTTATTTATAGTTGTAATAAAATCATTGGCCCATGAAAAGATGTGTGTGTCTTTGCGCCCATGTTTACAAATAATTGACAGATTGTAAACCATATACACTACGCTCTACGTATACTTACGTGTTTGTACAAACACGACATGAATGTATTGATTGCCACGAACTTTAGTCCATTGCTGTCCTCATTTTCATCGCTATCTAATATAGTAAAGCTTAATATAACGACTTCGAGGAAATAAAAACACTGTTTGATAAACTGCTCAGATTCGCTTTATTATGCATATTGCAGAGTACATCGTAAAAGTTTATGAAAATCAGTTGCTTCCAGATGTCATTCCGATACAGAGACATAAATGTTGCTATATTTTCATAACTTTATGAATTTATGTCGTTTGGAATTATAATCAGTTTATTGGATAAGTACATTGATATTCATACAAGAAATGGTCAAAGGTCAAAACTAACGTTAACGCGTCAATTGTAAATGTGTCATTCTAAAAGCAAACGGGAAAAAGGCTTTATTAATAAAGAACCAGAAGGGATATGATGCGATGCGAGAAGCAAAGCTTTAAAATTTAACTTAAAATTGAATTTTTAAGCAAAAGTTCAAATGCAAAGTAATGGGAGGGTACACTTAAGAAAAGGCATTTGTCGACAACTTCCTCGACTTGCAATGAGCAAACTGTCATATCCTGCCTATGTGCAGTTTTATCTTAAATGTGCAATTTTGAACTGAAGCCCATGAGGGGTAGTCAGCATTTTCTAAAAAGGAAACAATATTTTCAAAGTTACTCTTCCAGTAGATTGCGATCCAAACTTACGTTTTTCAAATGCTCTATTAAACGACTAATCAATGGGTAGTTTCAAGGTACCCAAAACAAAGAGATACTATAAAGCATCTTCCAAATAATTGCCAGGCATAGATATACACATTGGGAGCCTCCATAAAATAAATTTAAAATGCAAAACGACGAATAACGTCAACGTAACAATCAAAAACCATACATATGTTCTTAGTTAGCATGATTAGCGAAATCATTTTAATTCATGTTTAACTTACGTTCATAACTTCAAAAATTTGTCAGGAGAAGAACAAATTTGTTCTCAAATTTCCTCCCATTTGTCGATTTCGAAAATCGCTTGAATCGCTTTGTATTTGAAGAAATACACTATGTGATGTTTTTTTTTTTATAAAAAAAGTAAAATATGCAAAACACATGCCGCAACCCAGGAACGGTTTGCTCGATTTCGTTCGGGAAATTTCGGTGTCAAAAATCCACCTCGATCTGAACGGCCGGTGACTGAAAAACTCAATTAAATTTCGCAACTGATGGAGCAAAACCGGCACACAAGTTGGCAGGAAATAGCGTGGGCACGAAACATGAACCATATGACACCTTGGAATCATTTGAAAGCGCAGATCACGAAGAGAAGCTCACGAGAGGAGCAAAAAATCCCGGAGATCTTTTATATCATCCATTATAATGACCACTTTACGATAAAAGATCTTCCACACGTCAGCGATGTCATTTTAAATTCCGCGTAATTCTTCAACTGTCAAGATATGGCGCAAGTCATTAGTCAGTCACGAATTCAAGTCTTAACTGCAATACAGTTTTCCTTTACCTGCGTCTCTTTCATCTCTTCTTTCTGACAATCGCCGTCTTAAATGATCATAGGGTCATATAAAGAAAAAAAAAATGATAGCAATCTCGTTTTCTTGTGTAACGTCCTCTGTCTTCATTGATTTTTAATATAAGTAAGTTATAGAATATCTAACAAAGAGAAGCATTTTTGAATTTACCACAAAAATTTCAACATTTATAATCAAAATCGAACTCGTTAGCGATGTCATCTGGTTACGGAACACATTAATTAATATCAGTCATAAACATTTTTCCAAGTTCTACTTGTTACTCGATAATATCTAATAATACAATTTTAATACAATACTAAGCGAACATCATAAAAGCTTCAGCTAGTACTTGTCATACTACTACCTGATTTGCAAAACAGAGGCATAAGCATATACATTCGTTTCAAATACTGATAAGCTACTTAGATATATAAATCTTTTTGCGGTTGACATGAAATAACTCGTAATATAATGTGAACGGAGCCGTTATGAACAGCAAGTACAACACCCACATTAAATCCGCAAAATTAACTTATAAAGGCTGACATTTTATCAATAAAAAAAAAATACGCTATGCGTGGGCGAAATGCATTCAATTACGCACAAAAGTATCACATAAGTGTAGTCGGTTACATCTAAACCACAAAAAGAACATAGAAATCAAATTTCGAAATTATTGCTACTGAAACGTAGACATGCGTTGGAGGGGGCGAAAAAGGACCGTTTTGAAATAATTATGTTGTTGTGTAACTAATTCGGATATATGTTTGAATAAATAGTGAACACTTCTCCCATACACTTCGTTGTCATATTCGACTTTTCATTCAAGTTGTTTGCTGTTGCTTTTGCTTTAATTCACTTAATTTCATAAACATGATATCAACACTACTATTTACCCGCAATTTTGCTATCATAAGCAACGCCAACACCACAAATACCATTATCTCTAGCAGCAGCTACTTCTCCAGCGCAACGTGTACCATGACTATATGATAAAATTCAAGTAAAACAATAAAATTTTAGAAAATGAAATAAATGAAAACATATGCTTCTTACGAAACTACACTAACGCAATTGAACTTTTCGAAGCCATATTATGTTTACATTAAATATATATATATATATATATATATGTATATAATTTTTTTTCTTGCATATATTTACCTGTTAAACCAATCATCCGTATAACGTGGATAGGGGAATGGATCATTGCTACTAAAATCGTAACTGGCCTCAGCGTTCTGTAAAGAGAAGGAAAATGTTGTTAATAACGTTTACGTGACAATCTACACAATCCTACTTTTCCTATAAATTTGCTTTAACCAAATCCGCTTATTTTTTATATCATCTTAGAATTTACATAAACAGCTTTTGACTTTGATTTTCCGCGAAAGCGCTCGTTAGAATAAAAACAGCGACTAACAAGCAAAAAAAAGTAATAACGTTAAGTTTATTATGTGTGATGTAAATATGTTGGAGACTCTCCTGCAAGATTCGCCTTTAAGGCTGAATTATTACATTTTCTGGTTTTGTTGTTTGCTGTGACCAATAATTCAAGGATTATCTTCTGGTCGCATAACTCGGTGACGGTCGAAATGAAAGAGATAGAAGATAGAAAAGAGAATAGAATCACAGCCTAGTGAGTGTGTGCCCAATCGATAAATGTTATACGATAATTTACCGACTGAGCACTCACTTTAGCTACGACCATAGTAAACTGTACTGCACTGAGATTTGAATCCGCGGAGACTAACTTAGTAGTCTCGGTTCTTACTCGGAAAATTCATCGATCTATGAACTACTTTATGGGACTAATTTTTTACTTGAGTAACTAAATAAGATAAATGAAGAACTTTTTCAGTGAATGTATTTACTTATCCCGTGACCCTTTACTAAGCTAAAAGGAATCAAGGGGTATATTCTGACCTTATGATCGGTCACTAGTCATAAAAGAACGTAATCTATACTTTTCTTATGGTTGTTTTGGTTTTGTATTAACTTTGGTATTCCGAAGGAATAGTCATAAGAAAATTCTTCGATATCAATTTTATTAGAAACCAGAATTATCAAGTCTCGTAAACCGCACAGAAAAAAATGTTTTGCGATGTCTCACTGATGTTGCTTAGAATATTGGTTTTAGAATTTTAATATCCCTATTTTTGCGACTTTAAGACCTCGAGAAACTGATGGATATACGAACGGACTTACAAAGCGAAACACGTTCCCTGTGACTGTGAACGGTATTTCCAGCTATCCGGCAATTTATAATTTTTTCTGAAAGCTTACACATTATAACAGGTGCTTGCATTAATTTTGATCATTTTTTGAATTTTTTACTTGAAAAAGGCATTTATTGAGAAAAATTTGTACAAGTATATTTTAGACAAAATATTTTCCACTATTTTCTACAATTTAATCTTCCTAACAATATGGCGATACTCTTTTAAGGCACTTATATAAGTTTGGCAAGAACTTATATTGGTTTGGAAGCAAGCATCGATCCATTTTCGCACTTGTTCAACTTTGCGAAGTCGCCATGTAACACCAATCTGAACATGTGATATCCTATTCGACCTGCAATAGTCTACAACTCTTGCAACAAGTGGCCAAAATGGTATTTGCAATCAATAGCCATCTTAGCCGCTAGTGCTAATTGATGTCGTTAGACATCTGCAATGACAGGTTAGGAACTCATGATATGCTACACCTTGCCGATCCCCCCATGTGCATCACAAGACTTTATGGCCATGTGTAGTCCGCTTCGGTGTTTGATGGCTCCCCTCGTCTAACAATTGACTTTTTGCGCTTGGGATTGCCGTTGAAGACCCACTTTTCATCGCCAGTCGTAATACGCCGCAGAAAACTCGTCCTGTTTTCAACGATTAGCGTCTGTGTGCACTGAATAACTCAATAATAGAAAACTATCATTTTATGTGGAGAAAGGTCAAAAACATCGAATTGAATCGTTGTTTGCATTGATACTTCGCTTTACTTTATCATCTTTACCTGTGGAAACCGCTGGTCAAGACTAATGCAAGCACCTAGCAGTTATGTTTAGGATTACCACTCACAAAACTTTTGCATTTGCGTTCATTTTAAATGTTTTCAATATGCTTTTTTATGAATACTTACATAATTAAATTTTAAATCCGGATGCATATAATCAACTCCTGTAAAGTACACGTAAACATATATGTAAACAATAATTTAATTGACAAAATTTCTTTAGGAAAACAAACTAACCGTCATCCATAATGGCGGTTGTTACATTTTTGCCAGTTATACCCTGATTCCAAGCTGCTTGAACGTTCAAGTCCAAACGTGCTTTACCACCGTTTTGTCCGGTATTTTTCAAATACCATTGCAAATGAAAGTAAGGATCTGTAGGTTCAATATCAGCATTATCGTTTTGAGCATTGTGGTAGTTGGCATCGAATTTAAGGCCATGAATTGCTGGAATAGCCGGTCGTAAACCGCGTTTAACACGCTTAAAGCCAGGTTGTTGTATAGCAGTATGAATCTATGAGAAGATGTAATCAATACAAATTAATTAAATTTATTTTATTTAATTAAAAGTATTTTTCCGCATTATATTAAGAGAATTGAGAAATAAATTCCCTTTTATCCCGAGGGAAATATTGGTATACATCAACATAACCGACAGGCAAAGTATACTCCATCAGTTCTATGGGCACTTGAGCTTTCATTCGCAGTAAAATTGAAAACGACCTCAGCTATTTGCAGTTGATTGAGTTTTCATAAGTGTACTTCCGTGGTGAACTACACCAATAAAACACACAAATAACAACAAAACACTTAATCACTTTTCTTTATAATATAAACATCAATATACCTATATATATACATATATATAACAATAATTGACAGATATGATTAACAAAGATAATTAAATCGTTCTTGTATACAGAAGATATTAGATTTTCATTCACATATACTACTATTTATCATTGTATACATGAAGGCCGGAAAGCGTAAACCTATTTTGTGTGACATTTAAGAAAGCTTTATCAAAAATATGGTGAGTGTTATCTATGATAGTGAACATGTGAATGCGAATTGATACATATGTTCGTTGCGAGTAACAACGTTAGTTTATATATGATAACACACAGAGTTGTTTCTCATATTCACACATCAACTTCTTGGAAAATCTCCATTGCGCCAAACCATTCAACCAAAAAGAAAGAAGAAATACTGTATAAGGTGTGTTCATTAGTTCACCCTGAACAAAATTGCCAAGTCCAAGTTCCCTATCAAAATTTTCAGTGTTAAGTTTTCCATATCAAAAAAAAATCAAAGAATATTTTTCGCATGTTATGAAGTTCTTAAATCAAGTGAGAATATAATAAACATTGACTTTAGATTGGGCCAAAAAAGAAGAAAAAATAGTTTGATTCAAGTTTTCACAAAAAGCAACCGGAATACAAGCTTCCTTAACTGCGCAACATCTAAAAATATTGAATCCACGTGACCGATTTTTTCCATTTTTCTATTAGAACTCTAGGATCACCTAAACAATATATGTAAAGCAGAAATTTGTATCATCCAATTTACTACTATGTTCAACAACTGAGGCCAATTTAAGTTTTTCTTTTTTAAATCAATTCCCGTTTCTTTTTGCGAGTAGCCTCAAGTAAACAACGCATAACATTCAAATAATAGTCTTTGTTAATAGTTTGATCCGGCGGAAGGAATTCATGGTGCACTATTCCCAGATAACCGAAGAAAATTGCTATCATCCCACCTTGATTTGTGCACGACGACACCAAGTGCAGCTGAAACATCTAATGACGTTTATGGTGTTAAGTTTAACGCAGATATCTGTCACAGTGCTACCAATTTAGAAAAAAAATATTTCTGATATTCGATGTGCCCGTGAAAGTTAGCTTGAATAATGGTCTTACTTTTTGGTCATAATATTGTGTCGTATCGACTTGATTTGACATATTTTCGGTACTAACGTACTAACCAACCAACCACAAAAACTTAAGGTGGGTTTGCGTACTAGAAAACGATATTTTAATTTTTGCGACCAAGATCATGCTTACCGTAGATAGACATACGTGGAACAGACGGACATGTTGAGATCGCTTCGGATTTTGATACTATTCAATAGTATAAACTATATACAAAGTATATAAGCAAGATATATATATATATATATCTAGGAGAACTATAAAGTGTATGTGGGTACGCAAAGACAAGCAATTCCATCAAAAAAATGTGCGTAACTATTCTGCAATAAAGGCAAGCAGGTGTCGCATTTGGGTTTCATATACCTTACGAGAACCAAAAGATAAAAATGTCCTCAGTTTTTTTTTTTAATATGGCTCCCAATCAGGCAGGGAGTGATGTCCAGGTGGCGGTTAGAAAGAAATGATAAAAAGATAGAGATAGTTAATGTGTGCCCAATAAAAGAAGGTTAGAGATGATCTTCGCTAAAGGCTATAAGTTAGCCACTTTTTTGGAACTAAAACACTGCTGAGAAGAACCCAATTTCTTTGCCTGTTTTTTTCTAAAATCCAATAGCAAATGCCTTCGTGAGCTAGCTTTTCACTATTCCAGCGATTAGCCAAATTTACTATCATCGACCCCCCCCCCACATTCTATATGACGTTGTTCCCTTGATCTCACGCACAGAATTTGAAACTTAGTGGTCTAGTGTGGATAAGTATAATAATTCACAATCTCATGACAATATCGTCAAATGTTCTTGAGCTTAAGCAAAACTTTGAACGGGTGAAGTGGACTTTTCTTTTATTTGTGAATCCTTCACTTCTCTTAAATGGATTTTTACGACTTAATGCGCTTTATGCTATTTTATGCAAACACTTTCCATTTTAAACACACATAAAAGTTTACACTATAAGCCAATTGGGAAAAATTGTAGCAATTCCGGTATAAATGAATGATTTCGAATGGATGCTCGCAGACAATACTATTTAAAAAGCAACAACAAAAGTTCATATTTGACTTACACATCGTGCCGTAAGCACTTTTATTCTTTATTGATCTCACTTATATGCAGCGGCACCACGCAAATTCTTAAGCTTCTAAGATTCTCTGAGTTTCTCGGTTTTGCATAAAGACTTCACATAACATATAAATCTTATAAATTATTCAAAGAAAAAACAGAAAAAGTCGCAAAAAATTGCATGAACGAATAAGAAATGCCTCCATCGTTATCCAAATATAAAATGAAATGGTTTTGTGGACGAAAAACAACTTTATCTTCGCAAAAAACAAAATCGGTATAGAATCTCTAAAATGTACGAATCTACTGAAAGCAATGAGTTTCGCATGAAAAAACGAACATCCTATTTATTTGTCAATTCGGCAGCTTAACTCTCTATGTATTTTAAATAACGGAAATCCATAGTCGCAGTATATAACCTCGAAGTGTAGAGTATATGCGACGTACAGCGGCACTAGTATTTCCATTCCCTTTACTAAACCCTAAAATATATGCTTTCGGGTCTTGCGAGCCTTTTGGCCTGTTTGCTTCCTTTGTTTGTCTTCTCTCTCCCTGTCAATGTATCTTCAAACCAATCTATCTGCCATCTACGTATTACTATGTATCCATTCTCTTGGTTCAAATCGGTTTGATTATCTCTCCGTCGGTGTGCTCCTTCTGGGCTAACATCTCGCTCGCCTTGGAGTCCTATTTGTTCATTGTGGGCTCTTATCCCGTCAATCTATCATCCCATCAATCTATCTGGCATCTACTATCCTAGTATCTATTCGTTCTCTTGATTCGATTCGATTCGATTCGATTCGACTATCTCTCTGCCGGCCGACTTCAACGTGCTACCAGCTCTACCTATCCCTCAGTCTGTCCATAGCCACGTTTGTTGGTCCTAAAACACGTCCAGTTTGAATATTCAAGTTCACGTTGAACATCACACGCAAACATCGCTCCCTCCTTTCATTCCACCACCATGCCAACGTGTATAGCACTCCTCCTAAGCGTGTGTTTAGAGAAAAGAAAAAAAAAAGTTTAAAAATCGATGTAATCTACATAAAAAATGAAGAACCTTACTAAGAAGTTGAAGTTTTCGCAGACATTTTCACCATTTTATTACTGATTACAATAGAAATCCAATTCTCATTTAGCATAAATTCTTATTCATATTATTTAATATTCTACAGAGACACCTGTTTTCTGCAATTTTCAGATATTTGCATACAAGAGAATCCAAGATGAACACCAAGGCAAATATTCTAACGTGCTGCATGAATGTTTCATTAAGGAATATTTAAAATAGAAATCGAATAGGAAACTACTTACTGTAGAATCATTACAACAACTGCTCATAAAAACTTGTAAAAAGATTTTCCTATTGCTCGTATGTCAACTGTTTGATAAAATTGCAAAATAAAAATCAGAACGAAAGTCTACGCTTGATAGAATTCACCCCACATGCCTTAACTGCGAAAAAAAAACATCATCATCGAGAAGCCTCTGCGAAGTGCGAAAAAAAGACATCATCATCGAGAAGTCTCTGCGAAGTGCGTTTACTTTTTTCCCCCCACCACAAAATCTATAAATGTTAAACGTTGAGAATTCTACACAAACGTAAGTAAAATTTTTATCAAGAAAATGTTTCATAAATGTGTAATTTGTGAAAAGCTAATTAATTTAATTATAAAGATTTTCTTTATGCTAAATCATCACCAAACGTTACGTAATCGTCTATAAATATTTACGTGAGTAAATACTAAGTAACATGAATGAAAACTTAATTAATGATTGAGTTTAATGGAAAATCGAATTCCTTTGTAATATCATGATGCTCTTACGATAATGCGTTCAGTAACATAGTTAGTTATTTAACATTATCACATTGCAAAATACAATAGTGTGTTAGTTACGTCTCTTCTCACGTCCAACTCATTTCATTTGAAACCCCGTTAGTAATGAATCCGTGTAAAAACTAATTAATCATTATATCTGCAATATATAGACTTACCAGTGGATGACTTTTAAGAAGACGAGTATGAGAAATGCTTCTTCTAGAACGGGCATGGGGTAAAGTCCGATGCTTAAAGTGATATTCATGGCCATTACCACCAACCAGCTATAATTAATTATAAGAAAATATAGAAAACTTATTAATAAACTGAATTAATTAGTAAAACATAATTATATAAAAAATATGACAAAATAAAGTTGTTTCATAATGGCTAAGGGTGATTACATACATATTTATTTTCCTTTTTTCACAATTTGTTCGCAATGCAGCGAATCTATCAATCAGATATTACATCCTCAATAATCTTTAATACTTTAAATGCCTGACGCTTCATCTAGACAAAAACTTCAGCAATCATCTTCCGATTAATTGCTATATGTTAAACTATATCCGAAATCATCTTTGTTATACCCGTCACTGAAGGGGGAAGGGTGTTGTTAAAACGTTTCCAACACCCACAATGGACCGACAGAAACCCCATCAAATTCTGAATTGTTTTACGTATGGCTGTCTGTCCGTCTGTTGTAAACGTTCTCGTGGTCCCAAAAATGAACCTATCGACTGCAAGTTTAGCAGGAACATTGGAAGTTTTTGCACGCAGGGTGGCATTGATAATGCCCCAAAGCGGTCGAGGGATACGCCTACAGTACCACGTAAACTGAGAGTACCATCGTTTTTCAAACGGTATAAAAAGCTGCATTGTGGCTCATTAATCAAAAACTACGGCAGATAAATTTACAAAAACGTGTATTCTATTGATGATTCAGTAGTACATGTACATAAATGGAAAATATTGACCACGCCTACTCAATATTATAGTATATCAAAATTTAATTTTTTTTCAATTCAGTTTCAAAAACATCATAAAGAATATAAGTTTTCGGCCAGTTTCCAATACGAAATGCACGTTCGTGTGCCAATCTGTCCGTAGCGAGCTGTCGAAGCTCTTAACGCTAAGAGCGTAGTAATAACATTGATGCGAGGGTGAGACTTATCGCTTTTAGATTATATGATAAATCTTTGTTAACCTTAAGGAAATGGATGTTGTATTTCAAGGACATCTCCTGGGAAAATTAACCAAAACTGAGCACACAGATATATCTGCTTCTAGCTTCTAAAAGAAATGATATATGATGTTAAACGAAAACTTTGGCTGAAAGCCCTTTGTCAGTCACTGACGTAAATTAGCAATATTCAAGCTATCAGGCGTTATTTCGATGCAGACTATACCCTGACACCCTGTATAACCGGCTATAATATACAGTTGGTACTGTGCACCTTTGCCTGATGGTAATTGCAAAATTTGATTTAAACTTGAGCCTTAATCGAGACTCGCCATAAAACCAAAATTAATTTTCATCTCTAATGTGTTGGATTCTTCTTACTGATGTTTGCATCCATCAAAGACAGCTTCAACTATTCGATTAGTACTTCAACCTTGAATTAATAATCACGCATGCTTCTTACTTCTTGTAATCGATACATGAACATTTGTAAAGAGACGTTCTTTTCATCAAATTAAAAAGAAAAATCCTTAGCTTTTTAAATTGTTATTTTCTATTTATTGAACTGCGAAGTGGTATTCGGGGGGACGGAAATCATTTTTACATCAGTTTAACGTTGCGTTTCATTTTTCTTTTGTCTTGTCAAGGAGAAGTCGATTTTTTTTTCTTTTCTTGAAATCAAATCCATTTACTTTCTTTCTTTTAACACGTTTCACATTTTTAATCTTTGCTTTATTGCTTCACGAGTAGTGACTTTATTAAGTGTAACCATCAATTCAAAGTCGCTTCGCAAAGGCACATGATATCTGTTTTAATGCTAACGAGTCTAAGGAGACGGAAACTTTGAACAGCATTATAAACAACGGCGGTCAAAGTTTTATGGCAAACCTTTTGCTCAACACTATTATTATCTCAGCTAACAAACGCAATAGATTTAAATTGCTTTTAGTTTCGAAAAGTACACTTTTTTTCAAACGTAACAAAATGCTAATAGCTTTTCTGTGCATTAGGAGTGAATTAATTTTTATATTAAGTTTATAATGTACACACAAAAACTTTACAGAGAGAGCGAGAGAGAGGAGGAACGCTCCCATAATATATACGTTACATAGGACAACGTAAGATTATAATTATATTTATGTCTATTCGTAAGTCCATCGGTTTGCAAGTGGTCTTCACATTTCTTTAATTATTCAAATTAATTTCTCATTCTCTCTCCATTTTCTATTTTGATGTAACTCTTGTCTTATTGTTAAGAATTTTCTTAAAATCAAAAATTGCTATAGAAAGTTGAAGCTGAATATTACGACATCTTTGAAACGTTTCATGAAATAGATATTGAAAATATTATAGAAGCCATCGCCCATAAGAGCGAAATAACGAAATCTATCTGTTTGTGTGGATTTATGTAACGCTCAGAAGGCCTTAAGATAGACTTATCTTCTACTAGACCGATCGATTTAAAATCACTTTCCGAATTTTGTCTGTCCATGTGTATGGTTGTCTTGTTTTCTTGTTTGCAAGTTACAGGTCGCAATTTTTGCAATATTTTGATGCAATTGGTACACTGACTGGTTTGCTCGAAGAACGAACGTTTTTGAAACTGGTTCGGGTCGGACCACTTTTTCCACCATCGTCCTTGTGTAACTCCGTCCTTTATTTTGAAAAGTCGCCATATGGGTAACTGGATTAAGCGAAGGGGCGTAGGGTACTCAATTATGGTGTTTTTTCTTGTTTTTTGATTCATAGTCTAAAATTGAAGATAGAAGTTTATTAGGACGAAAATAAAATCAATAATACGTTATTAACCTTTTTAAAATATCTGCACTTAAATTGTGTCGCAAAAATTAAGTGCACGTATTATGACGAGTATGTTCGTCAATGACAGTGAAGTGGTTAAGCATATTAGACTCGCCGCTCAATACATATATGTATATATTTATTACCGATCGATTTATGGATATTTGTCGCTAACTTCTTATTTAAAACGAATTGTGTTGATTATTAAGCACTTCCCCAACAAAAGAAATCCAGGGGAGGAGATGATTTGAACTGCAATGCCATGGCCACCCTTTGTCTTAACTATGTGGACACCTAAAAGATCCAATTTACACATACTGTACACATATATTCCCGTTATTGTTTAAGAATCCTTACGAAAGGGTAGAAAAGGGAAGGTGTACCTTTCTTGCATCCTTGTATCTTATCCTTCACCTGCATCTATGTTGCGTTCTGATATCAAGATATTTTAAGCATTTGGTTTCAACATTAAAATGTATCTGACATATGGTTGAGAGTAAAGCAAAACTTAATTTATTCAAACGAAAAACTCAACCATGCCCTTTGCAACGTGCGTAAGAATTAAACATTTTATATTATATTCTCTTTTATGTAAAAAACTTTACATTAATAGCGAGCAATTATGCAAATAGCTTCTGTGGGTGTTATTTTAATGCTTAATCCAATAAATCCACACCTTAAGACAAGAAACGCTTTTTACAACGGCCATAAACAACGGTCATAACGTAGTTTATAGTTTACCCGAAGCTTTTGCTTTAGAAATTTTGCAATTACATGCGTGACTTTTTGCCACACTCTGAAAATGCATGCGATATAAATATAACGACTTTTATATAAATAATTACTAATGACCTTAGTAACTGATCACCAAGCCTCTCATCTCAAATGTTTTGTTATAATAGTTCCAAGAAGAAGAAGATAAAGAACAGAACGATGTCAACTAAAGGAACCTTTGATTTCGAAAAATGTGGAAACTCATTTTCTTCCTTCGCCAATTTTCTTGATGGTTGTTTTTTTTTTTAGCACCGGCAGTCGTAGTAGCTTTTTTTTTTGTGCTTTTTGTTTTTGATGCCTTCGTTGGTGGCGGTTTGCTTAAGCAGTATTGGCATAGCAGGCTTGACCTTAATACTTCTCAATATCCACTTTCTTGATTTTCTTCCTGTCGGAAGCTTTCTCTGTGGCAACGGCTGTCACTTTGTGGAGGCACCGTTTTTTTTTTTCACTTACTACACCATCAGTCTTCTTTTTTTGTTCCTTTTTATCCTCAACTGAAACAGTCATTTTCTTCAGGTTTCTTTTCATAACCATTAGCAGTTGCTTTTGCTTATGGATCTCTAGTTGCTGCAGGTAATACTTGAAATGAGCCCGATGCACCTTTAACTTTTGTATTAATCAGTTTTCCGCTTGCAGCTGAAGTCCTTAAATATTTGTCAATGAAAGGAGCCAATTCCAGTGAATCGCATTATTAGTTCTGTTCATTTATTTTTTAATAACCAACAAAGATAAGCCACTACGTTCTTTTAAATTTTTAATCGTGGATTAGAGGATGCAATCGATGTTATTAAATGAAAAATGAAGTTATGTAAGGGAACCCCTGATATAAATGCCGAGACATTGCAAAAACGATAACTAAACTCGTGTGCCTACATGTGTGATTAAAAATTGATATAAATTGAAATCACTATTATTTCATGGTATAAATAGAATAAAAAGTAACACAACGAGCGGGAAGATTTGCATTGAAAATTAATAGGAAAAATGCTTGCATAATAATTTGAATTCATTATTATCCTCTCGCGCGTGTAATTCAATATACATAGCGATTGAATAATTTTTGAATAATTTGTACCTAACGTTAAAGTGCCGATGCGCAGATAAGCTGTCCATCATCATAGGAATGCTGTATTGCTGTGAATAATTGCAACCACCAATATTGGATAACAATTTTGTTAATCCATATTTAGTGCTCGAACAGTAGTCCAACATATATATGGAATGACGCAAAATAGCCGATGACTAGCGGATACTTGGAACTTGACTAATTCTTTTTTTTTTTTTTCATTTTTATTTCTATGTTCGTAACCTTAACCGAAAATTACCTTTTATAGGCAAGTAAATAGTCTTTTTCTGTGTATGAAGAGTGTTTTTTCAGTTAAATATAAATACAAAAAATAATTTTAAATTTATTTGAACAAATTTAAAAATAATTCCAACATATGGTACAATATTGATAAAGCAAAGAGAGCATTGAAAACTGTGTGAAATATTTATATATATATACATATAAGTATGTGCAATAAATGTCTACAATATGTACAAGTGAAATGTGCGAGAATGTCATAGAAACGAAGACAATACAATGAGTTAACTGAAAACGCAAGGGTTCATATCTCTATCTTTGTTTACACCATATAAAGCAATGTGAACATGTACGTAAACCTTTCGCTTCAATATTTCATCTATTAAATCTTAGATACATATATTGCATAGTGCATCTCAGATATTTTACACACATACACACAAGTTATACACACATATGAACGCAGTATTATTATGTATTATACACAGTATGCTTTTACGTCATAGCCAACATATTATATATAATAAGTCTTGCATTTGACGGAATGTGCAGCATAGTCAGAGGGAGGAGTTTAACGTATGACTGATAAGAAATGGCAACACAATAACATATGGTTTTTTTATTATTTATTTATATTTTTTTGTTTGCGAAATCTTTACGCCTTTTACGTTACCGAAGACCTTCGTATGACTCGCTTAACCCAAAGTTAACGAACTTAAAGTAGACATAAGTTTATTGCGTCTGTAGACGCATTATTTTTAATGACTTTTCTTGCAAAGTTTCCCATGTCGCAAGTACACTCACTTACTTGTTTGAGAAATACATCGAAATATAGAATTTGAAGGACTCTACTTTCTGTTTTATACATGCACTTGCATATGAGTATAGACGCGTCATAAAATGTGAAAGTAGTGTTAGTTAATTTTAAACAAGGTATGCCTCAAAGATATAAAATTATTCCTATAAATACTTTGGTTTTTTGTAGCTTTTTGCGTAAAGTCCAAATTATTATGCGATCATTGGTTCAAAACTAAACCATCAAGAAGGAAAAATGTGATCACAAGTATTTAAAGATATTTTCGTATAAATAAAAGTATGCAAGAAAGATTGAAACATTACATGCTTTATTACCGGTTTTTCGAACCTCAAGAATTGAAAAGGACCAAAATGGTATGCTTGGTAGTTCTAATGTTAATGTATTTAGCAATTCGCGTCCCTACGATGTGTACATGATCGTATGATATTATTAAAATATGCTTATTGCGACATTGACTAATGAAACATTCTGGTTTCGGAATACGCAGTTTTGTACTACAAGCGACTAAATAAATACGTGTTTGTTATCTTGTGCATCTTAGAGGTTATATGTGGTAAATAAAATGTATATCTATCTGATTATACCAACTTAAGTTTAGCGCTATAAGGTCTATTATTGTAATTGTTGTCTCTATGACTACGCTTAGATTCATGGGTTGGCTAAGAATGTTATACTTGTAGTGAACATCTTATTTTATCAGCATCAGGGAAAACTTACCCAGTGAAAGTTCATCTTCGCGACTTCCCTTTCGCAATATTAATCGTTGATTCAATTTTTTTCATTAAAGACGTAAACGTAGAATATATCAAAGTAATTTGCATTGACATTCCATACATAAATTATGACCTTATTGATGGTAAGCGGAAATTCCAATAACTATTGAACGAATTGGAAAGAAGAGAAAAAAGCAAAATCGCAACAAAATGAAAAAATATTTCTTAAGTTTACGACGAATTCTGGTACTTTAAGTATGATGCACAAGAAGCAGATGACTGGTAAACAAAGAACAATTGGAAGGATAGTATGAATCTAAGCCTATTGTAATCTAACATAAAAATTTAATGCTTAAATGAATTTCATTGAATGACGAAGGAAATGTTGGTTTTAGCATGTTCCTTGAAAGTCGATTACTTGATATAAAAATTCTCTTTTACTAGAGGGAAACGTCTTGCGTAGAATAAAACATTGTCAAGCTCGTAGCTAGATTGGATTAAAATGTAATGATGCGCTAAATGATGCGTTTATTATGGAATAAGCGAAACTCTTGAACAATATGGAAAATAATTAGATTGTCTTTGACTGAATAATCCGATATATAAATTATTAGAAAATGTATTACAATGAATGAAGCAATGTGACAATGTAAAGGAAATATAAGCGCACTTCGTTCTGGCTGACTTTGTACTCTATAAATCTGTAGGTGTATACAATAAGGGTATTATATACTGTACACAAAACATATATGTCTTATTAAGTGTCTGCCATGCCTGCTGCCAATTTTGTGCTCAGGTTGGAAGTTTGATAATATACGGATGAAACTCGGGCCATGGAAATGTTATGGCTCAAGGACGAAAGCTCTTAGAAAGCCATTAGATTGAAGCTTTTTTAAGGCCGTTCATTACATGCTTTATTTCTAGATGAGACAATTTTTTTGAATCCCTCCCCCCATCCCCCAATATAGTCGTCTTTACCAACAACAATCCTGTATATGCTAAGAAGGCATAACTTTCAGTATTTTCTGATAAATAATGATTTGATATGTAAACGGACTTTGCTAAGATTTATTCGGACCTCTTCGCATAAGTAAT
Source organism: Glossina pallidipes (assembly GCA_000688715.1). Classification (NCBI taxonomy): domain Eukaryota; kingdom Metazoa; phylum Arthropoda; class Insecta; order Diptera; family Glossinidae; genus Glossina; species Glossina pallidipes. The sequence goes on along the minus strand of KK500210.1, from coordinate 34,254 downwards.
TCTGTGATCAAGAAATAAGAGCAAGTTAAATTACGCGGGTATACCTACGGAACATATATAGTATAATGGTTCTCATGAAAGGTGCGTCTTTATATAATAATAAAAGAGAATTTTAATTATTTTATGCCGCAGATGATTCCGTATAGATAGCAGGTAAGAATGTAAGAAATGCGACTAGCAAGTTTGTGTTCGCAAATTCAAATTTCAATGCGGTAGGGTTTAGTTTGGTCGCAATTGTAGCGGGTGCTTAGTCGGTACGATTGCGGCCGCTTCCCTATGCCTTGCTCTTTCCTCACTTCTTTCCGATCGTCATTGCACGAATAGAGGAATCACATCCCCTGAGTGATTGACCATGCATTAAGGAAAAAAATATATGCGAATAATCACATAACGAATAGTGGTGTAGAGAATATTTAGAAGTCAACCTTGTCCCACAATAAATATTTCATCCGGCTCTTAACTTTGAACTTTAGATGACAAGATCGAAGGCAGAACGCATAATGTTTAACTTAGCTTTTTGTAGTTTCTGTGGACGTTTAAACATAACACATATTTTGGAAAAATGTAAAAAATTATTTTAAATATTTATGAGAAAAGGGATTGCATTGTGGAAACTTTGCGTAATGTAATCAGCTCACGACTGCCGTAGTTTAACCTAAAGCAAAAACATCTTCTGAAAACGTTTTAGACGCGGTATGGGTTTTATAACATTTTATATGACGATAAGGGGGTGCTTGGAGTGCTAACGGTAACGCGTTCTTATGAGCTGAACAACTCTGGTACTCCCATACAATATAATTCTTAAACTAATTTCAAAAATTCATTTTCTGTACCATATGTTTTCAAAAGATGGCGCAAAATTGTCGACTACCTAGTGAAAGCAAAGAGGACACCATTGTTTAGTTTAAACGAACAGAATGTTATAGAAATTTCTCGACATGTAATAAACATTTATTTATTTATTTATTTTAAAAAAAAATCTGTTCGCTATAAATATAGGATTCTTAGCCAACATATAAATTGTAAAGATAAGAACCATGATTATGAACATAGAGATGGCAATAACAATAATTCACCTTATAATAATGAACTTCAAGTGAAATATAATCACTTAAATGGCTGTTATTTACCGAGTATATCCACAGAAAAGCAGAACATAACAAGCATGTACGTGCGCTTTTGGTCCGCGCATACGAGAATGAATTATACAAAAGCTAAAAAAGCCTTTTAATCAGTATCGTAACATCCTACTTCATAAGCATCCCTGGACACGTGGAACAAATATACATTTGAGAAAACATATTATGAAGATATAAATAGAACGAACAAAAAGGGAAATATTTTTAATGTGCTTTCATCGCTGCGCCTCTTATGCGGCACGAAGGAATTTTCGGAGTTCCAACGAAAGTCTTTCTTTCTATTTATTTATTTATTTTTTTATTTTTTTTTAACATTTAAAACACTTCGTACATGATCAGCGACGACTGATAGGCAAGTTTTTGCTTAACTTTGAAAATTTATGTTAATGAGGCTCCGTAATTGTCTACCATTATACTAAGGGTTTGTCAGTTTATAAAAGCATTAAACATTTGTTTATTATGTTAGTTCCAAGCAAATGCCCAGCATGTCAATGTCATTTAAAGCATAATTACATGTCATAGCAGATTATGAACTTAGGCACAAACTCATAAAAAGCAAGTCTTCATGTATATATATGTACATATGTATAATGTATAAATGCTAAATAGGAACAAAATAAAAATATTTTTGTAAGAGTACAAAGAAACAAACAAAACTTAATGTCAACGCTTTAAAATAGACATTCGCCTATGAATAAGTTAACAAATATATGTTCAAAGCAAAAAAGAAAAACTATTACACGAAATATGGTAAACATAGCAAAAAGCTAAAAACTAACAACAAATGGCTATAATATATTCTCTGACCTAGAAAAATTCTTGTGTAACACTTGTTGGTCTTTTAAGTTTCATTACAAATACATATGAAAATAATTGCAAAAAACTATTTCAACTACATACGTATGTACACATGAATAACTTATCCTCATTCACTCATTCTATTGTATAAGATGAATACCTTATGTTGCTATCATTAAAAACTGTCATTGCAGCTTAAGCTTTATTTGCAATGCGCTTATGCGGAAATGCGAATAATGCAACAAATTCTCCGACAATACTCCACAGTAGAGTATATATGATAATTCATAGTATGTAAAGGGTCATCCATTTTGTATAGATGATAATTTATAGGGTCATTCATTTTGTGGTTTCGAAAGTAAACGTAAATAAAACACACCTTTAATTGCGATGTTGATTCAATTTCAGTTTTTTTTTTTTTTTTTCATTATAATGGTTGGACCTTGCCATCATTTGTGGATAGTTGTACAACGTATCCAAATTATCAAAACCTATTACAAAACAATGAACTCACGGTTACGCTGCATGTATGTGAGATAGGGGACGAACTTTATATTTAACTAAATAGCTTCGTAAATAATGATTATTGCCCCCTTTTGTGAAGAGCAAACACTTCTGATGTTCATGATTCTAAAGTGCTAATTTTTGCAGATGATGTTAAGTTGTTTTATCCTCCCAATAGAGAACGACAAGCGCCTGCACTCTGACCTTTCCGAACTTTATGCTTGATGTAAATACAATAACACAACACTTAGCTTGAAAGAATGTAAACAGTTAACGTTTTGTAGGGGAGTTTTTTTAGCTGTGGACTATTATATTGATGCCCACAAGATGAGCTCTGTTTCAATTTTTATGAGTTTGTCTAAAACATGATTCTTTAGGTTGCAGATCCAAGGCTCCGTTAGCGAAAAGAAAAGTCTGTTATAGGGCTTTCAATAGTGCGCCGTAGCCCACTATAGTGTTTTAAAATTGTTTATCTCGAAGGTAAACTGAACACTTCAGATTGTTAGAATAATGATTCAAAGGTATTTGTTCTGATGCTTGTTGGGTTCAAATTTATGCTCACACACACCGCCATTGAATATTTACAAATTATACATTTTTTTAGTAACCAGATTAACATCATTTCTTCTCTCCGTCTTTTTTCAATTTTAAGAATATTTGATGATTACGACGGTAAAGAGAAGCATTTTTTACTTTTAAACAACAATTAACTATAAAATTCATTGCGAAAACTTTTTTTATTAAATTAAAAATTTTTTCGATCCTCGTTCCTTCTTTCCACTTTATAAAGGTAATCACAACAACAAACAGAGTAATAAACTCTCGCTTGTGTTTCAAACAATGAAACTTTTCTTTCAGTAAACAATATCACCTGCTTATTATGTCCGTCACATTGATGTGCTTTTCGCTTTAAACGCCACGCATTTAAAAACAGGAAAGTTATGACAAATATTTTATATAAACATTCTTGTTTGTTTGTTTGTTTTAAATATGTAAGTATGAAAATATATGAATATACCTCAGAGAATTGTTATGCAAGTTTCATCAGTAAGTGCGAACAAAAAGGATATAAACATGAGAGTTTATCAAAGGAATTGTTTTGACTTTGTTAAATAATTTAAGGCGGCGTATAAAAGTGCAGAAGGGATTGTTACATATTACATTAAATGCATGCTAGCGCTTTAAAACTTTACTTTTAAAATTATTCTCTGGTTAAATTAATTAAAATTAAAATTAAAATTAATAACAGTAATAATAAATTAAATAAAGTTAGAGATATAGAGAGGGAGTAAATATTAGTCTTCACATCAAGTTCTAAATTGTAGGCGAGATGTGGAAAAAAGCTTTTAGCTTTAGTCTGCCGGAAAAGAGGTTTACTTACTTAAATCACAACCTCTGTGTTGCCATAGCTTCTCGTTTGAAAAGCTGCGCAAAAGAATACTTTAGCAAAGGGCATAAGACATATTGACGAATGTTCCACGCACACACATGTGTGCAGAACATAGATTTTATCCGATTCACTTTTTTATAACTACAAATTAAAGCATGGCGCTTTAAATAGTGGTGGATATGCGAGGTTTGGCAGTTTTTTACTTGTTTCATTTGTTATCCTAAAGTCACTAAATGTTTATAACCCGCAATAAAAAATAGGAGAAACCGTGCGGCACATCTCATGCTCACATTATGAAGTAATCCCTTTTACTTATTAGCTTTTGTACGGATTTTTGTGAATCTTATCGCCAACCGCCACCTGCATAGGCTACTTTACACTATGAAGACGCCAGGCAAAGTTTTAACATTTAAAAAATTTAATTCACTAGGAAAACAGATAGGGGCCATGCGGACCAATTTTATCACCTGAATAATTTTCGTAACAATGTTATAAATTAGAGAAGCATTAGAAGAAGCGATTGTAATACTCTTGGAGGAGCGTATGCTCAATAACACCTCATTTTATAAAAAAAAAAAGTGTTCTTTTCTTATTCTTAGCTCGAAAACTTATTAACCGATGTATTATATATATATTATATATATATATGTATAAGTTCTCTCAAGATCTCATCTTCTCTTCTAAATGGAAGACCACAAGCAATTTATATATTTGCCTCTAAATTACTCCTTCAAATGACTTATGTAACCTACCATAATTTCGTTTGCTTTTCCATTGCGTTTTCTTTTTTGCTGACTAAAACTTATATAAAAGTGCCACAATCGTATTGGAATTTCTTATCTGCATGCTTATGTATTCGATAGCCCGAGAGGAATTGCAAATAGCTTTCAAAGTAAACAAAACAGATTATTTATTATAACAAACTAAGGACAAAAAGAGAACGGAAAAGGGAACTTTTCAAATGATTTTATCCCCAGTACATTTATTATTATTTTAACCAACGAAGCATAGAAAAAAACGGACATGTGCTTCGTGCATACAAGGAATACCTAAACATTTGCTGTTGCTAGATATAAAATGTAAAGTAAATATATAAGAAAATTTCGCCTTCTGGCGAATCTTTGACATTCAACTTTTCAAGCTAATATATAGTGCAATTGAAAGCATTCTGTTAAACGTGGGACTATGGCTACCGCGGCCGGCCTTAAAATTGGAAATTTATATATCGTGTTGTCTCTTACGTAATAAAGTACATTTTGTAGCTTATCGCATGTGTGTTAGTGGACGGATCGCGACTATTTTCAAATATGATTTGTGCGGCTCTATATGCAACCATCAATTCTCTATCTCAATTTTTGCAAAGGTGAAACTTTCAAGAATTAACGGAAAACAACTGGACGCAAGAAGTTTATAGATGGATTAACGAACCCGAATATGCGCTAATTAACAAAATAAATTGTTTGTAAACGCGCTAAGGTGTATTTCAGGCTAATATGAATGAAACAAGAAATTTAGTATACCCGCATATACTTTTTTTTCTTTGTGTAGTACCAGCCACTCAAGGGGTGTCCCCTGTGGTGCGCAGGAACAATGACTGTGGGGAAGGGTTCTAGACAGAGAAGGATAAAAGGAGAGAATAGTATTTGTGTACGTTCGATTTAAACGTGGAAACATCAGGCAAAGCGCTGTCTGCTAGTAAACTACTTCAAAAGCGTGCAGTGCGATTAAAGAATGGCGACTAGCGGTAGTGTATCGTGCGCTATGCAGACAATTCCGCGGCGATTGCCTGGCAACGTTTCGAAAGGCTTCTTAAAGCATTTAATTGATGGCCAAATCTATTTCGTCTCTGCAGAATACTTGCCCTGGATGTACCTGTACATAAGGACAGCACAGCTCACATCACGTCAATTTTTTTTTATTAGTTAAACCTTAGTTAACAAATGGACAAGTGCAAGTTGAACTACGGCGTCGAGGATCGTTTGTTTATGAACCATTAAAAATAAAACTTTGTTTACAATATTTGTTAAGCTTGCTTAAGAACACTTATTACAGACGGACAAACATACATTAGTCCACACCCAAGCTGGAATTCACTGAAAGGACTGCAAAAGCTCCTGCCGACATATATTCGTTGTATGGTGTGCAAAACATCTGCGGTCCTTGACTTAGTGCGAAATTTTTTTTATGTGATTACGGTCGATGTTATAATTATAGAATAACTTTTGTTCAAGGTAAAGTTTAAAAATATAACATGTATATCCTGGACACCTAATGCTTCACTTAAGTGTAGAAAAGCTTCGAATTGAAACGGTTTTCGCGCCACAAAATTCATTTGTAAGCTAAAAAAAATATTAATAAATTTTCGTTTACTTTACCTATTTTTTCTTCTTATTTTCACTTTCTTACTAATTGTAGGCGTAAAGGGGGGTTATGCCAGGACTAAGTGGAATAAAATTCAAATTTCTGCTTTCCATCTCATCTTTGGAAATTAAAAAAACTCCAAGAGCAGGCTTATGGAAATCTTACAATCCGGTGATTTATTCAGTCTTCACCGCTTTTATTGGAGTACACACTACAGTGGAGAGCGACAAATTCATCTCTTCATTTCATTACGTATTATTTTTCGCCATATCGTTGCATTGTAAATGCTAGTTATGCAAATAAGAAAAAATTTACCATTTTTATGACGGCTTTATTGTCTCTATAAAAAATAACTAACCAAGTTTAGTTGTGTTCGCACACTTATGCTTCTACTGATTAATGCGAAAAGCAATCACTTACCATCTGCCATCTGGGGACCATTTGCCTTCAGTCGTAAATGCCAAAGAATAGATTATCGTTTGTTGCGACATTTACAAAAAGAGCTGTGTCAAGCAAAAAAATACCCACTGCTCAACTAAAACAAAGAGTCGCGGATATTTTTAAAAATTAAAAAGATTTCATGGGGAAAAATGACAGCAAAACAATTGACGGTAGTTGCTAACGCTTTCAAATTAAAAAGTGCCGTAGGTCGTATTAGCCCTTTAATATCTTTCAAGGGGGATAAATGAATATGTGTGTTTGTGTATTGCAAAGACATTAAAACCCACTAAATAAAAGGAGAGAAAGATTTTTCTCTTCAGCTTAAAAAATAATTCTTTTGAGTAAAATTTCCAAAGCTTCTATGTAGAAATTGAAATAAAAAAGTACTCAAGAAGATAACCAATAAGAAAATACTTGAAAATTTTGAGGCCAGAAGTAAATTCAAGATTCAATTTTCCCTATGAAAGCCAAGAGTTTCATTTGGCGTTTTATTTGACGGTGGAAGATGATGAGAAATAATAGTAGAGTGCGAGCATTAGTTGCTTTCTTCCTTTCCATTATAAGCGGGAAAACAACATTCTTGATGTGGCGGAATTTCAAAAATGTTGTGTTGTAGATTTTGTGACGAGAGATTGGAGTCTAAGCGAAGGAGCTGAGGGAAATCTAACATTATCGCTTTTCCATGAATCCTAAGGTTTTTGTAGAACCGAACTGAATGGAATATGTTGAGTAACCTTTCGTGTAACAACAAGAAATGCAAACATGCGAACATTTGCGTACAAAACTTCCCTCTTCGATCCTCTTCTCGTACTTTTTCTTTGCTGAAGAGGCAGAGTCCAAAGTCTTAAATCCCGGCTCATACCCCTACTACGTACGCGAACAATATGAACTTTTAAAATGAAGGAGAGCCAATGGAGAAAGTGAATCCAAAAATACGAAGCACTTTGTTGAAATAAACATATTTCACTGACAGATTTATTTTAAGTTCATCAAAGTGAAAACCGAATTGATTGCTAACCTTTGTAATAAGTAAAATTTTGTTTGTGTCTTATTATCTCTTCAGTAAGTTTTATAAACGTTAATTGATATCACAAGGAATACATTGTTTCACAGTTTTTTTTTTTTTTATGCGACGTAAACATGAGTAACATGTGCGAAAAATAAATCGAGTCATTGATTTTTGTTTTTTTTTTTCCTTTCATTTTACCATAAATTCTACAAAATGAGTATTGTGTATATTGATTGCTCTCATCTCATACGTAACCTAAAGAGCAGACAAGCTGCATATTATATACGAAATATAAACATGGATTTACTAATATGTGAAAAGAAAACGTTCAATGTGGTACTTACAGGTCCTATATTATCAAAACCGTATTTGCTGGCCACTTTATGAGCGAAATCATTGTCTACTTTACGCCGAAAACGGACGAGAAACGAACTGGTGAAAACGTCATTTCCGCCTGAAATCACTTTAACATTATTGCCTTCTCTATGGACGGTGTGTGCAGCGACCTTAACGTCGGCCAATGCAACCATAAAACTGAGAGTGCACAAAATCAGCAGGCCCGTTATTGGGTAAACGCATGCTGCTAAAATCATTGCACGCACTTATGAAAAGCAATATTTTCTTTCCAATTACTTTCCTTTTTTTATGATATAAGTTTTAAGATGTTTGAATTTATATCACTTCTGCTGTCGGTCGGTCCTGTTAATCGCGAAAGTAATTCAATCACTTTAATAACGTGGCAATGAAACTAATGAAGGCATGTGTTTACGGCTAAACGTAGACAAAAACTGAGTTTCTTCTTTTAGCAGATAATAGTCGAGAGAGCAATAACTTCGCAATTCTTTCAATTACTAAAAAAAATATACATTCTTTCTTAATTTTATTTAATTATTTGCATTTTCTCTCTATAGTCGTCGACATATCTTTCCGAGTACAATTTACGTGCACTTATTATTATTATAATTAAAGTTCTCTTAAAAGTAGGCAATGTTTTTCTCAAATTCAAATATAGTTTTCATTTATAATAATATTTTATTTCTTCTTTCAATTTTCTTTTCTTGCGCTGCAGTATTTTTTACATACATGTATATACATACATTAATACATATACATATATATATATATATATATATGTAGAATATTTTATGCGCCTAATATTCCATTAAGTAGTACTTTACAGTTACGGTTACCGAACAAAACTGTTGGTATTTGCCTTTGTCGTTCGTCGTTATGAATAATCATTTGAAAAGCACATAAGAAGAAGACAATCAAGTTGAAAGCTTTTAAACGAAAGCTCTCACAACCGCGTATAATAACTTACATTGAAAACCCTATTAAAAATCTAAATAACCCATACCATAAGGATAACAGATTTTTGAAAGTAATGCTGGCGCGTTCTTTGAATTTGTTTTTATATTTTTTATGCCCGCTTGTCTAATTTGCTTTCACAGTCCGGAGATATTCTTTAAAAGTTTCTACTCTCACTTAAAAAGTAAATATTCTAATAGACAAGATAAACAGATTCACTTAGAAAGCGGAAAGTTTCCTTCATATAGTTAGTCTGTCATCCCAATGGGCCTCAAAAACTCAAACGAAATCATTTAAATCCAGCCATTATGTGAACGTTCTTGCGTGTGAGTAGCTAGGTTCAAATTTCAAGTAAGGAGAGTTTTCTTTGGATGCAAATACAGTGAGAACACTAGAGCTCGCGACTAGACTTCGCGACTACACGCTTTGTTCAGCGCTCCCACCCACTATCCCGAGAGTTATTTGCACGCCGCACAACACAGTAGCGCGATTTGTCGTTCTTCTGCTAGCCTTTGGAGCAATTCTGAAGATTAACGTTCACAAACGCTACTTCCTCTCTCCATCCCTGTCTTCTTATAACCCTTCCTGATCACCAGCGTCCCCGCACATCTTAGGCGGCTTGTTATAAAACAAAAAATTATTTAAGAGAAGTATAAAAAAGTATAAAAACTAATTTTTGGGAATTGAATATGAAATAATAAAAAATTTAACTTCAAATGATTCGCAAAGGCTCACCTTGATAAGGTTGACGTTAAATCTTTGCTCTTTGCAGAAGGCTTTGTGAAACAAATAATGCATCAGTTCGTTAGTGGCTTACCAAAGTTATGCAAGAAATAGTCGAGCGCAATTTTTGAAATAATTACTTGTTGCCATAGCTAGAGCTATGGAGTACAATATCCTATTATAAGTTAAGGATATTTTATTCTTAAAAGAAAATGAGTAAATTTTATTTATTAGATTTCAAGCTATTGTGTATGAATAGTTAACAAAAAAAAAAGGAAATAACATTCCGGGATTAGATTTAATTTTTATTTATATATGTATTTGGAAATCTACTAAGCAATTGCTTCCACATAATATAAATATTACTAAAATAATGGTAAAGCCAACGAAGGAAATGAACAGAGGAAAGTGATCAACCACACGCTGACAAAAATCGTTTATCAAAAAAAAGAAATAAACGCCAATGTAAATAATTCAATAGATGCAAATGTTGATCTGTGATGAGAATTTATTACAGTCATCAATACATTTAGACGCGCATATATGCCCATATCAAGATACTACGTATCTGTAAGATTGATAAACTATTGATTATATTTCAAGTAAAATCATCACTATTCACTATGCAAACATAGCAGGTTTTGGCACTCTCGATATGCACACACAGTGGTCTACGGAGGATGCGTTAATGAAAATGTATTGAGTTATCTATCAGGTATCGTATCAATTATTAATGAGTACATTTCTTCAATGTTTAACAAGAACGTTATGGATGCACAAGACCGACATTTCAATACTCTATACCACTTCATCTAATACAATTTTTCAGTCATTTGGTAATAATACACCAAAAATTACTTATTAATTTCATCCAAAGGCATACTTTTCATGAAAGTCTGCCTGGGCGGAGGCCGCAAACATCACATAGCGTGATCCAAATTTAGCAAACATAATTTACCTTCCAAAAATTTTATTATTTTCCAGCTTTCGTCACAAAAGACAAGAAATTACACTTTGTCTCCATATGCTTTTGATGGTAATCCCTATATTTGTATGAGATTTAAAAGATAGATCTACGTGATGCAATTTCCCTACCGATATTTTTTTTTTCATTCATTTTCAACATTAAAAATTAAACCTTCTTCTGAAGGGATTACTATTCACGACAAATATCCAGGAAGTGGATCATGTGGTTTAAATCGGGTCCACTTAATCCTTATCGTTATGTCAAATTACTATCATAAATAAGTTTTCATCAGAATATATTAACAATTAGGTCTTTTTGGCACGAAATGGCTTACATTTCTTGAGAATTCTTATATGCAGTAGCTTCCAAAAAACAGACCTACTTAGTTCAAATTCAGTAACGTTAATTTTTTTGTTAATTTATTATTTTGAAAAAACTTTCACCATAATATATTGGAAATTGCACGTTTCAACTTATAAAGATTCACTTTTCGTAGGAACGATTATATGAGACGAGTTGAATGTGTCGAAATACTAGTATTCAGCGACTTTTGTCGACAAATTTTGAAGATTGCAAAACCATTTTCAATAGCATTCGTCCTTGGGGCAAAGCACGTCAGTGTACCAAATTTTATCAAAATATATCAAAAAATTGGGATCTTTAGGTTAAACACTAAAATACATGGACAGACATCAGACGGGCAAAGAAAAAAAAATTAAGCTACACTATTAAAATTTGTTTGTTGTAGCTAAATTACTTCAAGGACATACGAGAATGATAGATACTCTTCGAGAGCACAGAGCTGCTTTTAATAAATAAGAAAAATGATGAATAAAAAATCTCTCTCATCTGTTAAATGGGAGGAAATGCGTGAGCATATCTATTAAACAGGAAAAGGTGGTGGAAAAAAATTTTAAAGATTGGAAGTGTCCTTAATGCGGAAAGATCTCAACTTCTGCACCTCGCTTTGAACAATACCTGGAAGCTCATTTAGAAAACAAACGCGAATTCCGAACTAAAACAATAAATATTAAATCAGATATTACTTGCAGAGAAAGTAGTGAAGACTTCGAATATCATCAACAATTAAATTCGGCGCATGACCAACTTGATAACTTGAAAGAATGGAAATGTCCTTCATGCGAAATATTTTTATTTAATTTCGAAATTTCTTCTCAATTTTCTATTATTTCGCCAATTTTGCAAACCACAACTTCTTTCTTCCAATAGTGAAATTTCGCAGAAAGCCGTTAGCTGGTTTTTTCTTTTACATGCTTTATAAAAAAAATAACTTCTATGCAGAATTTACAGAACACAGCGTAACGTGCAATAAGTAAGAAAAATGTTTAAAAAAAGCAACAATTTTTCACCTTTTACCTGTCAGCTGTTATTTTGTTTATAACTGTTAATATCCACACCTCAGTGTTAATATCCACACCTTCCACTCAGTGTTAACATCCAGACCTTCCACTCACTGTTCATATCCACGCCTTCCACTCATTGTTCATATCCACACCTTCTACTCACTACATATTATAGACAGTTGGCATATCCACACCGTTCTTTCTTGCTAGTTTATGTTTGAATTATGTTTGCGTTATGTTTGAATTGTTCGAAGCAATTACGTGGAACAGTCTATAAAGTGTCTATATACTCATGAACAACTCATTTGTAATCAGCCGTCGGATGTTTAAGGAGCTTACGCCATATTTTTAATGGGAAAATAAACGCGGCCGAGAAAATGTGGGCAGTGGCTGAAAAATTAAAAAAAAACGCGGATTCTAATACTTTCCTTCCAATAAATTAAAGCCTAGAGCAGATGTTGACTAAAAATTCTAGTTTACATCCAATGCTGTTTAGTTTCACTTCCTAAATTTTTTTCATTGCTCCGCTTACAAATACTTGCTAACATCTTTAAGAATCGATGCTATTACCTCAGAAGGACATATTATACTCTTCAAGAATCTTGTAGAGGTGGTAAGTTTGCAAGGTGTCATTGGTAACTTTCTTATTTTTATTTAACGGTGAAGTAAATCAATAGATTAAACTATTTTATTAAATTAACAAAATTCAGACTACATGATATTCATAAATTTTTACTTATAAAGAGACCTGAGCTTATCAATAAGCAAATAAAGTTTTTTTATTATTAGAAAATTCTTACCTTATATTTATCTAGAGATTTTTTTCTTTCTTTTTTTTGGCACATTTTTGATTTACACCTGAGAGAACATATCGAATTTTAGGAAAAAAAAAGTAATGATGCACAAAAATACATATAGTCATTCATTATAAACTCCTTGCTTAGATCGAAAGCATAAACAAGTTTAAGGACTAACTTTAAACTTTTTAAAAATAGCAAAAATGAACCTAATGACTTAAAAATTAATTAAATACACGTTTTACAAAAAAAATAAAAAAGTTAAGTATTCAATTACTCAATATTTCTTATTTGTACATGGTGAGTCACGGATGATTGGTTGATTGGCTAGGTAAGCGAGTACGTTTTTTACATCTTATTTTGTTGTTGCGTCTTACCTGGAGCTTAAAGTAAATAAGTAAAACATTATAACTTGAAAGCGAAATCAAAATTTTTTTAAATAACCTACAACTTGGGTCCTTGGAATTTAAGACGTGGCTGCTAGAATGACGCTGAAACAATTTCGTACTCGAAACAACAACGCCAGAATCTTCATCACTGCCTTTATCAGTAGACTTTGCATTGGTGTTTCGTAGCTTGTCACCTTTACTACTAACAGAATCGATTGGCATCGATTTATATCGTTGTAAGGGCGTTTTGGGTGTTTTTGCCTGGATGGCTTCTAGTAGACCTTCGTCTAGCGAAAGAATCAAGTCATCTGAAAAGTCATCCTCTAAAAATTTCGAGTAAAACGAGGAACGCTTCTCCCCTTTACTAGAAGTGGGAGTTACAGGCATTCCATATTCATTATTTGAACTTTCCGTGTTCTTCTTGCAGTAGCTAGATGTTGAACACTCTGAAAATGTGTTCTGAGTGATATATTCCTTTTTGTCCTCAATTTCTTGAGTAGCAGCAACAGCAGCGATAAGCAAACCATCAGAAATGGAATCATTAAAGAAATCATCGAGACTATTTGAAGCAACTGTAGTTTCCAAGTCTTTGACAATACTAGGAGAAGGTTTCTTCGAATTATTGAAAGCCGGCGCTTGGATTGGCTTCTGCTTATTAACGCATTTTAATTGTTCACGCAATTTATCGCAACGTTCTTTTAGTTTCTGATCTGCTAGTTTTTTCTTTGCTTTACGTATTTCTACTTCCAATTTTTTTCGCTCCTCTTCTCTACGAACGTTATAAATCGAACGGGCCTTGTTAGTGCCCAAACCTGAACTGAGCTCAGTGCCAACATTATCCAATATACTAGAACTAGTGCATAAATTCGGCGCATCATTATTAGCTGCTAATTGAACACCTTTACTAGAACCATTCCATTTCCAACCCACTTCAGCACTTTCAATAACTAAGGTTTGTGATTGTAAACAAGACGGAGAAAAACTGTTGTCTAACAATTTGGGCGAATACTCGAAACTATCATCAAGGTTTATTAATTTTTTACGCGGTGGCGTATATTCGATGCCTCCGTCGGAGGGTGATCGTGGTACTTCCAAGTCAACTTTGCAGTTAAAGCTAGGAGATTGTGACGATCTCATATGTGTTTTGGGTGACTCTGTTTAAAGAATAGAATGGTTGAGATTCTGAGCTGAAGAAATATATAGTAAATCATATCTTACCACTATGGCGTTTTTTATTCAAACGTGAACTTAAAGTTAAACCAAATTTTTTTCGTAGCTTTGGTGTTTCATTCATTTCCATACAAATTTTTATTGAACTATTTTTCTTTTTTATGAAAAACAAACTAAGATAATTAACATAAACATGTGTCAGTCCTCAAAAAAAACGAAAAAATGTGGCCAGACTGTTAAATATTCAATGCACAATCGTTTAAGGTTAAATAGATAGAAAGCATACTATGCAGCGCATCCTTCGCTTCATATAGATGAAATAATTTGAATCATGATTCCAGGAACTTTTCATATCCTTTTAATATTGCTGCGTATCATAATAGATATCGTGTCCTCTACTCTAACGACTTTTCAAATTCTAAGTGGTTGAAAATTTCACTACTTCAAGATTGCGTGTCAATTATGTAAAGAAGTTGAAATAGATGTTTAGCAGGCACAAAATTACAATTGCTCTAAAGTAGAACCACCTGAAGGTTATCAAAATAATGCTTAATATTCTTGTTATTTTTTGTTGATTGATTGACAAAAATGATTATTAGGTTTTTTTTAAGTGCTTCATCAGAGTATTTCATTGCAAATCATAAATGTAGCATTAAATTATTATGACCCATCTACTATCTGGCAATTCTGTTGTAAAGACATTAATAAAATGATTTGGACCAATCAGAAACGTTTGCGTGTGAGAGAAAATGGAAAACGCATGGTTGGAGTAAAAGTATCATAATACCGAACGATGAAAGTAGATTAATAAATCTACCACAAATATTTGGAAAATTTACTATTAAACAAATCATAAAGTAACGAGTAATTAAAATAGTTTGTTTTATTTTATTTAGCTTGAAAAAAGAAGAATCTAAAAAACAAATAGACCTACTACCAATATCTTTCGTTACGTTTATTAGCGACCATGTGATGCGATATAATCGAATGAGAATGTTATATTTTGCTCATTCTTAGTTCATTGTTTGAAGTGAGTAGACATCAAACTCGTGAAATATTGCGTGGAAAAGAAGCCGAATTAAAAGCAAACGTGGCCCACAACAAAATAATTATTTAAAAAAGTTGGTATTATAATATAATTAGGAAAATAAAAAATGAAATATGTATTAATGTGCATGCTGCTGCTATTTGCAGGTAAGGATTTTCATAGATTGGACTGAATGAAACAAAACGCTATCCTTTTACATACATTTGCCGGTTGTCAAATTTTTCTTATTTTTTATTTACAGCATTCCATCAAATCGAAGGTGAAGAGGTTAACGATGAATTGCCAACAGAGAATATCGACTTGGATTTAGGAGATTTCAAAGAAGGTTCTCGAACAGGTTAGTTCACTTATTTCGTTATCACTTTTTTTCTGAGTTGTGCTTTAATAACACGTAATGAGAAATTTGTTTTATTTAAATCATAGCACTATCGACACTCCCCTTTTTTCTCTTCAGATTCTGAAACTGTACAGCGCGAGGAGGAAGCCATTAAATTAGATAGTCTTAATGTAGCTCAAATGAAAGAATTGCGTGATAAGGTAAGTTTTTTTCGCTAACATAATCAAAAAAGTTGAGCTATAAATAATGTATGGTTTTTGGGCTATGATACGAGAATTTCCAAAACTTATATTTACGCAGATCCATGCTTATTTTGCAAAAAAAAAAGGGGGGCAAGGTTAAAAGGGCAATCATTTCTGTCTACAGATTTAAATTTGATTTTAAGAGAAATTATATTGCTCCTATAATTTATGAAAGATTTTATTTAGATATTGCATACCCCAAAAGCCAGCTATATCGCTTATCTCAAACAGTTATCTTGGAACTATTCGAATTATAACAGAAGAAATTTGAATTTCATCGTTAACTCTCGAGGCGATGAATTTCTTATACAAACAGATTTTAAATCGGATGCAGTTCTTATATTTACAATAAAAAGCTATTTTGTTTATCCTATAACATGCATAACGCATCTTGGAAGGGCGTGATATTTGGAGCTCATTTAGTTACACTCGTCGTAATTTTTGTCGTTGCAAATACTACGATGGCAGGAATAGAGAAAAATTCGGCTCATGTGTGCTAATAGTTTGAGCTTATGCTCGCGACAAAAATAATTGTAGAAGATATCCGTGGTCCTTACATTAAGCATATGTGTAGACATTGTTGCTCGCTTCCACTACCTTGTCATAATGAATGTGGACGCTTCGTAGATAGGCTACATATGAAAGTACTAAATTATGTATGATAATCAAGATTTTAAGATGATAAGAAGAAAATAATTCAGCCTGTTGTTCTTTGTGTAAACTGTTTTTTCGAGTTTTCGTCGAAAATTGGAAAAAATATTCGTTTTATCTTAAAATAAGTTCATTGGAAGCTTATGTGAAAAGCAAATAAAGTATATATGGTTATTATGTTTTAGGCTGAAAAATTCGCCTTCCAGACTGAAGTGAACCGTATGATGAAACTCATCATTAATTCGCTGTATCGTAATAAAGAAATTTTCTTGCGTGAATTGATATCAAATGCGTCCGATGCTATAGATAAAATTCGTTTACTGGCACTCACCAATAAAGATGAAATAGAGACAAATCCTGAATTAAACATACGCATAAAGGCCGACAAAGAAAATAAAGTTTTACATATCATGGATACGGGTATTGGTATGACGCATGAAGATCTTATTAACAATTTGGGTACTATTGCAAAATCGGGTACCGCCGAATTTTTGTCCAAAATGCAAGATACTACGAAATCGGAAGGACAAGATTTGAATGATATGATTGGGCAGTTTGGTGTCGGTTTCTATTCAGCTTTCCTTGTTGCGGATCGTGTTGTAGTCACAACAAAGAATAATGCTGACAAACAATATATCTGGCAGTCTGACGCTAACGATTTCAGTATTATCGAGGATCCACGAGGCGATAGCTTAAAACGCGGTACCATTGTATCTCTGCATCTAAAAGACGAGGCTCAAGACTTTTTAGAAGAAGATACTTTGCGCGAATTGATACGAAAATATTCGCAATTTATCAATTTTCCAATTACGTTGTGGTCAAGTAAAACAATTGAGGAGGAAGTCGTTGAAGATGAAGGAGATGGTGATGAAGTCCAACCGCAAGAAAAATTATCCACTTCTGAAGAAGATAGTGTCGATGAGGGGGAGGATGAGGCTAAGGTTGAAGAAGATACTCCTGATCGTAAAATAAAGAAAAAGAAAGTCACTAAGACAGAATGGGATTGGAGCTTAATTAACGATAGTAAACCGATTTGGATAAGAAAACCCAGTGAAGTTACTGAAGATGAGTACAAAGACTTTTACAAGACTTTGACGAAAGACTCTAAGGAACCTTTGACTCATACGCATTTTATTGCCGAAGGTGAGGTCACCTTTAAAAGTTTATTATATATTCCAACAGTTCAGCCTTCCGAATCCTTCAATCGTTACGGCACAAAGTCCGATAATATTAAGCTATTCGTGCGTCGCGTCTTCATCACTGACGAATTTAACGATATGATGCCGAATTATTTGAATTTCATTCGCGGCATTGTGGATTCCGACGATCTACCATTGAATGTATCACGTGAGACCTTGCAGCAACACAAACTTATTAAGGTTATAAAGAAAAAATTGGTACGAAAAGTACTAGATATGATCAAAAAAATTAACGAGAAAGAATATGAAAACTTCTGGAAAGAATACTCTACAAAGTATGCCACATAAATTTGGTAAAAAATCCCTTCATTTATATTTATTGTATTGTATTTTAGCATTAAATTGGGCGTCGTCGAAGATCCCAGCAATCGTGCACGTCTTGCCAAATTGCTCCGGTTCCATTCATCCAATGGCAAAAGCATGACATCTTTGGCGGAATATGTAGAACGCATGAAACCTAAACAGGAACACATTTACTATCTTGCAGGTGCGAATCGTGCTGAGGTGGAAAAATCACCATTTGTAGAGCGTCTTTTAGCGAAGGGCTACGAAATCTTGTACTTGGTTGAAGCTATCGATGAATACTGCATTTCCTCTTTGCCTGAATTCGATGGCAAGAAATTCCAAAACATAGCCAAAGAAGGCTTCACCTTAAGTGATTCGGAAAAAAATAAAGACAAATTTGAAAAATTGAAATCTACCTTTGAGCCCTTATTGAAGTGGTTGAGCGAGGACGCTTTGAAAAACAAAATATTGCGTGCCGAAGTTTCCGAACGTTTAAGCAACTCCCCGTGTGCTTTGGTGGCTGGTTTGTTTGGATGGACAGGCAACATGGAACGTTTGGCTATGTCAAACGCTCATCAGAAATCGGACGATCCTCAGCGCACCTACTATTTGAATCAAAAAAAGACACTAGAAATCAATCCCAGACATCCGCTAATGCGTGAATTGTTACGACGTGTAGAAGCTGATGAGGCCGACGACGATGCAAAGGAGATGGCCCTGATGATGTTCCGTACTGCCACCTTGCGCTCTGGATATATGTTGCAAGAAACCTCGGCCTTCGCTGATAGTATCGAAAAGATGATGCGTCAAACCCTTGGTATATCTTTACATGAGCAAATTGAAATGGATGAGGACGATGAAGTCGAAGCTGAAGCAGAAGAGACAGCGGCAGCCGATGCTAATATTGCTGATGAAGATGATACCGCCGAGCACGATGAGCATGATGAACTTTAAGAAAGCGTAACAGTGAGAATAATTTTAAATGAAACAAAAGAAAGATTATAGCTATGTAAATAGATGTTAACCATAACATTGCGAAAGGACTGATTTTGGTAGGCATTTCGGTTCATTGCATAAGTACATTTTAAACGTTGCCTTCCATCCATACCGAGCATTGCGCATTTATTAATGTCTACTATGCTTGAACTTATTTACTGTGCAAACTATTACTGTGAAATTTATTTATTGTATTGCATATATATATATATATATATATATATATATATATATATGTATGTATTTGCAACTTTTTTACTTTTTTTTTTTTTTGTGAAAGGCATTTTGTGTGAACCATCTTTTATACACTGCGTTACCGAAAATTTCGCTTTGTATATCGATGCTGCGCTTTTCAATATACATTTCCAATGATGAGAGATGATGGCAATGGAAGTCAAATATTTACATATATATTCGCCAGGTTAGATTTCGTTACATTTTAACAATTTTCCAGTTCATGATGACTTCGTTAGAGGAAATCATTGATTAATTGTACATTTAGTATAAAATAAAGAACAAATAAATTTTTAAATGAATATTTAATTAAAATTTTAGTTTTCAAAATGTTCAACAAATGTAAGCACAACCCTTCACTTCTCTAATATTAAATAAAAGTAAGCTTTGCTTTTATTGTTTCTTCTTGAATAACATTATCGGTGGAGAGGAACTCCAGCTGAAAATGAACCTTTGCAACCATGTCCCAAGATTTTAGTAAAAGTTTTTTGAAAAACTAATATTCGATTTTAGCTAAATTGAGGAGGAGAAATCAAAACTGTCAAGGCTAGGAAATAGACAGGGCTTTTCCGATCTACTTCCTTCGAAGTTCGAGGTAATCAAAGAAAATTATTTGTTTTCAAGCATTGGGAAGTGAGTTCCACTTTAAATAAACAAATCATCCCTTTAGCTGGAAAGGGGTTTTAATAAGAGTTGAAATGGTTTTTTTGAAAAGCAAATGAGAAGACAGTACTGGGGCCACCATTAAATATGCTACAATGTTCTACATGCTACAGTTATCCATATGACGGATTTTCAAAATAAGGTGTTGTATCGGAAGTGGAAGAAGGTCGAAAAGGTAGTCTGATTTTCAGTAGCGTTTATTGTTGCGGCCTGTAGCTTAAACACAAAAAGCAAGTCAGAAAAATAGATAAGTTTAGACCGATGCAAAAAGTGGTTCAGAGTCGATCGGTGCAATAAAAGCTGGGCCTACCTCAAGTCCTCTTGGATGTTGCGACCGCCCGCAAAAAATTGACACACGCTTGTAACACAATTATTCTAAGCCTGCCTGCTTGCTAACAGATACTATCCATCCACGTAAGAAGTATCTAGCCGTAATTATTGCGTGGCTAAGTTACTATCGGCTGCATGTTGTTTCGAAGAATTTCGAAGAAGAACGATTTCTCTTCCGGTCTCACTGGACGGTCCGTTGATTAAACAAAGCTAAGATATTGGTAGTCATTACTACAATCAGTTTCGCACGGAAAAAGAGTTGGTTTTCTTCGTAGCGGTATGTGGTTTACGTGGAAATGATAATGAAAATACATATGTATATATTTATATTTTTTTTTACAAAAAAGCGCCTTTTATAAATGGGACTAATAAATTGTACACAATAATATAACAAACATAAAAATGAAGGTAGTAATCAAAGTTCAAATAAACTCAAAGAAAGGATGTTTCGCTCTCGTCTTGATGGTGTAGTTTATATGCATCCTGGGCTCTTACTTGTTCGATAGCTTGTTCACGATCTAAGCTATATTTATTCATAAAAATGTTTAATATCCATTCTGGTAATATGGCATTGGCAAACAATGTGACATGCTAACGAAACATGCGGAAAACAAAGAAGACAGGAATGCTGGATAATGTGAAATATTAAAGAACAAAAAATTAGTTAACACTTACAGCCGTACTGTGCTTGCTTTTATAAACCTTGGAGACTTTTTCCAACATCTTTGTTTGCAATTTCGGATCAATAAGATCCATGACGAAGCAATGATCAATACCTTGGTGATTTTTAACGTAACTTTTTCGCTGATATATTTCATAGATTTTATCCAATTTGGGTTTGTGTTGATCAAAGGTATCTAGTAACTCGCTTACGCTTAATTCTTGCAAAGATCTTTGTATGTAATAAGATATTAAGAAATAATTTTTTTCAGAAAAATTCTTTAACTTACAAATATTCAACTTTTTTAGGGGAAATTGGTTTCATTTCTTGTAAGATTTTTTTTATTTTAAGTTGATGTTCTTTTTCCAATCTATGCTGCTCAAGGCGTTCTTTAATCTCTTCTTTGGTAGGAGTTGCTCCGATTTCAATTCTATCCTCTTTACTTTCCTCCGTCCTAGTTTTTTTCGATAATTTAGAATGCTTTGGAAAAACCGACTTACTCGTGCTTGGCATAGGTCTGTTCTTCGAAAGCCAATTTCTTATGTCGCGTTTTTCCCGCTCACAGTCTGTGCTTTGATGAAGTTTTCGTTTCTTTTGTAAGCTGCTGCCAGGTGAACAACAGTTTTCACTATTATACACATTCCTATCCTCGCTGAGTGAATTCGATTGATCAGCGTCGTCATCATCATCATCTGAACCAAAAAGTTCTTTATTTCTGGCCGATATTTTGGGAGTTTTAAGCTTCTTATTTTCTTCGATTTGTTCTTCGATAAGTCGCTTCGGCTTTATTGGAGACCGTTTAGAGCGCCTTAAGAAAGCATTATCAACGATAGTCGTCGATTTGTTTGAATTTGCTTCCTTGGATTTGATGACGGTACCGACATTGTCCTCTGTATCATCTTCATACTCTTGTTGCTTAGGCATGGTGTTTTTATTTTCTTTAGCATTATTAATCACCGGTATGTTTTCCTTGCACACATTTGCTTCGTTAGCTAATTCAGACGATTCCTTATTTTGATTTATTTTCTTTTTATTAGATGTCAGATCCTTCTTTTCCTGTGAAAATTGCAATTCAGAGAAAAGTTTTTTTGTAAATTTTCGTTTATTTACTTTCACCCCTTTTCTTTTTGCGGAATATGGTGTTGGTATCGGTGTTGGTACATATTTAGGTACAGGTTTCAGTTTTGTGTTGCTCTCGTTTTGGGATGTTGGTGTATACTCTAAGCTTTTCAAAGACTCCTCTTTAGATTTAGAGCATAAATCGTTGTACATAACATTAGTCTTCACATTTTCATTCCCAAAACATTTAGTGGACAACTGATTGTCTTCGCATTTAATTGGCGCCGGTTTATATTCAGGTGGTGAGTGCATTTCCTGCGTAGCATTATCATTGCTGCTCTTGCGTAAAGGCTTGGGTAAATAAATATCTTCTGACAAATCGTGATCCAACAATTCGTTATCGATAGTTTTATCTACAATATTAGCTCGTTTTTTCGGTGACGGCGTATAGGGCACGCAAGGTATTGATTTGCCATATTTATCATCCGAATTCATACAAACATATTCCGGCTCATACTCCAAGGGATTTTTCCTTGCATCATCAATGGCCTATCGAAGAAGAAAAAATTCCGTAATGTTCTGAGGAGCAATTTAGTGAATACTTACTCTTTTCGGATTCCTCGTAATGCAACAATCTAGTGCCAATTTTACATTACCTGCATTAAGTAAATTTTCTGCAAAAATTTCGCTTAACGCTTCCGAACAAACATTCCATTTTTTTACTATCACTTTTATATCTTCGTATAAATGAAATTCTTGCTGCTCTTTATCATTCCAGTGGTCACCAAAATCGGTAAGCAATGATTGTAATCCATTATCAAATATCTTCCATTGTTCATTGTTTAAACAGCGGCAATTGTTTCCCATTTTACTCGTTTCCACATTTATACGGCAGACAATTGCTTTTGCATTCAACTGAAATAAAAAGACAGATTTGTTGCGAACAATCTTGTGATGTTATTCCAAAATAATCAACCTACAGTATTATAAACACTTAATACGTTTTCAAAATTTAATTTCATTTTGTTTTATTGCACTTTTCTTAACACACACATTACAAAATCCGCCACGAACCTTATTTGTCATATGCAATAAAAACACTGCTTGACAGCGCCAATAAGTGAAAATAAAAACCCTAGTAACAGAATTGGAATGAAATTTGTACGACTTTCAAGACTTAGCTAATAGTTAGCTCTTGCTATTGTGTTCAGCTGTTCGGCAAAAACAACCATTTCTTGGAATACAACAGCGGAAGATGAATTTTTCGTACGTGATTACCCCCTGATTGGATAAAAAGTAGTAATAATGATTGCAGAAAGTAACAAGAATGACTACAGTAACGAGTAAAACAGCAAAAAGTATATATTAAAATAGCTGAAAAAAGTAGTAAGAGATTACCGTAAAGGGAAGTAAGAATGATTACAAAAAGTAGTAACAATGAATGTAAAACATAGTACGAGTGGAGTAAGAATAATTACAAAAACTAAACAGAGGGCTAGATGTGAAATATGCGCGCAATCAAAACTTTTCATGCTAATTATGCCTTACACCATTTGCGTTGTGGGGTATATTAAGCTTGTACAGACAGTTGCGATACTCAGAAGGATTTGAGATAGACCTATCTATTATCATATTGATCAATCCAGAAAAAGATTCTTGGAGTGTCTGCCCATGTGTCCGTCTGTCTATGTATGCTTATATTCAATCTGTAATTCGCAATTTTCGAGATATTTAGATATGGTCTGCTACACTGACGTCTTTTGGTCCAAGGACGAACGCTATTGAAAATGTTTCAAATGGAACTATTTTTTCGACTTTTCCCCATATAAAGCCTTATATTGATAAGTCGTTATAAGAACGGTTCCAATTTTTAGAAATTCGCGACAGAAAACCCTCAGCATTAGTATTTTGGCATTCTAAATTGATGCGAAAACTTGTTAGATTACAAAGATCTATGCTTTAGACTGCACCATATGTAGAGTGTCGTGAAAGCAAAGCCTTCTATGACCATAAAGACTAATTCGTGGTGTGCTGTGAGGCAAGCAACTGGAAAATAATAAAATAAAATCTTTGACAAGTAAATTAAGCTAAGTTGCTAAATTTAGACCATGTTTACGTTTGAGTATTCTCCAATAAGAAGGATTTCATGAAAATAATGCATTTACATTAAAATTACGTGCAATGTTTGAATAATTAAGTGAAAATGGTGTGGGTATCTGATGGTCGGTCCTGCCCGTACATAGTGTTCCTATTTGTTTTGTCATTCCGTTTATAATACATAGAACTTTAGCATAACACCTAGATGGCGAGAGTTGCTTTAAAAGATGGATTAGAATTGTCTCATCGATTGTGAGCGATAGTGATCGAACGTTTTCTTTTTTTGTCTATTGTCGTGTTTGCGTTCTCCTACGAAAGCAGAGCCTTTAACCCAGCTGGTTCAATTGCTCTACACTTCTCGTGGGCCCTGCTATGTGAAATATAATTCAATAGTAACTACATTTTTTTCACATGAAGAATATTAAAGCCGAGATTCTTTTGTTTCATGCAGCCAAGCGTGTAGTGTCGGGCAAAACGACAACGTTTTCTTTGATCGGCAATGAGTCTCTTCACCAAAGTGAAATATGTTTTGATGACTTTACTGTTCAATATTCCCATATGTATACGAAATTTAAAAATGTTACGCTTCAGGTTAATCATTTTTTGGTTCTATTTTCCATGTGCCAAAACATGACAACTGAACAGCGTGATAACGCACCTAAGATACCTTATGGAATAAGTCGAATAGTTTAGTATACGAAAATGTAAACAAAAAGGAAATCAAGTTAAAGGTCATGTTCGACGACTTCATGCCAACTGATAAGTATATCAGAATAATTAACTGAGCGAGTCTGAATTAGATCTTGTTGCATTACAATTGCTATACTGAATTTGGTCACATCTGAGAGTAAAAATAACAATTAAATGAGCGAATCTGAATCAGCAGTTGTTGCATTTGTTTGATTATAACATACCATTACCATACAACAATTGCATTGAGCCTAATGTTAAACAACGATTTATTTTCTTTGAAAAGATTTTAAACACGATTTCAGAAGATTGTAATTTACAGAAGTATTACAGAAGATTAAATTGAAAAAAATTGAGAACACCTTTGCTTTCCGTGTTTAGTCATTGCTCTTTATTTACGCCTAAACTTTTCCTTTGTTTTAGTCTTTTTTAGGAGAACGATGATGGGTGTAAAAGATTCGGTTACGACCGAGCATAATTCTCGTATTTGTTTTTTATTTCGAGCGTTTAAAAGAGCGTTTATTGGTTTGGCTCTTGTGTTTGCCGGTGCGATCCGCTACTTTTCTTTGCGGACATTTTATCACACTTGGCATTCGTGAAATATACATCGAGCAAATCTCTTGCCCGAGAAAATACGATTATTCAATTAGCTTCATCCGTAGTCCAAGACGTTTTAACAAAATTATTTAATTTGCTTTGTTAAAATCTATTACTTATTGTTTAATGAGAAAGTACGAAAGAAGAAGATTTACATGGCAGATAGGTCAAAACCTGCAAATAATAATAAAGGTTTAATATTCTATTGTAGCTTTAAGTCAGTATCACGCTCAAGTATTGTGACCTAAAATAGATGTTTTGTAGGGAATATCGCTGGAACTACGCATTTTCGTCTTCTTAAAATTATCCAGGTCTCCTTGAGACCATTTTCGAGGCCATTAATACGCAAATAACATTACAGTTTGCTGTCAGTAAACCTTCCCGAAGATCATATCGTATGGAATAACAAAAATTGGACTTTGAATAATAGGTAATCTAAGTGAATGTTTCGTCTTTCTAAAACGTTTTCCTCACGTAATGGGAAGTTCACCTGTCGGATGGTTGACATTGCCTATATAATCGGTCGACTTTTACATTCATCTATACTTGGGAAAACATTATTACTTTATTAATTTACCCAGAAAAATAATTTCTAAGATTAAAGTCTTAAAGCACTAAAATCTAATCTAGCTATCGGATTTATTGAAAACTCCACCGCACTTGAGTTTCACACCCATCATCACTGAGTCGTTAGCCGAGACCCTTTGCCTACTCGGCCACTCAGGCGGATAGGGACAGCATTACTTTCTAACCACTTGTCGTAAAGACAAACGATTTTTATTTCTCCAGACACAGTAGCGATGTCAAAATACAGCTCCTCCACTTTTCAGATTTAAATGATTTACTTTTTAATTTTACTATTTAAACGACATTTATTGGATCGTCATGTACGAAATTTGTAGAAAATAGATTAATATTTTCCGAGTTTCTTTTTTCTAGCTTCTATTCCAAATTTCAAACATTTTGTTACTTTATTTTTCTTTTCTTGATTTCTCTCTCTGCCTAGACTGCAGATAGGTTTTTAACAGAAGTAGATAATAGACAGCCATCTCGAAGTGTAGTGATCTTGTGAAGTGAAGTTGTTTGAGTTTCCTCAGTTGGAAATTCACATGATGAGTGTAAATAATTGTATGACAAACTTAGTATACCAATCGTGCATCATCGTTGAACCCTCTGAACTTAATATTCATTAGCTACCAAAAAAAATAACTTAACAGTTGTTTTGAAAAGAGATCAGTGTTTGTATAAATTCTTTCCCGTATGGTCAGAAAGACAAAAACAACTAAGCATTATAAAGATTAAAAAAACGTTTTTGTCACAAATTCAAGAAGAGCTTAACAAAACGCTTTCAATTTGACTTCTTATGTGTGCTTAAAAAAAAAAACTTCAATTTTAAATACAATAATAAGAAATTATTAAATTTTGATATAAAATAATTGAAAAAAAAAAAAAAAATTAATAAAATGTTTACTTTATCTGAACATCGGTCGTTATCACTACTGTTACTTGCTCTAATTCATATAATTCATATAATAAGGTTAGATGGAGCGAAATTACGTTTCAATATCAGTGATAACGAGGTGAATAAAAACGAGGAAGAGTTTTATGGTAAAGCAAACGCCATTCCCGATGAGAATATTGACTTTCGTAGTAAATATGCCGCCAATATGTTAAGTTACATGAATCGATCTATAGATCCATGCGAGGATTTTTATGAATACGCTTGTGGTAATTGGAAGAATGTTATCGACGATCGTGAAGCTCCATCGAAGCGTAATAATTTAATAGATATTCGTTACAAACTTATGGATATCGTCGAACACTTTCTACTACAAATGAGTATCGATCAATTAGCTCCAGAATACTCAAAGGAATTTCTCTTAGCACAAAAATTTTACAATAATTGCCTTAACGCCAAAATACATCCACCGCATAAATCTGAGGAATATTTAAAAGCTTTGGAAGCAATGGGTGGTTTTCCTGCTATTGATCCCGAATGGCAAGCCGAGAACTTTAATTGGTTAAATATGAGCGCTCATATGAGTAATTACGGCATCAAAGGCTTAATTAACGAAGCCCTTAGTACGGAATATCCTTTTGGTCCATTCTTCAAATTACCAAGAATAGGCCTGGATATTGAAATGCATTATGATAATATGCAAAATACTTCGAATGCGTATTTAACGAACGAAAAACTTATGATTGATTTATTAAGAATTTATGGCGTTGAAGAAGAAAGAATTGACCAAATCATTATCGGCATATTCAAGTTTTTTGAAGCCATTCTGAAAGTGTTTGAACAAATTAATGAAAATGTACTCCAATGCCATACTTTCATTAATATATCATTAGCTGAAGATACCGAGTTTTATGCTCAGTGGCGAAATTATTATAAAATAGCTTGGATGGGAAAAGAATTCAACTTCAGCGATGAAGGAACCCATGAACCAATGCCTTGCTTATTTTTCTACAAAAATTTAAATAACATAAGCAAAGAACACAGTGAAGCTATGGCAAATTATTTATCACTTAAATTTCTTTATCGTTTAAATGCATTCGAATTAACGGATACGAAATATCAAAGGGATTACTGCAAAAGACAAATAATGCACACGTTTCCATTTCTATTTGATCAACTATATATGAAGGTAAGCTATTAAATTTTTATTCACAAAATGATTTCACTAAAACTATTAACTCAAATTTTGTATGAATCTGTCCTATCTAGGCCTTTGGATGAAAAGAAAAATGATTCGATAAGTGAGTAGAGCAGTTTGTGCAAAAATCATTCATCAGGAAACATTTAAAATCATTTCAATCACAATCTTTGCACGATAACAAATTCATGTAGTACCCGTCATCTGACTTGACATCATGAAGACCACCGAAGTGACAAGGCATTTTTTCCTTTGTTGTTCCGTTTGATTTTCCGTTCTTGCTCCTGAAAAGCAAAATCGATACTGAGTCAAGAGAGAAATTGTAAAGCAAGAAAACATACAGTTATCTCTTATGATTAGTCACTGGTACCGACGCCAGACAGTACTCCTAAATCTAAATTTTTATACAAATAGACCTAAATGGGCGCCTCAAGTTGGAGATCGCTAAATGTGCAAGGTTTTTACTACTTTTAGGCCAAGTTTTTACTGCTTAGATACTATAGTTTTGCTAGATATTCCCAGCAAGTGTGAGTCATTAACTCACCTTAATTAGGTCCCTGCTCTTTGTATACACTGCCCGGTGCTATTATCAAATAAATCATTTATTGATGTCTCCGTACGTGATTACGGACGTAAACGTATGTCCTTGACCTTTGTACACACCACCCATCGCTACTACCGATTGAATTATTTAGTGAGGTCTGCGGACACGGTCACTGTAACGCTGTTTATGTGTTGCGGATGTTTCGCAAAAGTTGACCGAAATTGTTTATTTACAGGAAGTAAAACTAGTAACCATTTATCCTTGAATGCGTATTGTCTACAACTAGGAGTTCTTATTACAAATATTACTTTGTCCACATTCCACTTGAAAACAGTTTAAAAGGAAATTCGATCTTTCATTACTTTTTATTTTGCAGACTTACTTCGATGAAGGCGTTCGTAAAGATGTAAAAGAAATGGTTAAAATAATTCGTGATAGTTTGAGAATTATTTTACGTGGAGCTGATTGGTTGGATGAGGAGACTCGAAAGGAAGCATTGCGAAAAGAATCGTCAATCGTGGTGCATGTTGGACGCTCTGAAGATGCGGAATTAATTAATCGACTTATACGTGAAATGCGAAGTCTAACTTTTGTGGAGAATAATTATGATGCGAATAATCTAAATATGAGAAAATTTAAAGCATTCATGAAGCGTTATAACGGCTTGCATGCGGAAGACATCAGCAATACAACTAGACCTTTAGATATTTTGATCGGGATGCAACCCAACGCTTTTTATTACAATCTTGAAAATGCAGTATACGTTATGGGTGGTATTTTGCACCCTCCAATTTACCATAGGGCGTGGCCAGATTCCGTAAAATTTGGTACATTAGGTTACTTATTAGGTCATGAATTCACTCATGGTTTTGATACAAGTGGTGTTAATTACGATAGTGAGGGGAACAATAGATATTGGTGGTCCAATGTATCTTTCAAATCGTTTAACGATCGTTCCAATTGTTACGCGGAACATTACCAAAAATATATGATTCCAGAAATTAATCGTTTCATTAACGGGAATTTAACGAAAGATGAAAATATTGCCGATAGCGGTGGCTTGCGCGAAGCCTTCATGGCTTATCATCGGCGTACAAAAATGAAAGCCGCTCTTTCACGGTTATTGAAAAAAGACGAACAAATGCCAGGAATGAATTTGTCTTCAGAACAATTATTTTTTCTAAGCTTCGCCCAACTTTGGTGTTCATCGTACGAAGAAGCAGATTATTGGAAAGAATTCCTAAATGATCATCCCATCGATAAATATCGAACCTTAGGAGCCGTTACAAATAATTACGATTTTGCTCAAGCGTATAATTGCCCGTTAGGAAGCAAAATGAATCCTACCGCAGACAAATGTAAAATGTGGTAATCAGTATTGAATATTATTTATAAAATTTTCAATTAAAATGTAAATTTATTAAAACTTTATTTTACAAGAGCAAAACATTTCACGTTCGCGGACTTTTGTCTAATTGCTTTAACTTAATCTCGATAAGTCTATGAAGCGTCCTTCTCCACGTTATGCGTCGGCATATGTGCTTTATAAGGCAGGAAATTTTTCCTTCATTTCAGCGGTTTTTTTTATTGATTCGTCGAAGTTTCAGACGATTTGTAAGCATTTTCTCTACTATAATTTTCTATTAATAAACTTTTATAACGACGCAAATTAACCCTGAAGCCTTCGTCAACTTCAGTGGTTGAGAGGATCACGATTCGCGATACAATTAGATGGGAAGGATTTGATTGGCTAAAACCACGTATAACGTCAACTTCGTCGTTTTCATTTAGCTGTAGAAAGAAAGCACATTCAAATTTATATACTTTTTTGTTGATTTCCGTAAATATTTTAAAACAAACCAGAATGCTTTTCTTTAGCAATTTCGCCCCATTAACACGAATTTTACTTTCATAAAAAAGCGTTTCTATTTTGCTGTAAACAAAAAACATTTTTGGTTAGTTTTTTATTACGATTATCTTAGTGAAATACTTGCTTCCTGGCCACATTCAAACCGGCCTTCAAAACCAGATCGGCCCTTAGAGAATTAACTTTAGCCTTAACTATTTTAGAATCACGTTCATCTTTAAAGTCCGTTTCAGTCTCTTCATCACTATCCGTATCAATGTCATCACGAGTTGATGTTTTTTTATATTTATTTACAAACGAAGTAAAATGTATACTTTTCGTTAATGAAGTTAAACGAATTCGTTTTGCTGCATGCTCTTCAAATATAGAACAATCTTTGGCCGCATAATCTCCTGCATAAACAGTCAATAGTTTTGCAGAATTCAATAACCGAATTAAATTATAATTTCTTAAGAGCATTGTTATCTTTACTTTCTTAATCTATGGAAGAACAAACGAACAGCTGTTACCGTTAAATGATAGAGTTGCCACTTGTTTCTTTCTTCTTTCTTTTTAATTCTTTTCTTTTTTATTATTCTTTTTACGTTTCCTTTTTCTTTCTTTCTTTTTATTAGGATTAGGTTGAATATAATGAACTATCGCAGGTTGATATGTTAGAAAATCTTCATCCATATCATCACTGTCCTCTGCGTGTTTCTTATCTATTCCAATTTCATTTAATTTGACACTCTCTCCAAGGTTACTTGAGTCTTTTTGAGTATCTTTAATATTGATCATGCTTAATAGAGCTGATTCAAGTTCATCCTTTTCTTCAGTTTCCAACTTCATTTTCTTAGTCACGTCGTGGCTTCCGGATTTATCCAATGAAATGAAATCACTTGACCATTGAGGGGAGGAAGGTTCGCTGGTTTCCATTTGTTCAACTTTTTCGAAAGTTTCTTCTTCGTCAGCTTTTGTAATTTTCAATTTTTTGGGTTTTGGGTTCCCTTCATTTTTAACGTCTTGTGGTGATGTTCTGCGATTTTTCCCTTCATTTTTAACGACTTGTGGTAATTTTTTGCATTCTTTCACCCCATTTTCAACGATTTTTGGTAATTTCCTGGAATTTTTTCTTTTTTCTACCCATTCAAATAACTCTTGACTGATTGTTCGTAAATGCCGGGGGAGTACCAAAATCAAAGATCTTATTCCAAATAGTTGTTGAGTAAAATCTTCTAAACCGGGTTGAGCATAGATTGGTTGAGTTTCATCCTTGACCAGTGCATTGCGTACAATTAGGCTGATTATATGTTTAGGTTTAATGCTCAATGATATAAACACGCAAGAAGTCTGGCAATTATTAATTGCTCGTAAACAACTTTCCAAACCTAATTGTATTTGTTTAGCTTTTTTAAATTCTTGTGCATCCATTTCGCTTTGACGGATGACATCGTGAAGTAGGCTACAAAAGCCTTTGAACTCATTTTCTTCTAAGGTAGGACTGAAAGTAATGCAAAAGGAGGCATTCGCGAGTAAGAAATACTTCAGATGTTCTGTAATAGTGAACTTACCATTTGGTTTTAATTGGATTTGCTAAAATAGTCCTGAGTTTAGGTAATAAATTCTGTTTTTCTTTTACTTCTTTAGCTTTTAATTGAGCCAAACTCATTATTACTTATGGTTAACGTAAAGGCAACAAACGTGGATTTTTTGTTGTTAGTTAGAGACTAAACACT
The DNA here is from genome assembly GCA_000688715.1 of Glossina pallidipes. NCBI lineage: Eukaryota > Metazoa > Arthropoda > Insecta > Diptera > Glossinidae > Glossina > Glossina pallidipes. Next base: position 2,022 of record KK500210.1, on the reverse strand, counting down.
GAACCAAATAATATAAATAATTCGATAACTTGAGGATATCGATAATATATGAAAGCAGAAATTCCCGATAATATAATTAGAGACATATGAGTCATTCATTTTCATAGATACGTTTTGTGTATAACGGCTATTGTCTGCAAGTCCTCCTTAAATACTTCTAAACACCTGAAAAAATACGGAGTTAAACATCAAAATAACTTGTTATTTTTAAAACTATAATTTATTGTCTTTGGAATATTCCCACAATTTTATAAATAATATATTTTTGGTTCTAATAATTGTTTGCCTAACTATTGAAAACGGACTCTATTATTCTTAGGGTTACTTTAAAGCGCCACCTGAAGACGATCCGGGGCTGCAGAGATGGTCACCAGCTAGTTCGTCAGATATGAAGCGGTTTTAAATTTTTGTCTCAGGGACACTCCGTGGGTGGTTACTGCTAAGATAAATGTACACTCACTCTTATGTGAATAGACGGACGGACGAAACCTTCTTTTGAAACAACACGACATTTAGCAAACGGCAGTTGGAAAATTTTTTCTGACGTGCCTTTTCTGTGTTAGTGAAAAAAAAGAAGAGGATTTTGTGAAAATAAACTAAACGTAAACAACACTAATTGATATAAATCTTTAGCGAATTCATTTTCGAATGAAAAATTATTCTTTTGTTTGCAATTTTGTAAACTCCTTTTTAAAAATATATATATTAAATAGTTTTTCGTCTGGATTTTTGGTAAGTGTTCCCGGACTTAACAGCTAAAATAACAGCCTATCTCCCTATGGAGATACGGTATGATCCGATTATTGTAGCTAGAGATGATTTTGAAGATTATTATGTGAATGCGACTGAGAATAATAAAAGATCAAGGTTGGCTAGGGATGGAGTTGATTTATCTCCTAACAGAGGAGCTAAAGCTGATGATTCACTAGTGCTAAGTGAGCAGGTAGTTAATAAGCCTTATCAGTTGGGTGCCAAAGCCATTCCAAGTCATGAAATTAATTTCTATTGTTTTTGTTGAAATCTGCAAAAATGCCGAGGGCGTTAATTCGCATTTTTTCTTTTATGATTGTCTCAAATGTTTCAATATTAATGGTTAGGAATAACTAAAGATAGCTAGCAAGGGTGGAGCCATATTACCGTTCAGCTCTGCTCTTAATGCTAACAACTTCGTTAAAAACGATTTAAGAAAAAATGTAAAAGCGTATGTCCCGATATCTTTCACGGAAAGATATGTATGTAAATGAGATCATTGAAAAAGCGGTGTCCGATATTCCCGTTAAGTCTGCGGTTAGACTTCGAAGAAGAAATCCTAACAAGGACCATTTACTACAACGAGTATGAAAATTGGTTTTAAAGGGAAAGCCCTCCCCAAATCGACCAAGTTAAATTTTTACAACTTTTGAGTGAACTTTTTCGTACCCACTTTAAAACGATGCTGTAAGTATGGCAAATATGGGCATGTTTCGAAGTTCTGTAAAGCCAAGGAGAGTATGTGTCTGAATTGTGGTAAGTCTCGTAGGCGTAGGAACTGCGAAGCGATGAGGTGTATGTCCGATGAATCAGGTGAACACAGCAGTCTAAACAAGTCTTACCCGAACAGAGAACGGGAATTAAACATCAACCAAATTATGGCCATTTCTTACAAAGACGTGAAAGAGAAGTTTTCCTCAAATTACTTTGAATGTCTCGATGATGATTGGAATAGTCCGAAATTAATAAGATTATAACATAGAAATATTTTAATGCGATCGTTAAAAGGTAATCTGTTATTTCCAAATTTTCTCCCAGTTCAGCCCCTAAGTCGTCTGTAAGATATCAGTGATTTCGAACAACCATTTTGCGTTCTTCGGAACTTGATAGATTAATCTCTCCGATTAAAGAATGTCTCCTTCCGATGACCCCTTAGCATTTTGTTAAGGAGTTTGAAGAATGGGTAACGTTGTCCTTAATCGTAAAGAACGGAAGTTTTCTTTTTCACCCAAAAAAGTCGGGGGCAACATCGTCCTAAATCACAGAATCACT